>VZRE01013728.1:962495-1107926 GCA_013396775.1 Cephalopterus ornatus | reverse complement strand
CGGGGACGGGCTGCGGACCCTGCGCGGGGGCGGCTGACCCTGCCCGGCCCGCCCGGGGCTGTCCGTGGTGCTGGAGGCGAGCGCGGGCTGAGCGGCCGCCCGGCCCCTGACGGAGCCCCTTTATGTTCAGCTCCTGGCGCAGCGCAGCATCCAGCAGCTCGAGCGGCGGCGGCGGCAGCAGCATCGCTGAGCCGGGGCTGGGAGGCAGAATGGAAGGCTTTATTCGGCTGCTCTTCGGCTACTTGGTGGCGGACCTTCTCACGCTGGTGTGTCGGGCTCAGGAGAAAGCTGGCCAGCAGCTGGGGAGCTTTGTGGTGCTCTCGGGAGGAAACCACTCCAGCCTCGGGGATCAGCTGGACCCCTCTGAGCCACCTCCCACCCCAGACTTCTGCAGGGGCTACTTTGACGTGATGGGGCAGTGGGACCCCCCCTTTAACTGCAGCTCGGGGGAGTTCATCTTCTGCTGTGGCACTTGTGGCTTCAGGTTTTGCTGCAAGTTCAAGAAGACAAGGCTGGATCAAAGCACCTGCACAAACTATGAGACACCGTTGTGGATGAACACTGGGAAGCCTCCTTCCCGCATAGACGACCCTCTGCATGACCCTACCAGGGATAAAACCAACCTCATTGTCTACATCATCTGTGGGGTTGTAGCAGTCATGGTGCTGGTGGGGATCTTCACCAAACTAGGGCTGGAGAAGGCACACAGACCCCAGCGGGAGCACATGTCCAGGTAAGGCTGAGTCCCAGGCAGCAGGGTCTCCTTCCCCCCTATCTCCTGCCCAACCCCTAGAGAGGAGAGAGGAGCCCGTGTGTTTCTGGGAGACAAACAGCTCCTGCCAGGCAGCTGCATTCCCCTGCAAGGCGACCGACAGAGACCAACTTTGCTGAGCAGAGCTCCTGTGGTTCCCCCAGCCCAGGTTATCAAAGTATATGCATTTGAGGAAGACTAGGAATAATTGTGGAGTCTGCACAGACAGTAGTGCATTTTTATCTGCAGTGCCTGACCCTCTCCCCAACAAGATCCAGCAAGTGTTCCCGGATATACTGTGCGTGAATAGAAATCCAAAAAAATTCTGAAACCAGCAACACTGAATTATAGAAAGGCTGATGGGTTCCCTCTTCCAACTGTTTCAAAGCTTGGAAAATGTTTTTACTTCTCAACAGAAGGATGTAAACAAATGCCATCTCACCCTCCCTCTCCAGCTGCAAAATGTTTTTTGGCAGGACCTTCCCTACTCCCCCAGCCCTTGCAAGTGTGTGAGCTATTTGTAAAATTTCTAAGCTGTGAAAATGAGTCAGGGTGGAAGGGAAGAGGAAGACATGAAAAGGAAAAGCTATTGTAGAATTTCTTACCATTTTTTCAGTTACTGTTGAGAGGTAAAAAATGGAATATGAAAGTCTTGTCTCATCCATGTGTGCATGTGTTATAACTCTGTATCCACGGTGTAATGGCTGGATTATATCAAAGAGAACCTCCCCCACCTAGAGTTAGACATGCTGTGTACCATCTACTCCAGATCCTGGCTGCCTAGTGGTGGATAAGCAGGTGGGCAACTCGGGACAGAGCCCAATGGCTTTAACAACATATTCCAAACTCAGATTGTCACAGCAGTTCAAAATCAAGGCATAACACATTTGTCAAGTTTGCAGCCTGTCTGATTCTTTATGCTAATCCCAGGCACATGAAAGTAAAGCAGATGGGAGAAAGGCATTAAAAAAGGCAAACAGCTCCATTAAAGAGCCTAAATAGATTCCAGCATATTGGGCAACTTTAGTGATGAAATGCAATGAAAGGATACCTTCTACTGGACGTGCAGTGTGGCAGAAAGCTTCCTCTTGCCCTGACTGCTGTTGGTGTAGCTCACAATCTTTAAAGCTTAGATGAAGAGTCATCTTTGAAAGACAGTCCAAGAGATCAACTCAACACCTGGAGCCTTATTTTCTACTGAAGTTTCTGCATGACTTTTTGATTAACTGCTTATCTTGAAATGAACAGAGAAAGTCACAGAAATACTCCTGCAAATGCACCACCAGTTCATGAGCTATTATTTGCTATTTATAAACTGGCTGATATGGATACGCTTTTACTACCAAGGAAAAAAGCACACTGCAGAAATTTTAGTCAACTTAACATCGTGTGTCAGTGATACTTCTGCAAAGGTGTTTTTTGTTGAGCAAGGTATGATAATCCTTTAGACATTTAGAATATTCTCAACAACTAAATTGAGAAAAAGAATACAAAGGTCCCAATTTATTTTTTAAATACTACTCTTAAACTGCAGAGCTCTTCTGGAAAAAGCTCTCCCTTGCTTCAGCCTTTCTCTGTAGTGTCTTCGTGCAGACAAAAAGCAGGGCTCGTAACAGTCACAAAAACCAGGACAGAGTGAAGTTGTAGCCATCCCTGCTTATTATGGCTTAAATAGGTACTGTTTCTATGAGTAGAAATATTTGTTATCTAAAGTACAGGTGTGAAGTATTCTGAAAGGATATTCTGTCTTATTTTCTGGAAATAGAATTATGGGAGTTTGGAAAATCATTCTGATGTCCTTCAGTCATGTATACTGAAGATTAGGTTTCTGAAGTGGTTCTTAGAAAAGGTCCTCTGTTACCCTGATTACTTAACGGTGTATGCGATCTCGTACTTTTCTTGCCATGAAAATGTTCAAGTCAGGATTATACAGAAACTTGGAAAGTCATGATCACATGGAAAAACAGTCACCCACTCAGCACACATAATAGCTAGTCATGTTCTGAAAAAGCAGTGCTATAGGTTTTTTTAAAAAAGTTCTCACGCTCCTATTACAGCTGTGGGGTGAGTTTACCATGAATTTGAAAAGGAATTAAGTTCTTAAATCCCTTTGGCAATCTACAGATATATTCACTGAGTGAAGAGTTGAAGTAACCTCTAAGTCCTCAAATGTGTGTTTAACTAAAACATTTCATTATAGCTCATTTTACATTATTAGTGTCCTGAAAAAAAGGCTCAATGCTTAACAAATAATTTACCTGTTCAAATAGTTAATAATACCAACAACTGATAAAATATGCACCCTATATTCATATTCACCTTCTTTTATAACATTCATCACTGCAATATCAAAAATATAAAATAAAAAATAACACTTATGGTTTTTTTTTCCTATACTGAACCTTATTAATAAGCAGAAGTATAATGCATCAAGAGTGTTAGGTAGGCCAACGTAAAAGTACTAAGTGTTACTCCATTTTGGCTGGCAGCAAGAAACACGCAGATGCTGATTTGTCATCTGTTTCCTTAGCTAAGATTGCCTCCTTTCCCCTCCCTAGCCAATGGCTACATGAAACACTTAAATCCTCTTCATTTCTGTAAACAAATTCACCTATCAGAGGGATGGTTCTGCTTATAAAAAAAGACAATGCATAATGGAAATGGATTCTTTTGGGGGGGGCTGTCGTTTTAAGAAAAGTGAACAAAAGAATACAACTGGTGTAAGTTACATATTTCCACTTTTGATTTACTAAAAGTATTTAAGAATACAAAGAGAGACCTCACATGTGGGAATAAGAACACTGACTTATAAATAGGAAGCAAAACTGTGCCACACTTATTAATTCCTTGCATTATTTCATCCTCCAGTCAGTAGATCTGCTGTTGGAGTAAGACACTGGTGTGTGTAAGAGTGGTACAATGTTAGTAAAGGAAACTTCACAGTCTTGCTGAACATAGCTTCTATACACCTGCCTTTCAGTAATTTGTTTTTACTACTACACCAAAACAAACCAAGAACGCTCTATTAATGTCATCGAGTTTTCCTGAGATATTTGACAATGGAAAAAGCATTGGAGGAATCTATTTATTTAGTGAAAACAACCTATAGGAAAAAAAATCTCTAATGGACAAGTCTGTATAGGAAAAAAAGAGTCAAGATTTGTCCTTTTTTTAAGAGAGCTTTGTTACTTCCTTTTGTTTTGAGAAAGAAGGCCAGGTGTGGCACTGTTGACATTTCCTTCTCCTCAGATCAGTGCTTTTCAGTCAAACACCCTGACTGTTGGCATGCAACTGTAAATCCAGAAGAGGAAAACGGAGAGGGGAGTTTTGCAGCATTAACTCTGCACTGTGTATTTCTTTTAAGGCATTGTACCATGATGTTTTGTTTCTATCATTCTCCTCATTTTTAAATTTGTTACTTGACATTAAAAGGAGATAAATATTCCCTTCAGCTACAGTGTCCAACTAAGCAGTGATAGTGGTATCCAGAGGAACTGTTCCTTTACCCTCCTGTTTTCTAGGAGAATAAGGAAATCAGATGATGTGTGCAGGCAGATATGGCCAAGGGAATGAGTGTGGCAGTGTTGTGCATGAAAGGACACAGGATTGATGTGCCAGCTGAAGCAGACCTAGAAGCTCTGTTAGGCATACGAGGGCAGCATGTTCTTGCTGCTTAAGACCATGTCAGTGGGCCTTCCAGGCTCCATCCTCTCTCAAAAATGAATAGAAGACAAAAAACCTTTACTTCTGTTTCACGGAGGAGATTTTTCTGTAAATAAAACTGCACCTTTTGTCTTCTTCCCTAATCCTTGTGGAGAATGTGCAAACAAACCAAGAACTGAAAGGACAATATTTACAATCATGCTCTACGCTATAGCTCCTGTTTTTTGAAGCAGTGCCTCTGACAGTGTGGCAGCAGCCTTCCAAAATATTGTGAACCATGTGAGCTCTTCTTTCTTCCTTCACAATGTGCTGAGCTCATGAGTGGTCTTTTGTTGATCATTCAAAAGGTGTGTACCTGGGGCCAAAAATAGCCTGACTTGCCAAAATCCTGAATCCTACGTGTGAAATTATTTCCCTTATGGATTTTGACCCAGTTTTGGAGGCAAAATATGACAAGTGACCTTTCATGAAATCACCTGTTTCAGCTTCTTCAAGCTTGTACCCATAAGGGAAATGCCTGGCTCCACATGCTTTGTAACACCCCAAACCGTTATTATGTATCCAAAAAGGAAAATCTTATGGCAAGGGAAATGCTGAAATTTTGTGATACTTGCACAGTTCATGAACTCCTATGTAGGCAACATTTCTACACTTCTGTAATATTGCAATCAGTATCAACACACAGGACCTAATGATTTTTCTCCCTGATCTAGAAGGTTATCTTGCATTTTGCATTTCCTTAAAAAAAAGCATTCAGTATAGCAAAGGTGTAGATAAAGACCCCCTACATATATATAACTTTTCAATGGGGCCCACTCCAACAATTTCTTCAGATAATGATCAAAATTTAAATGACTATATTTAGGTGAGACAAATGCATGAAGGTATTATAACAGTCTGTTGGCCTCTGTGGAATTTTTCAAAGCAAACATCTATTCAAGGATCTTGTCATGTACTGGAGCACAAGCCTCCCTTTATCCATTTCATTATATGGGCAAATCCCTAAAAGAACAAAATGCAGGTAGAGCATTTCCTTTGTACTTCAGTGATACGAGCTGCTACACATTTTTAACTCTCCCTGAGATCAGTGGAGAATAAGGACAAGCTCTTAATTATATGAGCTATTCTGCCCTGAGAAGACTGTACAACTTTGGCTGACACAGTATAAACATGGGTGCTGTGTTGTTAAAAATAGAACTTGGTGGTGAGTAGTTCCTCTTTTCTTAATATAGGAGTTGGACAGCTAATTCCTTAGAACCCATTTGAAAAAAGCCACCCTAAAATGGTAGAAAACGTGGCATTTTTGTAGACTGGCAGTAGTTAATGTGCCATCATACAGGGTGTTATTTAAAGTCTACAGAGAACAATATTTACCATCTGATCAAGGGGCAATGAGGAAAGCATTTCTGAAAACCCACTCCCACAAAGTTGGGAAGTACTAAGACCTTATAGTTTTAACTCCTACATTGGAGTTTGGAACTTCTATTTACTTTTCTTCCCTTCTCAGAAATGTATCCAGCTGCCTCTGCAATTAGAAGTAATATTGATGTCAATAATTTCCTCTGTATAGAGACATATTTGCATAAATTGATGAGGTATTTAATGTTTTTGGTCCCTACTTATTTTAAACTGTATTGCAATATAATGCTTTCTTTCTGCATCATTTTATACATGTCTTTTTGAGATTTCTTCTGTTGAATTTTTATTATTCTGCTATGTAGGCCAGCTCTGCTATTTCTGCTGGATAAGCACTGCTTCAAATGGGAGCATTACTCTGATACCATTAATCATTTGGTTACTGTCTCCTGACCTTTTACAGTATCAACAGAGTATTCTCTAACATGTTGATCACAATTGTAACTAATATTTTAATAACATAATGCTAGCCATAAACACAATGAAACATCAGTATTGCTCAGCTGTGTACCAAAGCTATTCCTGCAATCCGAAAGCAAGATCCAGCTCAGGATTCCTTTCTGTAAATTAAGTGAAGCTACTTTTTAATATTTAAAGGTACAGGGTTACTTGATCAAGAAATCATCATGTCACAGAAGTACAGTGGAGGAGCTAGATGGCATTTACCATGGCTTTCAACAGTGAATGTGCTTATTTTTATTTATTTCTTAGTTTATAAGCTAGTATTTCTTGATGCAGTATCTGGGACACTGTATATAATTCTGCAGAAAATTAAACTAAACTGGGCATAGTGCCCAGAAAATGCGTCCATGCCCTTAAAAAAATAGCTCAAGAGGTCTAAAAATTAAAGCTAGTAAAACAAAAGGGAGGTAAATAATGGTTCATGATGCATTGACCTGAATAGAAAACGCTTGCATTGAACCCTGAAGACACTGGTAACACACACTACAGCTTTCCTTTGCCTAAGGTGGGCCACTTATTTCCCAGGCCCAGCAGTTCAGCAGGAGGCTCTGGGGCACATAGTCAGGGCTAATGCTGCTCCTGCAGAAGGCAGGGGCAAAACAGCACACAACCACAGACAGAGTTAGATGTTGCCATGCTGAGGGTTTCAGAGCTTGGAACTTGGTAACTCTGGATCTGCAGGGCTCATCCAGGGCTCATCCAGGGCTTATCTGTGTGCCGAGGAATGGACTTACACTCGGCAGTGAAACTGGTCCTTGGAAAATGCAGCAGAGCAGGGTGAGTCTGTCAGACACTGCCTGTAGCTCTGCAGACCAAGTCCACAACCAGCATCAGGTTGGGCCTGGCTTAAGAATCCTTTTGCTTGCTCTCTCTTTGCTAGCGTAAAGCCTTCATCCTGTTTCTGAACTGGCTTCAAAGGAGCAAGGAGTGTTCCTGTGCAAGCTTTGCTCCATCTTAATGACTAGGATACTTATAGAAGTTAGAAAAGACATTTTAAATCTCCCCTTCTGGATGAGAAAAGCGTAAATCCCTGCCTACTAGATTTCTATAGGAAAATCACATGACTTTTCAACTTCAGTGACAATTTTGGATGAAAACTCTGAAGACTACTGCATTGCATGGTACTCTGGGCAAATGTATATGTAAGAATTTACTTTGACAAGCCCTGCTAGTAATCTAGTATGAAGATAACTAGTTTGTGAAAGGTACAGACATGAGCTAGGTGCTGAGGTGCTCAGCTTAACCAAGATGTCAGTGTTACTGGGCACATGCAATGGCAGAACTCGACAAGTCTCAAGAAGCCTAAATTATGTTCCTCCAAAGCAAAGACAGCTTAAGAACTTCCTGTGTTTCTGTGTTTCACTTCTAGCACACTGTCTAAGACAACCTAAAAAGAGCCTTAGGTGTGAAGTCTCACAATGAATCTGCTTCCCTGAATTTGTTGTGAGGGGAGCTGTTTTCTCTAGCAGACATTATGATCGACTGCATCTCAAACTGAAAAAGAGCTTGGAACATATTGGTGATGTCTTACAGATTTTGCAGGTTCATTCTGGTTTTGTTTGGTTTTCAGGGCTCTTGCTGATGTTATGCGACCTCAAGGTCCTTGTACAACAGACCATATGGAAAGAGATCTAAACATTGTAGTACATGTGCAACACTATGAAAACATGGAGACAAGACCTCCTCCAAATAACTTACGTAAGTTGAACTATAACTTTGTCAATATCTGGAATGCTGGCACTAAAATGAGCATTATGAAACAAATATTGGTGGATGTCAAATGAGGATCAAGAATACATTGGTTCTTGCACACTCTTTAACTCAGAATTAGAAATATTTAGAATTTCCTAGTGCAAATAGTACAACAGTGAGAGAAAGAAATTTTGAATAGGATAATTAGTTATTATATTTATTTTTAACTAGTTGTCTTTGACTAATGTTGGTTTTGTACCTTTGTCCCCTTCTACCTAGTGTTTTTGCTCAGCTCACCAACCTTTGCCTTATTCTGTGTTTTGTTGTACTACAATACAACTGTTAAGGTTGCAGCCAAATTTAACATGTTTCATAGGGCTGTGATATCCAGTAAGGAAGTGGGCTCATTAGGCTGTTGTACCATAACCACTAGGAAAATAATTAAACACTTTCCTGGATAGCATCAGGTTGTATGTGGTTTTCACTTTCTTAAGGGAAAGATGAAAAGAAGATTATTATTTTAAGTTTTAAATGATATTTTAATTCCGTGTCTGCTGTTATGTGTTTATGTTATTGAAGGCAAGAAAAAAGTGCACCTTGGAGCTTCAGAGGAAATATGGTGACATTTCAAGTGGTTCTGAAGTTTTAGGCAACTTCTTTCTCAGTCTGTGTTAGACCACAGCAGAGATCTTTCTCATGATCAGATACATATTAGTCTTGTGATGAACAATGCCACTGCAATTTTAATTTGGATATGTATTTATGTATCCTATATTAAACCATAAGGTAAGTATATATACATATATATATATATACACATGTTTCCAAATTATAGACATATTTATATATTCAAGTTCAATATATTTATAAAATAAAAAGGTATAATTCAGGAAGGATTAGATTGTTAGGCAGTGGATGGCTTTGTTCTGTGCTGTAGATCAATGTAGATGTGCATTTTGCTGCAAATATACTTTTACTGCATTGGTACTGGATTTTGAAACCTTTAAAGCATTTCCACTCATCTTTTCCTTAACTATAGAAAGCAGAAAATTTGCTTATATTTGGAGTTTTATTTGGACTGCATTGTGCAGATAATGTGGGATTTTAGTGCTTTTTTTGTGGAAGGATGTAAAAACAACAGGAGCAAGTGCAGATCCATGTGCTGGATGCGCTCCTGGTACCAGTTTTGTGGGAGAGGCTGAGGGGCGTTCCTTATGTCACCTGTTACAGAGTGATAGGAGAGAATTAAAGCTGCGAGCTCTACTAGAGGTACCCCTTGGAGGGGGTGTGACACCTCCCCTGCTCCCAGGCAAAGTGCTCGCACTGGGCCTGTGCAGAGCGGCACTGCAGAGGGCAGGGCCAGCACACTGCAGCCTCACAGCCCCGACCCTACAGAAACACACTGCTTCTGGGGGCAACTTATGCTTCCCTGTCAGTCAGAGGTGCTCCACCCCCTGCAGCTGAGGTGGTTGACTTCTGAAGGTTTAAGGAAGTTGGGAATATGCACTGTATCCCTCTTTGCTCTGGGTATAAGTTCTTGGCTGATGCCTGATCTTTCCTGTGACCATGTTTTCACGAATGGTATCACATGGTAATGAAGTTTGGGTCCAAGGTTTCTTTTTTTCTCATGCGTGAAATGTTTATTCAGAATCCCAGTCAATGAAGGAGCCAGAAAGTAAAGAGGTCCTTACTGCATTGATTGTATCTAGATTTTTGTACTGATCACACTGAGATATTTTGCTTAAAACTCTTTGTATGCCAGAATATATAGCAGGCCTTTAAACTCATTGTTTCTTGGATTTGAATTCAGATTTAAGCCTTGCTTCTATGAACTCTTGCATAAGAATGCAACTCAGAGCCACATAGTTACTGCATCAAGGAAGAAAAAAAAGCTACATTTAATAGGATGTTGGTTTGGGATGACCCCTGCCATCCATACCAGCTGTGTCTCAGAATATGGCCCTCTGGCACTGATGGAAGAATTCTATGTGAAACAGCTCTTGCAGCGCTGCAATTTATACCATAGAAGCACTACTGCTGCTTTGGAGCTGCCTTATTCCATTGGGCAGTGGAGAGGGGCAGTCCCAAGACTGCTTCACAGCCATCTCAGGCATTCCTGCTGCAGAAGGAACCCTCAGCAGCCTGCAGCTATGATGGTAACTGTTTCACTCTTTAATCAGCTTTATGCATAAAGTCAATAATTTTAGATTGTTCAGTGCAAACCTTCAAGTGGTGAAATGACTCAAGGCATTCTATAACCAATATTGCATACACTTACTTCAGAGCAAGTGGATCATTGCTCTATATTTGTTGCCATTTTATTCTCATAAGCTCATGTAAAACATGCCTAAATGACCTACTAGAATTAGCGAGAACATCACAGATGATTGAAGTCTGTTGAAAGCATGTGCATTTATGGTGCAGAAAAGATCTTTATGAAGACAAATGATTAAGACAAATTTTCTAAGCCAGTATTTTAGCAAATCGGTATTTTATAGTGGAGTTCTGAAACACTGCAAGAGTGGATATTGCTGGCAGAAACTTTGGCAGTGAAGCATTACTTACTACTAGTGCTGGAAAAGTAACAGCCTTTTTTGGGGTATTTTTACAAGCAAATAAACCAGAGTGAATTACAACTTTCATAGAAATTCTATTGCAGATCTTTTCTTATATAGAGGAAATGAAATTGTATAAAATTATTGTATCATAAACTTTAATATGTATTTTTAAAGTTGTCTAAGTGATCACTTTCTATCTACTTTCCATCTCAAAATGAGACTTAAATATTTGAGGCTGATGTACTTTTCACAGTGATCCGTATATATGAAGAGGGCAGGAGGAATTTCTTAGGCATTATGTACCCCTTCCATATTGTGTCTTTCAGAATACTGAAGACAAACCACTGAAGGCCAAACATTATTAAGAATATTCTAGTTTGAATGTTCATTTGCTCTTTCTGTGCTCTTGAAAATATTTTGCTGATGTTGCCAACCCATTCTGAAAGTGTTTTATGAAGGGAAGCTCTTTTGTCAAAATGACAAACTAAACATGATCTCTGACACTGAAAATGAGTGTGTTTCTGTTCCTGGACAGTTTGTTACCAGAGGACAAAGATGTGCTGTGTTGCCTGCAGTTAGCACAGCTATTTGCCAAAACTCTTGGGCCAGTGGAATCCAAAAGGTCTCTTTTCAGCACCTTGCAGTTTACTCAGTTCCTTGTCCCTTCTCTCCTGATATTTGGAAAAGAACAGACATAGTGGAGGTTGTGGGAAAACACAGGTTTTTTTCTTTGCCCATGATAATCCAGACAACCCAGATGGTTTTTAGTAAAAACTATTTTTTTCTTAGTGGTTGTTAGTTGTCATAATTTTCTTCCAGTACTGTGCTTTCCTTAGGATCACTTTTCTGTTATTTCCCTTCATTCATACACGTTAGAATGGAGTGGTGCTTTGTAAACAAGCATTCAAGTCTTCTAACAGGAGATGTTAAATAAAATAAAATGGATAAAAAGGGGGACATTTAAAAGTTATGTTAAAAACATAAAACCAAACCCAAATCTTTCTGCTGAATTTGAGTTGTTGTGTTCATCTCCAACTCATGAATCTTAAGAAAGCAGCAGCATTTGAGGTATTCTCTTTTCTCGTTTTTTTTTCTTTTTTTTTTCCTTTTCTACTTATTGTGTTAGAAGTAAGGGATTTATTTAACTTGTTGGGATTACAGCACTGCTGTAGTGGGAGTTAGAAGGCTTTGTAGCTTCATCCTCATTTCTGAAACGTGATTACTGCTATTATTTCTGATTCATGATCTATGATAGCACAGAGAAAAATACTGAAGTTAGTGCAATCCACAGGCACTTTTCCTAATGATCAGTAAAAGCTCTGTTACTCTTTTCCAATAACTAACCTTGCACTAGTGAATTTAAACAATTTATGCAGGCTCCCAAGGTAAAGGTGACTTTAAAGGGAAGCCAATTATAGATTAAGGAGGTTTTAAGAATGAAAAATGCTAGCTTTACTTAGTTTGACATGTATGAATTATTTCTTTATTTTGAACATAACTTAAAAAAAGAAGTGGATTTTAACTCTCCATTCAAAGAAGGAAGTGTTGCACTGTGTCAAATGGTCAATTTTAATATTGGCCAAAGATATGCAGCCCATGTGATTAAAATAACTTTTTTTTTTTTTTTAATAAATGCAGCAATGTGTTTGCTGCTGCATTTGATTGTCAGTTGTCCTGGATACGGGCTCACAACAAATGCTAATGCTGAAAACAAAACCAGGACATTTCTGTAACTGGTGCCTTATGATAAGTTAACTTTTGTTTTTTCTTTATTTCTGTGTCGAGACAGTTGGCATTTAAATAGGAGGGTATTTTTTGAAGTTCTTGTATATTAGAATAAGTATTCTGTATTGCACACTCCCGTGCTTTTCCCCATTTCTGTAAGTAGAAGCTCAGCCTGTGTTTTCCACTGAGAGGAACTGTCACTAATTTCACACTGCGAAAGGAGTTAGAATTTGCAAGAATTTTTTGTGGTCTCCTTCATTCTCCAGTGAATATGTTTTTTTTAATGGTTGTCTTTGGCAAACTAATTACTTTTATGTTTAACATCCCTAAACATGTTGGCATGAGATGATTCATTGTATTGCGTTGCCTAAATGTCCTTCCTACTGTTGCTCATCGGAAAGAAGCACAGAGGCTTATTGAGAAACTTCAGTAAGGAGAAGTGCTATCGTTCAAAGTACAAAGCTCTTGAAGTGTATCAACCCTGGTAACTAATTTGCTTACACAGTAACTGTTGGACAATTAATTGCATGATACTGAAGAATCAGTGGTTGAGAACGTGCAGGCACAAAGTGCTTCTGGTGATGGGGGCCTTGAAACTTCACCCAAAGCCTTCGGACACAGGGCTGCAAAATCCGAAGGACTGAGCAAATAACTATGTTTGGCCTTGTTGGAATCTAGGCTGTTTGGCTCCAGTAAAAATGCTTTTTTTGGGGCTATATGCATGGGTATAGCCCAGAGGAATTGCACTATTTTCTTCATAAACTTTAATTGGCTGTTTGTCCGCTCACTTGGAAGGACAGAGTAGAGACAGAGGAGTGGAGATGTACAGACAGGGCTCCAGTTGTGTTTTATGAGTAGAAAGATGGACAACACTAATAAGTTTTCAGCCAAGAAAAAGATAGTTTTAGCAGAATGACAGAAGGAGTGAAGAAGTGCTGCTGATGGAGTGCTCTGAGACAGTGAAGGATGAAGGAGAATAAAATGTCCAGCTTAACTGAGGACGTCCTTAGTTCACAAGAAGCTACTGTGCTATGAGAGAGGGCAGGGGCTGTAGTCAGAAAGTATTGGGAACTTGCTTACATTCAAAGCCTTAGTCTCAGCGTGCAAAACGTCACTTTACTGGGGGTTCTGTGATCTATACAGGAAGCATCTTAACACTATTTAAAAAAAATCTGACAATTTAGATTAAATTCCTGAACTAAACACAGGCTTAGCTTTCAGTCAACCCTGGGAGAGAGCTACTTATGGCATTCTGATTGTAATATACTATGAGGAGGACAAAGTTCATGTTTAAATTATACATTTTACAAACTAATTGTCCAAGAAAAAGCCCAGACTACTGTCATCAGCCATGTCGAAATAAATACTGTATTTCTTTAATACAATTTCTGTTTGAGGTTAGAAACTGCAAGCAGCTTTGACACAGCTATCTTGAGACCACTTTTTAAACCCCTTTAAATTAATTTCTAACTGAAATCATGCTACAAGTAGAACTTCAAACCATTAGCAAATTGGTGATAGAATTTTTGTTAATATAACTACAGCAAAAGCAATACATTCCAGATTCCTGAAAATTAAATTCTGATGTCTTAAGTCTGAAAATGAATTCCTCTTGCAACTCAGTCACTGTAAGACAGTAACGTTTAATCAGTTCTGAATGTGTGTTTAGCCTCATAATCATTAATAGAAAGTTTTTAATTTACATTCAGATTTTGATTCAGATGCATAATACTGATTTAGGAGAAGATGCTATGAAACTTCTTGAAACACCAATGAATATTTTCCAGGAAGTTAATTACAACCTGAGAATGAGAGCTTCTGGGTTTGTTTAGGAAAGACAGAAAGTAAAACAAATGGAATATCTCATTTGTCATTGACTGCTGGTAGCTCTCATCAATTAATTTTTTTTTGGAAAAAGGGTTGATTTTGAAAATGTTACTCCTTATCATACACAACAGCTTTTTATTTATAACTACACCAATCTTCACCAAGTGTAATATGAATATCAGAACTTCTACCATACAGTGAATTCCATGCCTTTGGAATCATCCTGTTGGCTTAATCTAGCAAATGGAAAAAAAAAAGAAAAGCAAAAGCAATAGTAAACAAAAAATTTTGCATGAACAAGGAGTGAGGGATTGCATCCTGGGTCTGTAATCAAATCAAACTGTGAACTTAACATCGTTACATACATTCAGCGGGTCTCTCCTTTATTCTAAAATACTTCTTGTTAGATCTGATTTTGTTGGAAACTCCCTGAGACTGTTATGGATCCCACCTGTAATTTTAATTTTGAACCATATTGGGTAGGTCTTCATAAGCTCTGCTTTTGTAACCATTTCTATTAGAACTGAACAATGAAATTTTTGCTCTTTCTTCATTTATTGTACCATACGAACAATTAGATTAGATTACTGCTTTGCATCCTATCATTTACTTCTATTCAGCTTTTAATTCAGAGAAATTTGACATAACTTAATAAACATACTCATCAATGTAAAATGTCTTTGGGAGAAATACAGTTAATCACTGACATTATCCTTTAGTGGCAAGAATTAACATTATTGTAATAAAAATATTAAGAATATATTTTTACATTTTATACTGTAGTCTAAAAGGCTGAATGATTATTTAATAAAATAAAAATATTGGCATGACAGAAGAGAGCATTGCTGTACTAGACTGTTATATAGGCAGCTTTGAGTCACCCAACAGCAGACTTGAAAAGCACATATAAAGGATGAGACTCATTTTGCTGTCATTGGGGTGCAGATTAGTACTTTGAAATGTTGCCCAATAGTACAGGGATGTATTTACCATCTACAAGATGAAAAGTTCAGTATCTTTGGAAAACAGTGATGCGTTTCCCTTGTGATTCCACTTCCACTTTGCAATCTAAATCTTACTGATTAAGTGATGTGCTGTTCCTATCACCTACTACTCAATTTAATATCTAAAATTCTGTTTTGTCTTTGGACAGGCACACTGAATAATAGTGTCCTCAGTGTGGAATCACTTCTAGGGCCAAATATTCCCACTATTAACCACAGCTCTCAGCAACATCAGTCATCAGTGCTTCGTGCCAGTTGCATCTTTCATATCACTGGGATTCTTGATGTCAAAAACTGGTATAGAGAACAATGCCAAACTAATGGGGATCATGTTTTGAAAAAAACCCAACAATCCAACAACACAACTTTTTTATGCTTGTATTCAGCCAGATTTGTGCTCCTTAAAATGAAGAATAGAGACTGATACATCTTATTTTTTGATATGGCCAGTCGCTGAAAGGCAAACAAAAAGTACCATGCATTCAGGTGCAAGTGTTAACTACACCCTCACACAAACTGCCCTTGCCTTTTCCATGCCAAAACAATACTGTTTTTAACTGCTGACTTACAGTTTAATCATTTCTCCAAATCCTTGAACTCCCACCCTCATATTTTGTCTCAAAATCATAGATTTGTAACAAAAATGATAAAACCATAAATTTACTAATACATGGGTTTCTGTCCATGCATTCAGGTGCAAGTGTTAACTATGGTACGCTGCTATATCCTCAGATAAAAATATAAATTTTTATCACTCTGGCTGTGGAAAGCTTTGATAATACTGTATTTTAGATGTGAAAATGCTCTTTTCAGAAATTTAGCTTTCTTAATTTTTCAATCATTAATACCAACTTTGCCAAGCAGAATCAGTACAGTGGTTGCAAACTAAAGTAGAAGAGGTTGACTGCTTACATTAAAAAGCTTATGAAATCACATCCCAAGATTACCAGGCAAATGTGAGATGCTATTCCAAGAGAGATTTGCACGAACTTCAATCTACAGTTTCAATCATAAATGATTTTCAGTACTTTGTTCTATGTTCTCTGCTTTACATCACAACTTTCCTTGAAATGTACACATTGGCGCTGATTCCAATTTTATTATCATAAGATAAAGTCAAGAAGGGAACTAAGTGTGTTTAATATTTATGAAATAACTTTTAAAAAAAGTTTTATCATAGAAAAAATAGTTGGAAAAAAATCTCTGGAACCATGATACAAAACTACATTGATAATCATTCCCAGATGATTAAAATGTGGATTTTATTGTAATCTTTCATTTTTAGTTATCACATCTAAATAGCTTTTAAGATCCTTTCAGTAACATAATTTTTTTTTTTTTTAGCTCTTAAACTTAAGTAACTTATCTGGGCACCAAAGCTTAAGGCTCTAACAATACTTCTGAATCTGTAATGAATTTGTAACATAATCCAAAATAATCCCAATGCCTTTTACTATCCACTCTTTACCAATTAAAGGAAAGGCACATTTGATAAATATTTATAGACACACACATAAGCACAGACTAAAGAGAATGTGCCTGACAAAGTCTGGACACCATTAGAGTTACCATTTATTTAGCTGGAAATGTCCACAATAAACTGTCTCAAACACAGGGCAGCTTTTTATCCTGAGAAGTTTGTTCTCACTGTATTAGTTCACTGTTTCCACTACAGCCAGGAAAAGAAAAGCCAGCCTTTCCCATGTAGACAGTTGCTCTTCCAGGGCTAATCTGATCACTTTTGAACTGCTTTGTTGTTTTCTCTTAACACATTCTCCACTCACACTAAACCTTGTGCTTCCTATTGCTGTCTCCTCTGCTGCCCGTAACAAGCTGGTCCTCTGTGACTACAAATACTGCTGGATGATGCCGGATTTGATTGTTTCAGAAAGCCTGCAGTCAGCCATCCTGGATAACATATAAAAGAAGTCCACAACACAGAAAAGTACAGCAAATGCCTGCCAGCATTTACTTTACCCCCGGGGCACTGTAGAGGAAGGACTTTCAGCCCTGGGTTACAGACTGGTGGTGGTGGGTGTGACTCTGCGGTGGGGTTGGCATACCCTGTGAGCCTTGCAACAAAAGTAGGATTTTGACAGTGCTTGGAGTAAGGGCCAGATAAAGCCAATTAGATGAAATTCCGATTGGTCAAAAGTCATAGTAAAGCATTTGTCATCTCTAATGGCTCAAGGATTTCACCCAGGGGCACTACAATTCATGTAGGATCTCATATACATCTTACTGAGAAGAATTGTGTTTTTGTTATTAATCTGGAGTAAGGAGAGAGAGAAAGGGATATGCAGGAAGTTTATCTTATGGCTTTGCAAAAAAAAAGCCATGATACAGCTTAAAGAGTTCAGTGTTGGAAAAGGAAAAATGTTCACTGTCAAATGCAGTACAAGCCAGTTAGGGGAAGTGCATTGAACGCCACCAAATAATTTACCAAATCAAACCCTCCTGAGAAGTGCTATGAGAAGCCAGGAGGCTAGAAGTTTTCAGCTAGACGTATTTTCCATTTTTGTTCTGATTTTAGGGAAGTTCGGGAGTCTGCACACAAGGAAAACATCCGTGCCCTTGGCACACAGGAGGAAGGGAACCTTTCGTGCTCTCCTTCCACACTTGTCCCCTTCGGCAGCACAGCTGCTGTAGCTGGACAACTGTTGTCACCCCCAGGACAGGCCCTTGGAGGGTTTATGCGGGCACTGAATTCCCAACCACTGAACCCTGGCACAAAAGCACAGTTACAGGTGGCAGCTTTCACTTGAGTAAATGGTCTGGAATTTTTCTGGAATGTCACATGAGTAGAGCACTGAGCATAGTGGATTTGTTTCATGGAGGCCCTTCCAAGTGTGGAGGGATCCAAGGCAGCACGTTTGCGATGGGGGAGTTGGCCGAGACCAGACTAACTGCTCTGCTGGTCTGGCCAGGGGAGTTTAGCCTGTTAAAACAATATGCTTATATCATTCAGAGGCAAATTACTGGATGAATTCTTGTGTTAAAAAGAACGAGGCCCATTTATAGTATTTTATAAACAGCTTCCAAAAAGGAAATGTGGTTTTTTTGCTAATAGCTTTGCTCCACCTCATCAAATTACCAACTCTAGTTTAAAGAATATATTTTGCATTTATAATAATGGTTTAAACGATTTATTGTTTTCTCAAAGCTGTAAGGTTGGAGAACTGTGTTCCTTCTATAGTATTCCAGATTCCTGTTAAAGTTCCAAGTTAATTTCTGAACAGCCATTGGTACTGTGAGGAAACATTCCTTATCCTTTGTCAAAACCAAACCTGACCAGCACTTTGGTTAGAACAGTTTCAAGTTTCTAGTCATAGATCTGTAATTAAATTGTCAGTAAACACTTTACTTAGTTAAATGAACTTCTATAAGGATTTTTAAAGCAAAATCATTTACATTAGATATTGATAACTTCTTTCCCATAATTTTAACACTTATTTTTCTTGGGTTCTTGTTTTTCCTCCTTGCTTAAGGACTTTTACTTAATAAAAGAGGTCTCACAGAACTAATTAGCCCCAAATTTCTCACAGAAGCAATTAGTTTCTCACAGAAATAATTAGCCCCCCAAAAGATCTTCAAGAGTCCAAAGAAAATCAGAAGGGATAGGATGTTTGCAAAGTGGTTTTGCCTAAATTTTTAACTAGAATTAAGATCTCTTTAAGAGCTATAATAGCAAAATTCACTTACAACAGCCATTTCCTTATTCTGTAGTATGTGTCTAAGATTTATCTTGTGTCTAGAAGTTTTTGCATCAAAGTAAGTAAACTAAAATTTTACCTTGGGAGCCCAGTACACTATTCCTTAACCATACAAAGGAATGACTGTGGTGATAGAGTAGTAAGGCACTAAGTCTGGATTAAAATGTTTGTAGCAAACCCAGTAACAAATACCAGAAACTTCTGAACCTTTAAGAATATTTAAAAGTAAAATTATTTATGCTTCTTTGAAAATGTCCACATTTTAGCAGATATATTCTAGAAGATAAGTATAGAAGATACAATTTATATTATTAAGCTAGCTTTTTCTACGATTTGTTTATTTCATTAATAATTTAATGCACTCATCTAAGAATTACCTGACTAATTTTTTTTCCAGCTGTGATCCTATGACTCTTATAGAGAGGTCTAAATAACTTCATGCAAATAGATTAGGCTTCTTTCCCCTCAGAGTAAGCAAATTACAGCAGAGAAAAGAACAGCAGTGCTGCAGGGTTCTTTTCAGGCACATACAAATGACACACTTTATATTATGATGATCTTGTATTGTCACAGTCTAGCATTTTAGAACCATTAACATTTATTTGTGAAAATCTGGTTTGAAATATTTATTTGCAAGCTGCACTTTATTTCCTGGGTGACACCTTTTCCATCATTTATACAAATATAGAGAGATAGATGAAGATGTTTCTGGAACCAGAGACACAGAACTAGAGTAATGCTGCAAAGTGTGAATCACCTATCTGCCCTATGCACAGCAAAAGATTTTCAGATTTTACAAGCATCAAGATCACCCAAACATTTTCAGAAAGGAAGACAAGCGGTCCATGAAAATCTGGTCTCTGTAACTTAGTGCTTTACTCCGCTGAAATTGTCCACTGGAATAACACTGAAGTTTCCCTTTCCTCCTTCCCACCTCTCATGTCTACCAGGAAAAGAAAGGATTGTGTCTCTCCCCTCCAGCCCTTCTGCATCTCAATAACCCATATGCAGCACGTCAGGTTCCTCTTGTGTTTCTTGATTTTGTCTGGACAAAGAATAATACTCTTTTTTGGAGTTACCCATCCTGGGATACATGTACTGACTGATCAGCAAGCAGAATAAACTAAGCAAACAACTATAAAGTTTGTACTTCAGCCTTTTGTCTCCATTCAGCCATTCATTTTCCTAACAGCTCTAGCAACATCTCATCCTTGAGATCTCAATAACACCAAAAAGGGCAAAGGAGTTAAAAGCTACTAGAGGGAGTAACAGATAGCTAGACAAAATAAAAATTACATTACCCATGTTCTCTTTTAAGAACAATAAACCTTGAGTTATTTACTAAGTGCAATAAAATCCTACAGGGCATTTTTAGCACAAAGTTTGGATCCATAAATCAAACAAGTATTGAAATTCTGCTCTGAGAGTCAAACAGTGAGATCTAGTCATCAGAATTTGGAAATGCCAGAAAAACAAGAAAAGAAGGATGGAGTAATCTATGGCACAACCTCTTCCCTGTGGATCAAAGAACTTATTTCTCAGGATGATGCCTGCCTGGTTTGTAGTGCCTGAATTAATTGTACAGGAAAGCCTGAAAGAAGTCGGAATATGTCAGAAGGTCAGAGGAACAAACAAGCTCCATACTTGGCAGATGATTTATTAATTGCTAATTATTCTTATTTCTATTTTACATGATCTTAAGTGTGTGCTAGAAGCTTCCAAGTGGAAAATCCACACAATAGTTAATGGAGTTCAAAAGCAGCATTAATCCTCTTTTATGGCTTGCGACACTCTTGGGAAAGAAAATGCTGCACAGCTTCAGTGATACAAAAGTCACTGGTGTTAAGCAATCTGAGGCTAACTAGCAAAACACAAAGGGAGAAGTCCTAAATGCATATTTCCCTTTGGGAAATCAATTTGTGTAGAAATAGATTAACTTTCCCCCTATACCTGTAGCCTATACAGAGTTTGAGATCAGTGCACCCTGCAGGTTGGTGACCATGAGCTGTAACTTTAATACTCTTTGCATACAGACACTGACAAGTCTTTTCACCTTTGAAGGAATTAACAGAAGAGGAATATTTTTTTCTTAATTATCACCCCAGAAAATTAAAACTAGAACCATATGCATGCTATAGTCTGACATCACATGCGTGACTGAATCCTGGCAGTCAGTTTGTCACGATCAATACTCCATCAGCTGAAGATTCTTCATGAAATATTCTCAAATAACTTGCAGCCATGGATTTCACTGGATTTGACCTGTGTGAGACAACTGCAAGTGCTAGGCAGGCTGCTTGCTCTGTCTTGTGGGTTTGATACCAGTGACAGGTCCTAACTCTGTCGCTCTCACCAACTTTCCTCTGATTAAGACATAGAGCTTTTTTTCATTGTTCACAGGACTAAAACAATTAAATGCTTCTTCTTGTGTTGAAGCAGTTCCTGACCCCCCTCCACATCAGAAATGGTGAGGCCTTGCAGCTGGAGCTGTGTCCTCATAAAGCAAACCTGAGCTTTTTCCAGTCTGACTGCATTCAAGCTGAATGCTTCTGAGCATCAGATTATCTGTGTGATTCACATTGCAGAAAGGTGCTGCAGAAGCCAGTGCAGAGCTGGCTGTGGTCCAGCAATCCAACATTATCATATTTGTGTTTTTGTGTTTAGATACCTACAACTGGCCAGCATAGATTGCTGCTGCCACAGCTGTCTGAAGTGGTGTGCGCTGCTATCACTGCCAGTCAGAGCAAACGAGGTTTGGCAAACTACAGCACACAATATCAGCCAGCCTGGCAGATCCAATTCAGAAAGGAGGATCAGCATCGCCTTAACATAAAGAAATGCCAGATGAAAGGGTAACTTGCTCAGAGTGGATGTATTGAACATACAGGATGAGAGAAGCTGTCAAAGGAAGATGACAATGAAGAGCCTCATTTCACAAAGAAGATGTCAGAAAGCACACAGAGAGAGTGGGTTTGACTTAAAATGCTCCGGAGATTCTTTTTTTTCCCAGAAAGGATTCAAAATTTCAGAACTAGGTAGTGTGGAACACCTGGAGCAGCCTACATAGCCCAGCAAACTTTCAGAACATCGCTGGATCTGCAGAACAGTCATTACCCCCATGGTACCTGCTCCGAATTTTGACACTCTAAAAGCTTAATTCATTTGGTAGAGCTTTGGATGATAACCGTATTATATTTTTCTTTTTAAGCCACCGTTAAATAATATCAGAAAATGGATAAGCAAAAATGAGTCTGAAAACCAATCTCATCGCATATGCAACAGTAATAACTTAATGACTTACCCAGATGTGACTCAAAGCAGGCCAGGCAAAGTCTCATTCTCCACACCCCGAGGAGTATCCAGTGGATGATGCCACTTTTTCAGCACTCCTTCTCTCTCAGTCTCTTCCTTGCCCATCAAAGCTTTTCTTGCCTTCATGTTTGTGATTCTGCCTTTCTGTGCCTGACAGTTGTAATTGAAGATATGCCACAGTTAGTGACAAGTCAAGTATTCTGGAAAAATACTGCCAGAAGAGACGAAACGAAATAGCTAATCCCTGACATGGGTTTCTGGAAGTGATCACCAATATGCAAATTTATGTAATGCTCTGTAACTTACACAAAAAAAAATATTTGTTTAGAGGTCACCATTAATTAAAAAATCAATGAAAGAACTTTAAATGAATGGAAGAAAACAACTTACTATTAAAATGTCATTGCAGCATAAGGATCTATAAAGGTGATATGGGAAAAGACAGCATATGTTTGTCTCAGCTTCAACACCAACTCTAGCAACACCAAGTGTTATGAATTTTTAAAAGCTTGAAGTTGTGCTACTTGACTTAGAATAATAAATGTGAGGGTTTTAAACAAATAATTGCATTTTCTTACATACTTTATCTTATCACTTTAGGACACTGCAAGTCTTTATGTGTTCTACAATGGGATATGACATTCCACTTCAAATTTCTGAATTTAGGCTACTTACACACAAAGTGTGTGTAAGCTGCCACAGTATACACAGCAAATATATTAATATATATACCTCCACATGTGTTATGTAATATGTAATGTGTAGCACATTATGTTCTCAGTGCAGCATTAATACTGGATCAAAAGGGTAAATGCACAGTAACACAATGTTTTTTTTTTTTCCCAGCTCTGTAAGCAATCCTAGTTTTGCTATCACCTTGCCTTTAACTATTAGCAGGGAAAGAACCTTCATAGGAATATAGAAACAAAAAGTTCCTTCTGAGAGATACATTTTCTATTATTATCTGTAGCCACAGTTACAAGATTCCCTGTACTAACCCATGGCACATTCTGTAGCAAACAAATGTATTTTAGCAGTGGCAGCAAGCTCTTTTCATGAGCTTTGCACCCATTATTTACAATGCTTTGTAATTATGGTACCTATTAACTCTATAGGCACAAAAAAGTCAAGAAATTTCTATCTTCTGATCTTAGGATTTAGTGCCACATAATGTGAAGGTTACAATAGCATTCTGATCCTGATACAAAACCAGGGAAAGTCAGGTATTGTCTTTCATTGTCTTTGACAGTCTTTGAATTCCATCCACTGTGTTTTAAATAAGTATGCTTGAGATGCAACGGTATAATTTGTATCAGCATAATACTATAATAATAATTTCAGAAATATAATACAATAAACACCATCATTGTTTTCATAATCAAGATATTCCCATCTCATAATCCAAGGCAGCTTGTAACAATCTGTTGTATCACTTACATTAACGTTATTACCTACTCTGGAGATGCTGAGATGTAATTTGAAACAGAAACAACAGAGTATTGGGGATAAGGAAATGCTGATGAAAACCTTAAGGATTTCTAGAGGTCACAAACATCCTGGCAGTTTGCCACGATTACTGTTGCTGACTAGAGAACACTTTCTAGTTTCCTTGCAGCTCCAGGTTAACACAGTTATTAAAATAAACACTTGGAAAGAATGAATAATTGGTACTAATCAGGAGCTCATTTTAAGGGAAGAACCCTAAGTTTTTTAATACCTATAAAGCCTCAAATAAGAGTATTAAAATATTTAAAAATGCAAAATGATTACTTGGCCTAATTTACTAATTTTCATGCAGTTCACTAGAGAAATTAGCTTAGTTAGCATTGGTGGTTCAAAAATCAAATATAAAATCTGAGTGTATGAAAAAATTCCTATTGAAGTGGACATTGGCATTGACAAAAACTTACTGCTGTAGGAAAAAACCCCACAACCTTAAGGGACTGGATGGTGAAGAAATAGAATGTGATGCTTGTCACATGCGGTTCTCCATTTAAATACAGTCACGGTGAGGGTAACTGTGGCCAGTTTGTAAGTTTGCAGCCTAAACCATCTGTCATTAGTTTTCTAATTCTTCGAGCACTAAATAATCTGAAAAGAAACAAGTTTCCCAGTGTCTTAATAGTGTCAGACTTGCTACGAACAGGGGTGAGAGTTATTGGCAAATGTGTAATTTATGAGTACACTCGGTCTTATGGAAGAAAACCAGCGGTCTTTTAAATAGAGGCTTTATTGACTGACTGAATTGTTACTTGGGGGAACTAATTCTGTGACAGACTGACAGAGTACCTGGTTTTCTGTAAGGTGGAGTGCCTCTGCTCTCCCTTTTCTCTCACTGTTGTTGAAACCTGCCTTGGGTTAAAGCATTCTCAGTGGTATCCGAGATCCTCACTGTGGGAGAAAAAAAGGGAAAAGTGGACAGGCAGAACTGTGATCCACACCAGTATGCTCACATTGGCCAACCTCCATCTCTGGGCACCTCTTAGCACACAGGCTGTGTGGGTTCATAGCTTTTAAAGAAGAAATTAGTTCTATTAGATCTATGATCTCTACAGACAGTCCCTGTAATATCCAAGTCCTATAATTTTACCCAGCAGCTCCCATAATCAGCATGTGGGCTGTGAAGCCAAACTTCTGCTATTCTTCTGTACCAAAGGTCATATTTTAGTGACAGTTGTGTTTAGTTTTTTTAAAAATAAATACTTGTTTAGTATTTTCTTTACTTGCTTTGGTATCATATACTAATGCAAACCAGAAAGTGTAAAAAATGCTCATAATCCTGAGAGTTCTGTTAAACCCGAACTGATACTGGGGAAAAAGGAGAAGAATATTAATGGAAAGAGCATATACTGAAGATTTTGCTTCCATGTGAATGCAATTAGAGCTTTTCCCTTAAGCTAATAGGATGAGTAACTATATGAGGAAATCCACAGACACTGCAAATGTTCAGGAGGGAGAGAGTAGTGTTTGCTTGGTGTTCAATGGTCCATGTGTAATAAGCTGGCAGTTCCATCTAGTTCCTACTGGACAAATGTCTACATCAGAAATTCCTGTTTCTCCCTTCCCCCAGCTGCACGTTTGGAAGTTTCAGCAGCGAAGCCAAGAGCTAAATTAAGAGAGACATGGCTACATTTTCAAAGCTATTTTATTATCTGGATTTTATTTTCTGCAGATAAAGACATGCACACAAATCCATTCCTTTTGCATAAATGGCTGTGCTATTCAGGATATGCTATTCAGGATATCAGTTAATTTCCTGAATATCTGTGCAAGATTGATCAACTCACATGCCTTTTGCCAAATTATTCCAGGAAATCTATTCTGATATTTCTAAACTTGATCTTCTCCTAACAGCATTTGCCAAGCTGATATAAGCAGATTATTACTTTGTCTCTTGAGAGTAAAATAATTTTTTAGAATTTTCAGTAGTTACTCCGATTCCTGAATAATAGAGAATAAATGATGTACAGGATGGATCACAGCTCTAATTAATTTTTTAAAGGATGTTGAAAGGATCCCTTAATACTGGTAGTTCTACAGAAAATGTAGCACACCCACAGCATAACACAAACAATGAACCTGTGGTAGTTTGGTATGGGGGTCTTATATCTGGATTTTGCCTACACAAATGCACTTCAAACACCATGTTGACATAACCACTGCAGCAAACCACGGTTACACGTGTCTCCCACAGCTCTGTACACAACCAGCAGACAACTGTCGGTTTGACTTTACTCCATAATATTTTAGCTTGATCTTGGCCAGGACACAGACCATTCTCTGGAGTGTACAATACACAAAACATAGAAAAGATTGCCAGGCCCATTCCTGCCCTGCTGCATGGCTTGGGGTGAGAAGGGCGAGGAACTTGGGGGCAATTAGCCAGAAGTTCCCTTAAATGGCTGTGCCTCCGTTTTTAGGAACTGCAGTGAGCACCAGGGATTGCAGCCCTCTTACAAGGAAGAACAGGGGAGCACTGAAGTTGTCCTTGTAACAACAGCTGCAAGTAGTGCTTTGGAAGTGCTTTAACTCTCCAGGAGCCAGGATGGCGGATAGACCTTTGAGGCTGCTGTACAACACATTGTGACTGAAGAAAGTACAGAAATAGGATGTATGTTGTGAAAATACAGAAGACTCCTCAGATTTTCCTTTAGCTGTGGACAGTTGTTAATGGCAAGGAGCTGTAAATATTACAAACACAGTGATATGGATTTACAACTCAGGAAAAAAAAAAAGCTAGCAGCAGTCTTTAATTTTATTATTTTTTAAATCTTGACATATAAGCAAACCCATGCAATTTTAAAAAAAATTCTTAATGGAAAGGGTCTTTTCACATAAAAATATTTCAAGCAGTGTATATATTCTTCTTTCTCATGAGACAATGGCTGCTGACTCTCCAAAGCATTTTGCTGCAGCTAAAGATTCACAATTCTCTACTCAGTCTGTAAATAGCTTCACGCTTGTTATATCCTTGTTTTTTGTCCTCCAATATTCTTTCTAGTGCCTACATGAGATCCCTGTGCTTCTGCTATTACTGATCTAACCCAGAATTTATACTTTTTCCCCCCAGTACATGCAGGTTTGAAACAACATTTAGCATAGCTGGAATGGGGGACATTAGTATCATCCACCCTCTTATTGCTATAAATGGACCCTAATGTATGAAATGTGTTTTAATTTGTGGGCAATATCTTGCTAACCTGACTCCCACTTTCTTATAGAATTTCATAAACCTGAACCCCACTCTGTGCAATCTCTGTCATTGTTTAGATGCATAGTGACTTGTCATGGCATCCCATAGCAACTTCAATTAAACTATGCCACTTGGCTTCATCATACTTCCCCCAAAATATCTTTGCCATCAACGCTTCTCGGAGTGGCAATTCTCCTGAGCTTTCCAGAATTTATAGGTCACAGGTAAAACAGCATGTTCCCTGCAAATGTTAATGAGTTTACAAACTGCTGAGTATTATAATGATAAATTTGATCATATTTCTCTCCTGACTTTACACAGTCCTGGCACTGCAATATTTTTAGCTTATATCTGCTCTCAAAGGGCCCAGTCCAAAGCTCATTGAAGTCAAGGAAAAGAGGTGTATTAAGATTAGCAGCTTTTGATCAAGCCTGAGACAGTCAGTGCCATGAAAACATTATCTGTGCACATCCCTTATATGCAAGTGACATCTCCTTGCACCACTGCAAGTTCCTGAATCTCATTTTCTTTGCAGCTTTCTGCCTGATCAGGGAATCTATTAAGTCCAAGCAGTCAAGGCAGCTGTCTTGAGTCAGATAATGTTCAGCTTCCTACATAAAGGGAACTAATATAATATCTACTTCATGCCCACATCACTGTCATAACTTACGTGGCATTGTGGAGGACTTTCAGGGAGAAGGGCAAAATTCCAGTAGCAGTGACTTCTAAAGCCCTGTCCCTGGTCAGTCCTTTGCTTCTGCAAGAGACTCCCTGTCCTGCTTTGACAGGTATTTTCACCAACCTTCTTGGGCACAGTTCACTTTACAAAGTAATTGCTATAGCTCTTAAATGTATCCTTTCATACCTGAAAGGATATATTGCAGATTGAAAGGGAGAGAAGGTTGCATTTCTGTTTAGTGTCTCTGCTGGTACAGGTATGAACAGGGAACTGCAGGGTGATGTCTTCCCTGGGCATTTTAATATACTTACAGATAGAAAACTGACCTTTTTATTTCGGGAGGGTGTAGTTTTCTTGTTATGGTATATGAGGGCATTAATATATAACATCTGAAGTGCTAGTAACCAGCCCTAACCTTTAGAGGGAAACAAAACTATTTACACCTGCTTTGGTGAACAATCTTCCTCAACAAGTTCACTTAAAAATACAGATGAAATGACAAAAGGAACATTTTTCGTATGAGAAACTTCATGAAATACAATCCAAATATTGAAAATGCCTTGCGGTAACATATCAACTATCCTTGTCACTGAAAAATGTGTCTTAAACACCAAGGCCCCTTAGGTTAGTCTTCCATCAGATGGACAATCAAAATCCCTAAACTTGTAAAGAATTGTTGAAGCTATTAGTACATGTGTGAAAAAGTATTATTCAATAGTTCAGTCAGATGCTCTCGATTATGTCCAACTCAAATTCATGTGACCTTTTTTGGTATAGGAAGTGATTTAAAATCTGCCTTGCCTCTGACATTTAAATATGAGGAAACTATACCATTCATTTATTTACCAAGAAAAATAGAGATTAATGGAAGATCAGCAAAGTAAAGCATACTTTTACAGGAACAAAGGAATGAACAAATAGGATTGCTTCTGGCTTATTTTTTTCTTTTCTTTTTCTTGCAAGTCATTAAGTTTACTTTTACACAGCTTTCAGACCAGTAACTAGATACAGGTTACTGTAAGCATGTGTCACCCCTGCCAAATAAACTATTCTCTGTTAATGAAACACAATTTTTTAAGGGTTTTGGTATCCTTCCCTCTTCCATTCCACTTAGCTACAACGAAAAAATACAAAATTAACCAAGTCTTCAATATGAGAGAAAACTAAAAATACATTTTCTGATCTGACTCTTGTATTCTTCTTTCCTCCAAAGCATATGCTCTAGTCAGTGTAATATATCATGTAAAAACTTGATGCTCAGGCCATGTACTGTTAAAATATCTGGTGAAATGGCTTTTTGACTTTTTCATGGCATAGGACGAATGTGCAGTGAATTCACAGGAAAAGCTGTATGTAGGATCTCTCAGATTATATTGACAGGTTTAACTTATTTTTTATTTACTATTTCTCTGGCCCTTAGTTTTCTTTTCTCTCCCACTGTCTGAATTCAATATCAAATAAATTTACAATCCCACAATGTTGGTTGAAGCTTTAAAAAAGTGGACTACAGCCAGTGCCAATTTTGGGCAACTATCCAAAATTATATACCAGCCACGTAGTGCAAAGTAGTTTTTGTTACCTTTGTATCATGTAACCACAAATTTCTATTTATTCTCTCCATTCCCTGGAGAAATGACCTCCTTGTCTGGGCTATCCCCATCTAGGAGATGTGCTAATTTTTACTTAGTTTCCTAACATGAATTTTGTTTAATCCTAAGCCTGTTGAGGGCCTGAACAGTAGTTTCATTGTACATCATGACACGTTTGGAAATGTAAAGTAGAAGGGCTGTTCTAGGTGGCATATGGTGCATGGTCCTTTCAGCTCTTTGTTTTGTTGGGGAACTTTAGGGGAGTGGTATTCATCATTTTCTATTTGAATTAGAAATTTCTGTCCTAATTTTGGAGACATACTAGAGCCTGTTTGCCACAGTTCTGACATCTCTAAAATCAACTTCACTGGGGAACTAAACAAGTCAGCAACAGCAATGCTGCCTGTTTCAGGCACAATTAGAAAGCGTGTTTTGAGTCTCCAAACTATACCAATCTTGATTTTGTAAACACAAATAAATACAATAAATACAGCCTATTATTCCAACGTACACATAAAATGTAATGTATTGCATAATGAATTGTTTGAGTTAAAAACACTGAATAATTGCATTTCATGAATGATCAGTGGATTTAAAAATATTTCCAAACCGATATTTTTTATACTGACTTTATGCAGCAGGATAATCACATAAATAGGAACATCAAATAAGCAGTTTAAGGTAATATACCATGTACTTCTCAACAACTTTATGGCTATAGTTGATTACATCTGTGACATTATCAGTGAATTGTTTTTGTCGACAGTCGTCACGATGGTGTTTTCAATATGTAATATCAGAAGAATTACAAAAGTGAAGAAGCACATATGTTTCTCAAATGATTAAGAGACTTTTCAGAAAGTCTGTAGCAAGTCCATATCCAATAAAATCAATAGTCAAATGAACTTCAGACATAGAACTCTAAGATTAGCTGGCAGAGCCTCTACTTCACAGTAACTGATCACAGCTTTTTAAAAAAAAAAATCCATGAATCACTAACATTTCAGCAGAATATGAATATTGTTGTGAGTTGATTTTATGTAACCCAAAAATACTTCAGCATGTCCAATTCCATACTATATGGCAATGGATAACATAACCCACAAGCTGAATGCCTCCAACCAAAGCACTTATATTTCTGCCCAGTGCTTTTCAGAAAATAAGCACTTTGGCCAGAGGTCCCTGGAGAACTGCTGCTGGCTCACAGGGAGTGTGCAGGCACCCCTTTCAGGAGGTGCCAGTGATGCCCATACCAAAAAGCTGTTCAGTATGAAGCAGGTCAAATTAGGCGAGAAGTTGAGCTGGAAGTAGGAAAATACACTTTAAGAGTAAAAAAAACCCAGTGTTTAATCTGGGTTTAAGAACACCATCCTGCTGATATTGTGAATGCTTCTTCTCCAGCTTCTCCTGCAAAGCTAGGCAGAACTTTGCTTTTGGTGTAGATTTGGTTGAGGACTGTGAGGAGGTAGAGTATGCCTTCCATTTATAGCGCACCCACTGGTTTTGTTATTGCTCTTTTATTAAAGGCATGATAGGCAGAATCATTAACTGTGCAAATTATTTTCTTACATAAGAAGAGAGCATCATGTTGTGATGATTCAGGGGTGACTAGCAGCCCTGCTACTGCCCTGCTTCTGCTACTGGGTCATTCCATCTTTATTCTGGATCACAAGGTTTTGCAGTCACCTGTTTCCATCATCCTGCCGTGAGACTGCAGCAGTGTGTGGTGCTCTGGGTCTCCTACAAGTCCCTCAAAACTGTCCCCTCATACATCCTGCAGTCCTGTTGTATTTTGGAAGGCAAAACTCAAGGTTTCCCACCCCGCTCCAGCTGTCTCCTGATTGCTGTACCTGCCATACACCACACTCTCCTCTACAGCCCTGTGATTACGACAATCCACAGTAACTCCTTTGAAACATGCACCATCCCTTAACACAAAAAAAAAGAGAGAAACCTGGCAAAAATATTAAAACTGTGCATGGTATGTGTGTCTGGCTCATTTATTTTAAGACCTCGATGACCCACATGCCTCTGGGATATCCCAGGAAGCCTGTGGCTCAGGCAAGTTGTATCCTTCTATTCTCTGTGGCTGTGGTGTCACCAGACGACATTCTCAGCAGTAACACTGCTCAGTGTGCTCGTTTCAACCTCTGGCCTTTTGCCTTTTCCTGCCTCTTTACTGAAGAGTGTCACTCTCCTCCTTCCCCCAGCCGCAATCACATCGCTGCTTCACTTCTGACTCAGGCTGAGAGACTGGAATGACTTTAAAATAACTTTGCAAAATACCTCTGTATCTGTAGTTAAAGCCAGACCAGTTCCCCTCACCCAGCCTTCAGTGTGGCTGCACAAAACGGGGCTGGAAGACCCCCGGGGACACCCACGTACAGCTTGGGGCCCTGAACAAGCTCTTCTGCTGGCATCCCTCCACTTTTAGCTGCAGGCAGCTCACATTTCTTCTGCAGACACAAGCTTTGTTTTTAACAATTTAGTGTCCTTCTGGGTTTGAAATACGAGAGAAATAAGCCTGCTAATCAGATTGTAGGCAGGAAGTGGGCACCCCTAAATTAATGGCTATTTCCTTAAGGACTCCTAAGTTCTTTAAGGACCTCTGATTTCCTTTCTTACTGATTTCCCAATAGCCCAGAATTAAACAAAGCAAATCCATTCACATATATCAATATACCAAGAGAAGTTGCGAACGGATAAAGAAATCGTAAATTAATCCCACGTTCTCCCTGTATGTATACAGACAGAACAGACTAAGCAAGTAATTCCTCCTGGAAGAGCTAATCAAAGGTTTCCATCAGTTAGTTTTACAGTCATCTTTTCTGTTTTGCCAGCCTAACACACCTAATAAAACTTTAATCTCTTCATTGCTTTAGTAATGTGAACCAGTATTTTACAAGAAATACTTGACTGATGGACATATCCAAATGAAACAATGTTTCTTGCCCTCACAGGGATTTTAAATAATTGTTTTCATTCTATGCCTTGAATAAAATAGTTTCTTTCCTCTACAACACGAGGAACAAACAAGAGAAATGTGATGCTTGTGGGTTTTTTCTCCCTTAATTTTCTGATATTGGCTTAGAAACCTTTCAATATAAATAATTCCCAGTATATGCATAAATTGCCTACCATGCAGTGGTTTTCTTCATTCTCCCAGGGGCTCTGCGAGGCAGGTACGGGAAAAGTAGTGCTATAAAATCCCCCAAACACCCTGTTTTTTCTAACTGAAAAACATTAACAATCATCCAAAGAGTGGTCAATAGAAATGAGGTTTCAATCCAAAAGGCATAAAAGAACGAATGGGAAACAAAGTGATGTTTCTTTCACGGTCAATGACCTTTTAGTTGTGGCCAACAGAGTACCAGTAATGGAGATGCAAGGCTGAGAAAGGACCACGAGGGCTGTACGCTCCAGTGTGTTCATCAGAAACTTTCACAGAACACACTGAAAAGAAGTAAACAGTGCCCTTGCTGTGGAGCCCCTGCATAAAGAAACTGTTCTCCTTGCTTTCTTTTACCTTGGAAGATGCAGACGTGGTCTTTTTGGTTATTTTTGTCTTTTCTTTTGGCCTTGCAGGCTCAAAAAGTTCTTGAATATTATACTACTTTTTAATATATATAAAGGTACTTGATACTATTTTTATTAGCTGTGTAAAAGATATTAAATCACCAAATATTGTACTTCAACAGTGTGTGTACACACACATAGATTTATATATAAATTTACATGAAAATAATCCTACTTAGACTTCAAAAGGTGAACTTCATTAGATTGCAGAGAAGTTACCAATCCATGGTCATAACATGCATTTTATAAATGATTTTTTCACAGTGTAAAGTAAAGAAAGTGCACATTAAAAATAAGACACTTCTCTTCATGCTGCTAATAGGCTCTTTGCTCTCTGTTAGTGGTACTGTAACACTATGTGCCTTTCCTGTGAATTCAAAACTCTTATCTTTTGCAGTGTTCTTAAGGTTAATGTTATTAAAACTAATCAATTTTAAGACAGCTTTTTAATTCTCCCTTTTCCATGGACTGCCCTTGTTATAGACAATGCCCACAACACCAGTAAAATATATAATTCAGGCATGTCAGGTAGCTGAGCAGATTGGGACCACTGATTATTATTTAACAACTTTGCATAGCTGCTACATAAAATAAATAAATTATTTAACAGCTTATAGGAAAAAGTTAGAAGGCTCGACTTCAGTTCCTAAAATTTTTATAAGTGGCTTTATGCTTTCTAGTATGCTGAGCTTGTAATCCTATTAGCCAGCTCTCTTTTTCAAGGTACACTAGTTTGAAGGCTTTTATTATTTTTCCTTGAATCTGTGGATTCTGTGGGCACAGTTTCAGGCCCGTTCCCATGGGTTTGTGTCACTGTGCTCCTGCAGCTGGAGATGGCATTTCTGGGAAAGCAGGTGTGTGGCCAGAACATCCCCGTGACGCAGAAATCCCTGGCCGCCAGAGCTATGTCATAGGACTTGGGGATACCAGTTGCCATTATATTTAAATCCATTATTCTTTTGTGAGGAAAAGACCCCAACTTTCCCAGGCTGGACTGAAGACAGAGCTACATGAACAGGTCAGGTTTAAATAGCCCATGGAAGGGAAGTATGTGTTGGTTGAATTAAAAAGGGTGCTCAGTATCAATTTAGAATATTCACAAGTGAGTTTCAAAACCCACTGCAAATGGAAATTCAATATTACTAGAGAGGAAAGAAAAGTAGAGAACAATTTGCTACAGGTCACTTGTTTCCAGAAGACCTTTATTTCTACCCTTTGGTGCCTAATAACACCTGGAGGGTCATCTTACCAACCCTTGCCATGAGGTCAATTATTTCAGGATTTCATTACTATTATTTTAAAGAAAGATCTCTAAATTACTATAGCTCATGTTCTTTAATCCCATTTTAAGGACTGTGGCTTTTAGAGACCTTTTATATAATTCTCATGGAGTTAAGGTCATGCTGCCTTTTTATTGCGTAGAAGTTGCACAAACACACCGAGCACTTTTAGTGAGAAATCAGAGAAGTTAAAAAATATGTTTGTGTCCTTACCCTGCAGATATAGTCAGTTAAATGATCCTTTTTCAAAGTGGGAAGCATTTTCTAACTCACAGAAAAAAAACAAATAAAATGACATTGCAGTAGCCATAGTATAGATCTGTGCATAATAATTACCTAAATGAATATAAATTTTTAAAATGCCGCATTCTTCAAAGTCTTCATGCATACAAAGTGCACCCTTAACACAGCAATATAGTCCTAGAATCAAAACTTAGATTGGAAGGGACCTTCAGAGGACAGGTAGTTTGACTGCTTGCTCCAAACAGGTCTAAATAGGTCAGGTTGCTCAGAGCCGTGTCCAACCGAGTCTTGAACACGTCAGGGGACAGAGATTCTGGAACCCTGGGGGGAAACCTGTTGCAATATTTAACCACTTTTCTGTGGAGTGGCATCTTTGCAGCTCACACCGTTGCATGAGATTCCTTCATACTTTTTCTTGTTGAATTTAATGAGGTTCTGCCCAACTCATCTCTCCAGGTCTCTCTGAAGAGCAGTGTATTTGGTGCCATGTACACACTTGCTGAGAGCGCACTGCATCCCATTCTCCAGCTCACTGCTGAAGACAATAAATGACACTAATCCCACTGCTAATCCCTGAGGGACCCCCCCAGGTACTGGTTGCCAGCTGAACTTGGCACCATTGGTCACAATGCTTTGATTGTGGCATTGCAGCCAGTTTGTCACCCACCCCAATCTCATCCAGATCTCATGAATTTGGTTTTTAGGATACCATGGCAAACCGGGTCAAAAGCCTTGCTGAAAAGTAAGTTATGCAACATCCACTGTCCTCTCCTTCTCTACATGGTTGGTAACCTCATCCAAGAGAGAGCTAATCCCTCTAAACAGCCATAACTTTACCAAGGAGCAAGATGAGGCCAATCATGGATTTTATTGCAATAAATTGAGTTGTTACTGTTTTACTTGCATTCAGTAAAAATGAAAAAAAATCTAACACAGAATAAATTACTCAGTAAGTTTAATGTACTTTAGTACGACAGGTCAGTGGCTTTGATATGTGAAAAAGCTACAAATAGGTTTGTAGGAAGAAACATGTCCCTGACTGAAGAGAGATGGAAACAGCACATTACTAAATATACAGGATAACCATGAGTCAGTTAATTGCAGAGGCTGTTATAATGGAGGCATTTTGCTACTATTATGCAAAACTCATTGAGGTACTTTATCAAAAAGCAGATAAATAACAACTCATTTCTTTACTGAGGATATGTACATAAGAAACTCAGTATAAAAACCAACCTAAATCAGTATTAAGTTTTTGTGACTCATTCTGAAAAGTGCTGAGCAAACACTTACTGAATAAAATGTGCCTTACTGAATAAAATTCTAATTAGAGTAATTGAGCTTTGATAACTGCTATGTCATTAAACATAGATTGGCTTTAAACTAATTGTATTTGCATTGTATTATGATTTCTATTAATTAATGCATTAATGTTTATATACTGCAAACTCTTTTGAAGTAAAACATTAAAGTCTACACCACTTAATCTGAAGATGCCCTTTGAATACAAACCTGATATGGCATAGTAGAAAAGGTCCCTTAAAGGAATATGGTCCAGCTCTTCCCTGTTTATGATTAAGAGCCGCTGAGGAAAGGTGACTTGACTTCTGGGCTCCCTCCACTCTGGGTAAGGAGAGCTGAGTGCTGCTCTCTGCACTGGCAGTCCGGGCATGCTGTGGGCTTTCTCTAATTCATGCCAGCTGTACCAGTGCCAGTGATGCAGCCCCACTAAACTGCCTCCTCTGACTATACCAGAAGCACCTGCCAACCCAAACCAGTCCAAACCAAAGAGACAGGGGCCATACAGTTGTACTGAACACGTCATAACTGGGCTATGTAAGGCACGTCTTTTGTGGCACTGAGAATGAGTACCATGAACTCAGTGCCAACATAGACCTCTCCGTTCGGGCAAGTCAGGGAAACTATTCCTTAGCAATGCCAGGTTCCATTGCCAAGCCTTTTCTCTAGCCCTTGGCTAGGAAAAAAAGCCCCAAACAACAAGCAAACGGCGCACTGAAGCCCAAGATCTGCTTTACGCAGTTTTAACCTGCAGGGGAACCTGAGGCCGTGCGTATTGGTGCGTTCAGAACGGCTACCAACAACCAAGCATCTGCTCTGGGAATTCCACTTTACACAGAAACCCTTCTTTTGTATAGTTGGTCAGGCCTCATTTCATTTCAGTTCTATTAACAGACAATGGTCAACAAATGACCATAAGAATTATTTGTCTGGTTGGACTCAGAAGCATGAAGCCTGCATTTCTGTTATTTTACCTCTGGAATATAATTTACCCTTGCTCTTTGACCAACTATTTACAATTTCTACTATAAATTTACAGTAAAATGCAAATTAAAAAAAAAAAAAGACAAGCACTAATCCTCTTACCATGGTAATATAAGTATTTGGGAAAAATTCTGAGTTTAAAATCCACTTTTTTATTAAAAATGACTGCCTAAAACCTATTTTCAGGAGTTTGCATTTTCAAATTCAAATAGACTAAAAAAAAAAAAAAGGATCAATTATATGCCAGCTGACCATTAATTTTATTTCATAAACCAAATCATCCAGTCTTCTGACCCATGTATGTTGAATATTCATCACCTTCCCATAATTCTAGAGTGGAAGGCAAGGGTATGAAGATCACTTTTTGCTTAAATAACCCTAAACAGCTGGAGATCTGAAACTCCACTTGTCAGACACTAGCACACATCCAGGAACTTGCAATTCCTTACGTGCTACAGGACAGATCTCGCTGGTTCTATCCTGAACACTTGCAGGTGTTCAGTATTTCTGCTAAGCCTTTCAAGATAACTCTGGCTTAATTCACTGATACCACACTAGTACTGATATTTGGAGTCTGTCTTTTTGCCTAGGCATCTACTGGAAATATTTTACACAATGTGACTAGTTCTCTGTAAACTCAGATCAAAAATAACCCTCTGTGGAGGTGAGCTTTATCTCCAGGGTTTGGGTCAAAGCTCAGTGTGAACTTCTCGGCAACCTGGGGCTTGCAGGGAGGTTTTGATTTGTACTCAGCTGGTCTTCTCAGCCATGTGAGACGAAATGAGGATGGTTATTACTGTCACAAATGATAAAGCCAAAGGTAAACAACAGAATCTCTTGACAAAGCAGTGCCTTACTTAAAACGTTTTTGACTTCTGAGTTTTTGAACTTTCATAGGGAAGTCTAACTTACTCAAGCCACTGCATAAAGTGCTGAATAAATGAGGGGCAGCCCCGGCTCTCTGTAAGGAATGAAGCACTTTAGGCATGCAGGCATGTCTGGCAAATCCCAGGAGAAAAGTATAGGGGGACACAGTGCTTAGCAAGTCTGATGCCTTTAAGATATATTGAACTCACAGTGCAATGTCCTGCTCTGTGTTCCTTTTAGCATGAGTTAGACTGACTGTGGACCTGGCTTCCTAAGACCTGAAAATCTAAGATGATATGATAAATCACTCTTTTTCTTAGATAGTATTTGTCTGCATCTCCAGGAAACTCACTGGTGAAAAACTTGTGAATTGCCAGATGGGTATTAGTACCTATTACATGGAGTTAAAGTGGTGGAATCTTCAAGTCTTCCAGTATTTTAAAAATAATGTGTCCAGTGGTATAAGCACACCTTTCATAGCTACTGAAAAATCAGGTTACCTTCTTAACAAGACTTTGTTTTCTAGAACTATCTTCTACATTCCACTAGAAAGCTTTGCATAATTGCATATTATTGGTTCTTTTAAACAAATAATAATGTTCTATTAAACATAATAATGTTGTTTAAGTATAATGACTTATTTTTACTTTTTATACTTTCAACACATGGCAATTTTTTGAAGTACTATTTGTCTAGGAGAGTGCCAAGAAGTCCTTTTTCAAATGAATCTCTCTTCTATGTCAGAAACACAATGTGTGTTTTACTTAGTTCATTAATCAGTGTAGTATGGGTGTCTATTTAAGTGATCCTTCATGTGTTCTTCAAACATACAAATAGCATAATCCTTGTTCTTAAAGACATATTTACACATACTATGTCAGGAAGAAAACGTATTCTTACTGCAGCTTCATGGAAAACATCCAGACTGCCTCCCTGCTCTGTTGAGAACAACAACTCAGTTGATTAAACAAATTTGAAGTTGTGATTAAAGCAGTGTAGGAAAAAACGGCGACAAACATAGCTAATACACCATAATAACTTATCACTTCATCAGGAGCAAGGTGTTTAACATCCCTTATGCAAACACACAAGGAAATCTGCTTTCTGGAGTGTGTGAGGGTCTGTCAGTCACATGAACAGAGTTCTTTGGAACAAATAAAAACCTTCTATTTCGAATGATCATTGTAACAGCAACATGGGAAATGTAAATGGCCTACGCAATATTATACAAAGATTAAAGGTGACAGAAATATATTCAAGTTCAACAGATTTTCTTACGGTGAAAAAAACTCCGTGCAATAGCTTAAGTCCTGAACGCAATGTTTTGTGACAGAAATTTCCTACAAAGGAAAAATTGGAGGAGGCATGATTCCAGTGCAGGGTGCATATATTTGACATACTGTAAAATTCACAAGTATTTAACTGTATTAGTGAAATACGTGCACTGAGCTCTCGGTGGCTCTCAGCCAGTGTCCTGTCTGATTAGGCTCTTTTGAGGGAAATGTTTCAAAGTCACAGGCAGCCTTTGCTAAGTGACTATAATCATCCAGACCCATCTGATTCTCAGTGACTTCACTGGCTAAAGCACTATGTGCATATTATCCCTTTGGGCTTTGCTCACGCTGCAGTTACCCCCACATGACTTGGCTCATTTGCAAAGGCAGGTGAGGATCCCAAACCTGTGGGAGCCTCAGCTCTGTCTAACAGTTGAAATTTAACATTGATTAGAGAGACAAAACTATAGCTTGTCAAACAAAGCTAAGCTGAGGATAATTGAGTTTTGTTCTCAAGCTGGATCTTCTGGTAAAAGCCAAATTTCATCAAACCTTTGGGCATTGCACTTAACTTTGTGCATGTCTGGGAGGAAACAAGAACATAATAGATTATAAGGAAAATAATGTTCCTGCCCATAGATTTTTTGTCTTTTATTAAATGTGTTATGACTGGTGGATTCAGATATATTGCTTTGGAAATGTAATTATTTTTTCATATCAGTATTATGAAAGAAAAGTAAGCAGGATTCATGAGACACTTCAGAAGATTATCTGAAGCAGACTGATTAGTGTATCAGTCTTAATTACAATATATATAAAGTAAATAATATGAAATATTAATCTGTTGTTTTCAGACCAAAGAATCAATACACAGACTGGAAGTTAATATTTTCTGTGCACTTATGTCAAGAAATGAAGACAGCTTTATGTAGTTTTAGGATAGTTCTGGAATTTGTCAATTAAATTAAAACAACCCAAATCGTATTCCTCCAAAATAAAAGCATAAATCTTCAGAACTAAGCACTTGACTGCTTTTTTTTAATTGAATTTTTGAATATAATCTATTTTTCACTTGCTACTTGCAATGCTAAATAAAAAGCATAAATAATTTAATTTAAAAATTAAATTAAGGAGAATCAATTTGTGACGGATTTATGAACGCATGTAATGGCTCTTAACAAAATATTGAGGAGCCACACTTCTTACTTAAAAAATAGATTTTTTACATGATCAAAATGAATGATTCCAGAAGTATTATTTGTTTTGTTTTACTTCTCTGGTTTTGGATTCCCTCTTCTTACTGACCCACTAAAACCATGTCCATAAAGCTCAGCCCTGAGAGCTCAGCTCTGCAGACGATTCTGATTCAAATGTGGAACTTCCTGATGCACAGATATTCTCCATGCTTTAACTCTTAGAAAGGCAGCCTATTTTTTCCTCTTAAATTCAGGAATGAAACTTTTTTCACTTGTGTTTTCTCCCGGGTACTGAATACAAGTTTCAGTCCTTGGTCTCTGGGATTTATGGAAGTTATGCCCCAAATACGTTGTGGTGCTTTTTGTGCTCTCCTCTCCTGGCCCACCAGTGGGACAGCAAGCACCACCCTGCCTGTGCTACAGAATGAGTGGTCTCAACACGCAGCAGAATTTTGCACAAAGAGAGCTAAAACAGTCATGTTTCTAAAAGACAGTGTATGATCCAGTAACTGATAAACACGATTTCACTGCGGTTTGAAGCGGTAGAGAAAGTGAGGCAGGATAATGCAGACAAGCTGCCAAAGAGGAAAGTAGGATTTTTCAGCACAGACAGAACACTTAAGCCTGCAACTCTACGAGTAAACAGAATGAACTGAGAATAATTTTCTGGCTTGAGGTCAATGGTATGGCTGATCCCATGTCCACACAGCCAGCTGTTCTCACACCTCAGACAGAGTGGCACCATCCAAACTGCTCATCCAAACAGTTTGTGGCCTGTGCTGCTCCCCAAGCCATGCCCAGACATGCGTGTTGGTGCTGCTGCCCATGGCAGATGTGCATGGACTGTGCAAGCTGTGACCACTGTGACAGTGGTGTGCTAATGCCACAGCCGAGACTGAGCCCTGCTTAATTTACTGGCACGGTTTGGTCATCTGAAGGAGTCACGCTTAAGCAGAAAGGAAGTCCAAGCAGCCAAGCAGTTTTCCACTGACAAAGTATAATTACAGTAGCCTAAAATGATCCCAAGTTAATTTTAGTCTCTTAAAAATTTTGTGTGCAGATGTTGGGGGTTTCTGGTAAAGTGTCTCAGGGCGTGAGTGGCACGCTGGGCCAAATTAATCAGTCAAGGACAGCACATCTCCCATCTGGGAGCAGCTGGTGCTGAGAGATTACTCCAGCAACACTGGAGTATTGTGGGGCTTCCACTGCCCTCCAGGGCTGGCAGTGACCACAGAGCAGTGACCACAGTGCTGAGTGTGCCTCCTACAACCGGCTCCAGCCCCTTCCCTCCTCGCATCCAGTTACTGCAGCGTGGCTTCTCTGAAGGTCAGCCGCCCAGCCTCCAGAGCACTAAGGTTTTGTGACTAGGATTTGGCATTTAAATGGCTTTTATTTTTATATTCAGGGCAACAGTTTTGCTTTTTCTCTTTGAGTATTAGTTATTTGAAAATGTCAAAGACAATTAAAAACTTTTTTCTCTCTCTGTCTGTGCATACACTGTCATAGAACTATTTTTTCCTTTATTCTCTTCTTATACTAAAGATAAGCGTACAGGTTGGGGTTATTGGTTCATTTCTTCAGCCAATTTTGCAGAACTGTCCTTGGCATTCAGGAACACATGATTCTTTCCAATCAGCAAAAAGGAGACAAAAGAGATAATCCAATACAGCATTAGATTTGCAAGCAGTTCAAGGTCTTATCAAACTTAGAGATCTTTTTCTTTCCAGAGAAATGTAGTGGTTTCTCAAAGAAATATATAGAACATTCTAAATTTGAAATAGTAAGTTATAATAGTGAAGAGAGCAGAGCAGAGGCAGTATATGATTTCCTTTCAGATTTTTATGACCTTGACACTGTAATTATGAGCAAACAGTCCATTATTGTTATGTCTTTAAAAAGACAATAATTGCCTCTACATTTCTTGATTGCCAAGCAAAGGGAGTTTGATACTCATTTATCAATTACTTAGAAACTCCTGATACCAAGGTTAGTTCCAAATTCTGAGTTCAATTTGCTGAAAGAAAAGATGCCAGTAAATTTTCAAGCTACCAGCCTTGGGCCAAGATAGGTCTTATGATCTTAAAAAAAATCCCTGAATCCAGCTAAGAAAACCCCCCTGTGGTTGCCATTACCTATCTACCAACAGATGCAATTTGCTTAGGAATTGCTTAGGAAAAGATACAGGGAATAGGCTTGAAAGTGCCAACCATCCTTCCTTCCACTGGTTTTTGGTGCTCAGCATTTCAGAAGGTTTGACCGGGACCCAATTAATGACTTGCATTATGTCACTCCAGTTAATAGATGTCTTGCTTGAGCATGAAGGAAAGCCTGAAAGTAATTGCGTCACATAGAGTGAAAAAAGTAGCCTAAAACCCAACCAGATCTTGAAATTAAATACTTTCTCTCCCTCTCTCTCCTGCCTGCTAGTAGCTGCAAAATTTTCTTTGAACTTCTAAACATAGAAGAGATCAATTAAAAGGCAACATAAACAGAGGTGGCAGATCTTAATCTACTAGGGAAGCTGTACCCCACTTGGACAAAACTCCTATTAATCTCAAATTTTGTGTGAAGAAGAAAAATGGCATTGAGCTGGCATTGACTGCTCTCTGGTGCTGATGGCCAGCATAAGGTCTGTGCATCAGTAATTTCTACAGCCAGGTTTACTTGGAGCTGGACCCTTTCCCTCCTGGCACCACGAACTGTCCAGAAACAAATCAACTCCTGTCAAGACACCATGTACTCCATGAGCCATTGTCTACTCCAGAAAGCTGCCCCTGCCACACACACACCGCTCTATTTTAATATTTGAAAAATAAAATGTTGAGCCCTTTAAATATAAGGCAACAACCTTAAAATGAAACAAATTAAAGTAAAGCACAAGGTGGGAGGTTTTACCTCCCCTTGTATGACTTCCTGTAGTTTCCACTGCCTTTATGGATGAATCTTGCTGTTTTTCATTTATTTATTGACAGCAATAAACCTGCCTAACAAAAGTCTTAACTTGCATACCAAACAGCTGGAGCTGTACCTGTAAAGCTAGATGCATCTGCTTTCATGGAAAAGAGGGAAATCAGCTAAATGGGTTTATGAAAGTTCACTTATTTTTGAGAAGTATGTACAGAGAGAGGCATAGTGATGAGATATAAGGAGAAGTCTTCCAGCTTTTTCAGGGCTGTGTGTTTGAAACACTGAAATATATGTGTATGGCGTTTTATGATTATTTGAATCACATAGTTGAGTTCTTTTACCAAAAACATGGAAATATTAGAATAAAATAATTCTTTAGACACACATTTTGTGAGTTGGATGCCCATTTGCAGCATTTTAAGCTCTTCACAGTTCCTTTGATTCCAACAGCCTGACTCAAGCACTTGATGTTACCCGTGCACTTGAAGTGCTTTGTTAAATGCAGACCTAAACTGGAATTCTTTGTCTAAGAAAGACTCATCCAATCTTCCATTTATGAAATAAAATAGATCTTACCTCAGCCCTTTCTCTTCTGAGTGACAGAAAATCCCTGTTTCTGCTTGTAAAGAGACTGGTGTCAGAGAAATTTCCGAGGAAATGAAATGGTGAGCTGCAAAAAAAATATAGGCCCTGTGAGGTGAAGTCTGTAGTCAAGAGAACAATGCAGTTTCTTCTGTATTAAGCTTTTTCAGGTGAAAACAAATGTTCTAGAATAAGGTTTGAAAATCCACATCCTTTCAATGAACAATTACTTTTAAAAAATGTTCTCAGTATTAGACATAATAAGGATTTAGCTTGAGAAGTCTTGACATACAAGGGAGATCTTTTAGCTATGGTTTCAAAAGCAAGTCCTTCGAACTTGATGGAGATACATCTTTCCTTCAGGCTCGAGATCGGGCTTGATTGCCACTTTGATAGCAGTGGAAGTGGTTTTACTGAGGGACTCTAATGCTACCTTACTGCAAACAGCTACAGTTCTAAAAATAATTACAACTCTCTGCAATGAGCAGAAAACTCTAAAAATAGTGCATTAAAATTGTGAATCTGAGCAGATTTGTGTTGGTATTCATTCCTCTCATTTGGAGATACTTGGATCCTTCAGGATTTTGGTGCCATATAAAATCCAGTTTTGATCCCAGAGGTTTATCAGAGCATGTAATACTAAACTATATCTTTTATTAGGCAAATCTAGAGTTAAAAACCAAAGCTTTTACATCCATCTGGTGGTGTTCAACACTTCTTTGTACATCCTATGCCCATCCAGGATCATGTCTAGGCTTTTAGTGAACTCCTTGTTCCTGGAGTTGTTGTTACCTTCAATGGGATTGTTTGTTTTCACCAAAACCTAAGTTTGGCTGCTACATTATACCACAAAATTCCATTCAGCTCTTCATAAAGCGGATAAGTAATACAACCTCTGTTACTTATTATTCCTGTTCCTGGCTTTTCTGTCAGCTGGTTGTAACTGCAGGCAACTCAGAGAGACTGTGTGCCTCAAGGGCTTCCAAACTTTTGCCTCCCCTGGGCAAGGAGATAGGGTTTGTCTTAGTGGTTCCAGATGGTTACTAGAGATTAGGATTGCTTTGCTGTACTGCATTGCTGATCATTCCCAGAGCAGGCAAGCAGTAATTAATAGATTCCATCTGTATCTACACTGGGGCAGAAAGTGATTTATAATGACCATTCCTCCACTGCAGCAGAGGGCACATCATGAACAGTTCAGCCCTGGTGAGCCACAGTGGTGTTGAGAGACTGACACAACTGACAAGGCTTTCCATAAAAACATTAATATGTACGTGTTAAGCTACTGCAATGCACTTGCTACAGATTGAAGTTTGAATACAGAACATACATGTAACCTTGCTATGCTGTTCAACTGCAAGAATTACTTCATGACAAAATTTGTTCAAATAAACAGTCAGCCAGAATAGTATCTGAAACTACTATTGAGTAATTTTCGGTGAGAAGGTCACATCATCTCAGAGAAGTGAAGCACTTTCTATTAAGGTTTGCCATTTAATATGGAACCAGAGATTCTCTGCCAGTGACCTATTTTAGGAAACCCAGAGTGCAAGATATTACAGTGCATATACTGAAGTTGTCTTTCATTACTATTTTTGGAGTACCTATTATTCTGATAGGTTATTACAATTACATATTCCTGAAAGAACAATGTAACTTTTTCTGACTGCTGCAAAAGTTCCAGTATTTACTGTAAAGAAGGATCTTCTAGAGATCAAAATTCAGACTGTTCAAATCTTCAAACATAACTGTCACTGTACATGGTCAGAGTTATGAACCATATCATGTAGCATTCTTATTCTGAATCATTCAGGTGATGTAATGGCTTTATGGGATTTGCATAAGTGTTCTCTGAGTTAGTAGTTTTGGAAATTGTCTTCTTGACATTGAGAAGCCCAGCAAGGAGTCAAGTTCTTCCAATTCACCTGCTAGATTCATAAACAAGGTCTATGGACAGTTCTTCATTTCCATAAGGCAATTTCTACAGTACTGAATGATGGAGTTTTGATGCATTTCATTATTTGTTTCCATAGGGCAAATGCAGAACTTTTCTCATCAGTGATAACAGCTTTTCCTCAAAGAAAAATTTGCTGGGATTTAGTACTTAAGTACAGTCTGTGGCCCTAGAATGATGAGTGAATTTTGCCTTGTAAAAGTTGAAATTTGGTTTGATACTTTAAATGTGTCTTTCCGACTATTCTATACATTTTACATAGAAGTCTAATCAATTCTGTGTGGATTCATTTGATCAGAAACCCTCTAAAAAGAGCCAGATGAAAATCTGATACTTGAAAGCATGTTACCTACGTGAAAGCTGGTGCTCTATCTTTCACACAGGCGAACAGAGCTCATTCTATTATTTACCACTGTCTTTCAGTCCTGGTACAGAATAGGTGACTGTAGTATTTCAGTGTAGGCCTATCTATAATTAAAATAAACTTGCAAGTAATCTACTCTGACTATGCTGTAGTAACAGCTGTCAGATTGAGCAGCACTTTGTAAATCACCTTCTGTTTAATGTGCAAGTGTTAGAGTTATTTATAACTATGCCATATAAACGTCACAAAGGATGTTTGGTGATTCACAGATGATAACAAAGAACATACTGTGGGACAGACACAGGAGATAAGCCAGCATTTTTTTTTTAGACAGAACCATTTGGAGTTCTTTGCACTATTCCTGAGCAGTCCCCAAGGGTATCAGCATCACCACTGGATTGGATTTCTACTCACTTTGCCTGAAAACCCAGCTCTGCTGAAGTTAGCAAGAATTTTGTCCTTGTTTTTCTGAGCCAAACTTGCACTGATGGCTTTATGTGACAATTAATACATATTAATACACAGAACAACTGAGTGAAAATTTAAGTGTGGCAGGTTTGCATCAAGTGCAGTAAGTCCCCAGGTTTTATCTGTCTCTGAACCATCAGGCAGTGCTCGCATATATGACTAAGTGACACTATTTTGCTAAATAAGTTCTAGATGACAGCAAAAAACAGGCCCAGGGGTTCCACCAGATTGAGGGGAAAAAGGCAGGTTTAAACCTGTTCTGGCAAACTCACCTAAAACTGTGCATAGCAAATGTATTCTAATTTCACTACTGAGATCCTTTTAATGTCAGGATTTTTACAAAGTTAGCAAAGTTTTAAAAAAGAAAAAAAAAAAAAGGCAAGTCTGTCAGAATATCCTAGGAAAGGAAGTCCCATGCTATTTTAAGCTTGATAAAGCCCATCTTTCCTCCTTTCAGCTTTTTGACCAGAAAAAGGATTTGCTCTGGGACCTTGACACCACTACCTAGAGAGCCAACCTTCAAATATATAAGACAATTCAGGATAGGTGTTTCCTCAGACTTTCAAAATATTTATGCCACTGACTCCATGATTATATGTTGCTGACTGTTGGGGCGGGGAATTTACCAATATATTTAATATTTAATCTAAAGGCTGCACTTACGGTATTGACCAATGTTCCTGTTCCTGGTGACCTTAAACCTCTTCCCTGGCTGTGATCTTTGTGATTTCTGGTTGATGATCATCATGTGCAGTTAAAATGTAGTAATTTAAAAAACACTGATAAACAAAAAATCATTTTAGCTCTACTGAATTGATTGCTGGAGATTGAAGCTCTGATGAACATGGAACACCTTTCTTCCTGTTTCAGGGGGCTCTCTCCCCTTCTGCTGTTTGCTGTATTTGATCAGGAATGACTGAATATGCCAGAACTGGGAGAAATTAGATTTGTTCAGAAGCTTGTTCTAGAACCTTAGGAATGAGCTGGATTAACTAGATCCAAAAACGGACCGAAACTTTGTGACGCAGCTTTTAGGGAGGAAAGCACTTGGACTGGTCTTCCCATACTGAAATAGTAAATTTCTGTCTGTGTGAGACCCCCAAGCACCAGCTCAGAGCAGGTGAGTAACTCAGGACCCTAAATCCTGGAGTTAGTAACCTTTCTACCAAAGCTGCAATCAAAAGGAATACCTACAACCAGATAGGGATGTGCTGCTTTTTCAGATATGGAAGCTTTTCTAGTGACAACTAAACTTCCAGTGCCTGCTCAGCTCATGTAGAACAATGAATAGAGACGAGGAATTTTTGCTTATTGGTCAATTTTATACAATTGATTACAGAGAGAAACATGGAGAGCAGTCTCCAGGCTCCTCATCATACTTCAGTCTTGCATAGCTTACATACTTGAAAATGTAAAGTAGGTCTGCAGAGGGACTCATGTGGTATAGTGAATGAGAAAGCAATGGAAATGAGATTTAAAAAAAAAAAAATCAGTTAAAAATGTTTCTAATCAATAGCACATTCATATTTACAAAACTTTAAAATCAGTAGGGCTATAACACTCTGTCACTTACAAGCATTAGAAACAATTGCAATTCCTAGCCTTGAATGAACTTAATTCTCTGTGCCTGACAGTGGTAATTTTGAGTGTAATTACTGGAGAATGCACTGTGGATGATTCAAATGGCAAAAAAATTCTTAAGCCAAAAATTGCAGGTGGAAAACAAACTTAGTATTAGACCTACAATTAATTGATGGACATTAAAATTTTCTTTATAATTTTTATGTAACAGAAAAGCTACAGCTGCATCCAGGCCTTTTTTCTTTATTTCTTTTCAACTTCAGGTTGGGTTTTTTTTCCTTTCTTTTGTTTACCCTTCTGTTTTACTCTTGTTATATAGCAGCTCTCAGAGAAATCATATTACAATAAATTCGTCTTTTCAAAGCACCTTTAAAATGTCATACTACTACCTGGTAGGTATTACAAATCAAATCAGCTAATCTGGTGTAGATTTTAATTGCCTGTTGAAATAACGGCTTGTAGTTGGTCTTGATCAACGTAACCACTGCCTAAAAGTTGCAGCCTCAAAAACCACCTATAAAACAAGCAAACAAAACCCCCACAGGCTTTATAAAGGCAGAAACAGCCAATTGGATCCTCATAAAACAGACCATCCAAATGTTATGTTTATTTAAATTCTTCACGCTCCCTCTTTGAAATGAAGAGACAGTGTCCACATATCCTTCACAGTTCATTAATCTTCCCAGGATACAGTGGCATATTAATCAAAACTAGTGAAAGGAATGCTGTCCACAGCTGACTGTAATATACACAAGATGTCTCATTGCTTTTCTTTGCAGAAGGATCTTTACCCACCAGAGTATCCTTAAGGATTTAATTGCAAACATAGGCATCCCCAACATTTGCCTAAATAAAAATGCAAAGGATCTTTTAACAAAAATGCCTTTGTTTCCTGAAAGTAACTTGATTCTTGAGGAAGAAAAACAAAACAAAACTAAAATTCTCTGATACATCTCTTCAAGTTTCACCCAGCAGTTAATTTATACCTTCAGTGAGAGGGTGAAAAAGAGATTAGGTGTCTCACAATTAAAGAAAAGGAAAATGAGCATCAGCAAATAAAGCCATTTATACAGCTTGACAATTGTATATATATTAAAATATGCAATTTTGGAGTGTACCCTGGAGTTGACAGACTAACTATGATATAGAGGTTCAGGAAGAATAATGATAACAGATTCTTTGGCTCTGCTTCCCCCGGTTTGACTGCTGGCTAGAAATCAATACCACAGCTGCCACAGGAAGTAATGCCATTGACTGAGTGTTCATTGCTTTTTCCATCTTCAAGAATGGGATTTTTGAAGTTACATGTTATCAATCATTACTTTAATCACTGTTTTGTGTTTTATCAAGCAACAGATGCTGATGTTGGAGGCTTTCAATTTTTAATAGAGCTTTAATTCAGAATAGTTCTCTGCACTCATCGTAATAACAATGCCTTAGAACTAGACTTCAAAGAAACCATATGCACACTTTTAATCCTTGCAACAGCACACTCCAGACTGCACCTACTTGACTGTGATTGGTTTAAGAAGTCTCCCTTTTTGTCTCCTCTCCTCCCCATTTGTCTGGGCACTAAGGAAGTGCATCCCATACCCTTTTTAAGGGGGGTGCAAAAAGCGTCCCTGTATGAGCTGAGGGCCCTGAGCTCCTGTAGCAACACTGGGTTTCTGCCTCTCCGGCTCGACACTTCACACGTGGGCCCTTGGCCGTGGCTGTTGTGGCCAGTGGAGTCCCTGCAGGGGCCACGGTGGGCTTTGAACCCAGCCCTGGAGAGAAGTTAGGGCTTCACTCCTCAGCATAAGGAAAGGCTGGAAAACCTGGCGAGCAACACAACCGCTTCGAAATATTTATTTGTTAAATTCTCACAGAAGGGACTCTGCCAGACAAACACTGTGTGGTGCAAGGAAAGAAGACCCTATTTTCCAACTCATTAATTGTCTAATGAGTCTTAGCATTTAACTATTGGGAAATAATCAACCGATCCCCCAGTCAACAAAAAGAAGTAGATAAATATCAAATATGGCATAGAAGTCACATAAAATTTAGTCATGTTGAAGGGTGAAATATATGTTTTTGTGCTACTGTGTTTTATTTTCCTGTGTTGTTATATTTCTCTACTATGTGTTTTTCTGTTTACATGACAATGCACTTGTAAAAAGTGCAGGGATTTTAGCCAACTGCACATATAGATTGACATTAATTCATGCTAAATATTTTTTAGAAAAATCTGTAATTCAGCAAGATGAATTTTTAATATGGCTAGCACCAGATTCTCTCATATAACATTTCATTCATTACCTCTACAGTTTTCTGCCTTTCAGCCCTGTGGCTTATTTATAGTCACTAATTTCATCTGCTATAAAACTTACCTGTAGGTCCTTTGCACAACAAATGTCTTGGGGTAACAATAAAAAATAATCTGATTCCCTTATCTGAAATGTAACATGTTGGTGTTGCTCTACTGTAGCCTACAAAAATGGGAAAAAAATGAAGGTCATTCATTTAATGGAAACAAATATTGAAAAGAGATAAGTGCTATGTTGTGCCAACTCCATTTGCTAACTTTTAAAAGTAGTGACTGAGGAGGTATTCCCAACATGTAAGCAGTGAAGTTTTATTGTTTCTCGTCCACAATCTAAGGCAACAATTTTTCTGGTTTTAAGTTAAACCCTTTGCTTTCAAGTATCAGACAAATTAAATGCAGCCACATAGAACCTCACGCTCATTCTGAAACAAACATCTTTACAGAGGCCTGGAGATAATAAATGACTGTTTCGGAATTAGGACATCAGAAACTACTTGCCAGAGGTAACATAGTTTGCAACAGACAAGGGAGATTTAAACATGAATTTAAATTACTCACAGAGAAATCCTCAGACTCTGTGACGCCCCTTGTGTTGTCCAAAAATGAACATGGAGCTCAAATGAGAGTTGATCTCAGCATATCCTTGTGCTACCTTGTGCTTCATTGTATCCTTATTGGCATTGTGGCTTTGCTTCCCCTCCATTTATCTAAGGAAAAAAGTTTAGAAATATTAAATAAGAAATATCTCAATTTCTAAATTGAAATTATGAAAGTATTCTTTACACCCACAAAGAATATACTGGAACTTCTTCTCAGCATATTTTGGCCAAGGATTCTTTTTAGCTCATACAAAGAGTACCAATGGAGGAAGGATCTGCTCTTCCTCACCAGCAGGCTGACACGTTCCACAAAGCGAAAGCTGTTTAGAAAGAACACACAAGTCAACCATTTCAGATCTCAGTCACTATTGAGCTTTTTGTGCTCTTTTATTTGAGGTGAAAAATATTTTAGGAAATAAAAGACATGATTAAAAAATTGCCTGGATATCTATTCAGGAAACTTTTCGTCAGTGCTGGCTTTTAGGTGGGTCTCACGTGGAACAGCCCAAGACAGCAAACTGGGACAAGGAAACAGCCATGTCCCTCCTCTTTACTTTCCTCTTCCGAAGCTCCGAACACCGGACCAGTTCTGCTCCTAACGATGTGCTACAGGTCTTAGAGACTGATGCAGGGAGTCCTCATTGCCCACCATCCAGAATGCCTTTCCCTTCCCATGGGAGAGGATTTAGACTGTTAGAAGAAGGCAATGAGTGCGAGTTTGAAAGGAAATTTCATGCTACGAAAACTGGAGCTTCCCCGGAGAGAGGCCACTTGGGAGCATCTCCTGGGACCCGTGGGAGCAGTGGATACCTCGGATAACTCACTCTGCCAGTGAAAGACTATGGGCTCATTCTGGCAGTGTAGTCCAGACACGGGCAGGGAGACTTGGGGGCTCATGGGGCCACAAGTGTCTCTCTGGAGACATGGGACTTTGGGATGTGACTGAGAGCAGAGGCCAAAGGAGGGGGTATTTACAGCAGCCCAGTGCAGTTCCTGCAGCAGTGGTTGGGATGGGAACCTGTTAAGGGCATTTATTCACAGCTGGTGCTATAAAATCAGCCTTCCAGCACATCCTTTCTAACTCCCTGTCTGGTACTAGACACCATGGAATAGGAGCAGACGTGTAACCTCCTGATGTTTGTTCCAGCATGATTTCATAGAGCTGGGAAAGGGAGAATGTGTCAGAGGAAGGCTCCTCCTGTTATCCACACCCCGGTGTGTGGGTTGGTACATCACCCGTCAGTGCCTGGGGAAAGGAAGAGGAGCATGCCGGAGATGTGCAACATTTGCTTTTGTATTTTAATTTCCTGTTCCATGTCATGCCTCTGTATGTCTCATGGGATCACCAAGTGATTAGCCACAAACTCTGGTTGATGATCCCTTTAAAAGCAGTTTGCTGTGCTCCTGCAGAAAACCAGACAGTCTTTCAGGCTAAAGCAGCATGTACAAAATATGATATATTTGCAAAAAAATGTGCCTTTCCCTCTTTGAAGCTGCCTGTAATTACACATCTAGGGAATAGTTTGATGTTTACATTTTCAAGTATGCGACTGCTTGTATTTAGCATAATATTTTTCATCTTTTCCCTTTCTTGTTGCACTTTTTGTGGTCATAAATTAAATTACATTATGTTACAAAAAGAATGAGGATTGAGAGCGAGTCACAGCAGCCCTGAAACAAGAGGCCAACAACCAGTAAGGCACTTTTAGGTGGTGGCCATGTCCCCTGAGCCTTCTGGAAGAGATTCCAGCTGGCTCACTCTAGCAGCTCCCATTCAGAAGAGAGTCTGGCTATCTCCCATGATGTCTAACGCCCAGAGGGATCTACTGACTAGTCTGACATCACTTCTTGGGGAGGAAAACTGGCCAGCTGCCACGGCCTCTCCCCCCTGCAGCCAGACCAAATGTCTCCTGCTCAATAAAGCTGGCTTTGGGCCCTTGGGTTAAATTCTTCTCTCGGATTTAGGAGCATAAATTCTGAGAACCTTAGTCGGTTTCAAAGGAGATATTACAGATTTACACCAGTTTTCTTGTGATCAGAAGCCAAAGCGAAGCCTAGAGTACATAAAATAAATCCAGGCTTATGGTCTAAATTTATAAGGTTCCTTTATAAAGCCTTCAAACAAGATTTAACCTCTGGTTAAAAATACATTTCAGTTGGCTTCATCCTTTTCAGCCATTGAACAATATCCTAAAAATCTTCTTTTGCCACTAACATGACACTTATTATTTATATATTTGTATACATGTAAACAGTGCCTCAGAAATAATTTAAACTAGAAATCTATTGTCTTCTTTTTTTAAAAAAAATTGTGGCTTTCTGATTCTTCTTGGATCCATTTATTGCTTTCACAAACATTTTATAAAAAGCAGCTGTCTGTGCTTCCACACCTTGCATGTATCTCCTTTAAGGCTGAGTTGTCCATTGATGTGGGGCTCCTGCTGCCTTTGTTTGATCTTCTCACAGAAATGGACTATTCTTGAATTTGGAGGTGGTGATCTTAGAAAATGAGGCAGGGGGGTTGCTGGAAAAGAAAACACATTCTAAATGTTAAATGTTCCCTCAGAAAATTACATTATGGCTCTGCATCTGTCAAAGGTTTCCTGTCCTCCTCTCATTAAGTGAGGCACTTTAACCAAATTTTTCATTGCCATTCATTTGTTATTTTCTAGGCATCTGTCCTGAGCTCAGGCTCTGATTGACAGAAATGTTGAGCACTATTTATTGCAACAGAGATGACTATAATTTGTAATTTGAACATTAAAAGCTTTATTGTTTTAAACACCATGTTCAGAGCACCTCAGCAGCACACCTCCAAGTTAGAGGATACTTTTAACCTTCACCTCTCTATGCCTCAATTAAATGCCAACCCTTATCTCTCAAGACTTTGGGAAGTTAAATTAATTAGTCATTGTGAAGCCCTGAGAGACAGTGGTGATAAATGAGATGGAAAAGTCTATGAGGGAACTATTGCTCTTCTGAGAGGGTTTGAACAGCGAGAAACAAATAAGACTGGTGGCACACACAGCACAGGAAGTGCATCACAAGGTGCCGAACAGCTTTTTGGGAGAACTGTTCACCCTTGGCACTCAAAAAGGCAAGGGTCCTATGGGAAAAGTGCTGAGAGATTATGAAAAGCGTATGCACGAAGAATAAAAGTACACCTGTGTGGAAAGTCTTAAATTTTGGCATTTTCCAATTTTTAATGATGATTTTGCAGACTTTGAAGCGTTTCTACACATAGTTATGACAGTGTATTTGATACCTCAGCAGAATAGGTGGTGACAGCAGAAAGTTTATGTCACAGCCCTTTAGTTTTTCTTTACTTTGTGACTCATATTTTCATTACTATGCTCTTTTAATTAACACTCAGAATTTTTTTCACTAATGAAACTACAAGAGTGTGTCTGGTAGTATAAGAAATAGTCTCATTAGGAATAACACATTTCTTAGACACAATATACTGAACTCAGTATATAGTTAAGTAACTGTTTTTCTCTGAAAGGAAATATATATCTTCAATGGTCTCTAACCATGCATTTCACTCAGAGCTTTCACTATGTGCATATCTCGATTACTGAGGAAAAAAGGTAATGGAAAACATCTATATTGCAAGAAAAAATACATATTTCCATTAACATAATGGAACACATTTTCTACAGAATTATGGCACTGTAATCACTGCACCTTTGTCACATATTGTGTAACATTACTTTATTTTTTCAAGTTTAAAGCTTGGCTATAAGCCTAAGTTAGAAAATTTAAACATGAACACTCTCCCCTGTTATCTTTAAAAAAAATCAGATTTTCTAGTGCCAACTTCTGAAGTTCCAACTACACAAAGTTTTCTTCTTCCTAAAAGCTGGGACGTGCCCTTCTGATCCAGTACTTGCCATTCAGACAGCAAAGTCAGAATCTTCTCTCCTATTCACTTCAAAGAGATTTAAAATTAATGAACTTCACAACTGAGAGTACGAGCCGTTTGATAAAAATTTTGCTGTGGTTAAAACCCAGCTGAAACCATGGAGTCAGCACAGTTTTACAGCAGGCTGAGACTGAGACAAATGGGATGAGACAGTGCCCACATGCTGCTGGACCTTTGGTGCTTCTTAAGTCCACCGAAACATGTGTCTGACACTTCTGTGAGCTTGTTCCACAGCCCAGCTTCTCTGCTGGCTAGAAAACTGCCTCAAACTTATCTCTTGCCAGTTTGCAAACAACTGGTTTTGTGCTGTCCCTTCCTTCTCCGTGGTATTTACTTTGTGGATATATTTTTCAAGAGCAATCGCACCAACTCCCAGCTTCCTTTTGTGGAGCTAAATGAGTGAAACTGTTGAGCTGCCCCTCACAGAACAGACTTCGTGTGTCTGTTCTTTTGGGAATGGCCTCCCTGCATTTCCCCTGTTTTGAATTCAACATTTTGGTAGGGATGTCCAGGACAATACTGTGGTGAAAGTCTTTCAAAAACTTTCCATAGCAACACTGGTATTTCCCCTTTGCCAGCTGCAAAACACTTCATCTGCACTTTCCAACACTGTACTACCTAGCAAAAAGCATGTTTTCCACAGCAGTAGCATGTGAAGGTTTACAAGTATCCTAAATTTAACACGCCCACATCTTTTCCCTCATCTGCTATTCCAGCAGAGAAGACTGGGACAGTACCTTGAAGCAAAACTTTTGGGAACACAAATGATACACAGTGAAACTCTGAGCCAAACCTAAATTCTTCTCACCATAGTCAAAGCAAATCATTCTTTATCACAAAAAAGACCAGAAAAGAGGACATAAACACATAATCTATAGGAATATTCCCCTGAAATCTATGCTTACTGCGTAGTAATGCCAAGAGCAAAGTTGTAGAAATGAGCTTACAAAAAAACAGTCCTATTGCTGCCAACTGAATTGGAGGGGTAGGCAACCATGGGGATGGGAGCAGGATTCAAGCTCCATTGCTTCTGTTAAATTTTGGGATATCAGAAACCTGTGGAGCACAGCCCCTCAGGCAGCCTGGCAATAGTCCAGCTCCCTGCTGCACCAGTCCCCCACCAACACTGCCACCTGCCCCGCTGGCAGCAGCCCCAGGTGGGATCCTGTGTGAGTTCCCTGTGTCTGAGGAGGCTCCAGGACTCTCTGCATCCCTTCTGTGTGACCTTGCCATCGCCACCGCAGGAAGTTTACACTTTTCTGTCATTTACACACTGAAAACTATTATTCGGGATTATGGCAACTGACAATTTTCACATAATTAAAGAGGGCTCGATGTAGCAGAAAAAAAGAATGTTTGCACTTGTGCTCGCTCGTCTCTGCCCCCTCCTGAGAAGAGAATACTTAATTTGACCAGATTCTTTATGAGGGAAAAAAGTGCTTCCCAGAGACAGCTGGAATCTGAACCTTCAGGTTTGAACATGACAGTATAAAAAATAATTCTTCATTAAAGACAGTAAGTATCTGGTTGATGTGTCAGGTACTTCACAGTCTGAGATACTGTTAAAAATGTAACCAGCCATGGAGGTTTCAAGAGGAATCTGTACATATGCCATGCTATAGTTGATGACAGAAATAAATCTTTTACATACAATGTCAAAGGCAGAATTCTTCAGCCTACACAGATACAATGAAAAGCAGGATGATCCCAGATGATATTTTTAAGTCAGTACCACTATTCAAGATTACACAATCATTCATTTGACTTAAGAATTAATGAGAGGGGCAGAGATGAGAAGACCAAAGAAAGGAATGAGGTCTTCAGAGATGCCCAGTTCACTAGAAATATCAAAATATTGTCTGAAAAGACCATACCAGTAAGAGAACCAGAGAACAGTGAAAAATCTGAGTGGTTTTTCAAGCCCTCTAGGTTTTCAACCTTAAGAGTTGTGTGAAACAATTTTCCTTTGTGGGGACTTTTAACAATTTTTAATGAATTATTACAATTAATTTTATTCCTGATAAAAACTACATATCTTGTGGGCAGTAAGGGCACAATCCCATCTTCAGGAAAGAATTTTCACACATTTCTTCTATGCAAAAAACCCCAAACCAAAACACCTTTGCAAAAACATTTTGCTGCTGTCAACAGGTTTTAGTGAATTTTTTTTTAAGTCAGTGATGATTTTGCAGAAGTACTTTTTAGTTTGGTCAGTCATGCCACTGTCAGGGAGTGATGGGCAGCTGTGGAAGCTGGAGAGCATTGACTGGGCACCGACACGTGATAAGTGGTCCCTGGCACCCCAGGAACACACACTGCTTGCCTCACTCCCACAGGTGCAGAAGCAGGTTTTGCTGGTGTGTTACAGTCAGAGTGGAGGGTTTGTTGGTTATTTAGTTTATTGTCTTGATCCCCCTACAGCAGGCAAGTGCAGGGCTGCCTAACAGATACCCCAGACTGCACTGATCCTGTGCTTGTGTACCATAGCATCCCTTTTTCATTTCCCACCTTTTTATCACCCACTTCCTCTGCCCTGGTCTCCTCCACAACACCCACCTAATTACTTTTTTTCCTATTTCTCCCAGTTTTGCTACATCCATCCCAAATTTGTCACTTCTGATTCCCTTACCAAGGTCTTTTGTGGTCTAAGTGCTGCAGCTACCTTGCAGTGCCTTGCAAGATGTTACTCCCCCAAAGGTCTCCAGAACACCTCCCCAATTATCTGCAAAGTTGGGCCTTCTGTTCCATTTCTCACAAAACTCCCCCTTAACCACCTGTGAAGGCCAGCCATCCTGCCTGGTGCTATCTGTAACTTTAGTCATTTTCTCACATTCTTATCAATCATGTTCAGCACTTTCTCGTGTAATGTCCAGTAATTTTCCACATCCCGTTCCCTTACCTCACCTCAGGCCAGGGCTTAGTCAGTGACTTCCTTTTTTTGATCTAATGTCGATACCCCAAAATAGGTTTTCCATCTTTCTTTTTCCCATCCTTCACTCAATCCAGATGGATCCTCTTCGGTTTCCCTAATTTTCAAATCCCACTCCATTATTTACCTGTAAGATTCTGCCTTACTTCCCCCTGCTCAGCTGTTCCACTTGTACCATGGATTAAGGACATTACAGCACAAATACTTCTTTCTCTTTACCTCCCCCTATCAGTCTGTTATAATCTGAAGACAGTTGCTGGCCTGAAAGAAATTTAGTTAACCACAGAAAGAATTCAGCAAAGAGAGGAGTCTTGCTGTCAGACAGAAGGAAGTGCTTATCTGGAGAACAGTGGTGTAGCTCTAGTTCTTCCTAGAGCCCCTACTGTCTGTTCTTGAGTACAGAAGTACAGCCTCTGAGGCAGGGGAACAGATAGTATTGGTTTAAGATTAAAATTCAGGTGTCCTTCACCTGAAAGCACTTTGAAACTCCCGTTTCCCCCCAATAAACTTCTAAAATTCATGTCTCTTTGAAGGATTTCGAGTTAGGAATCCAAAACCGGACGTATCCAAAACAACTTGAATCTCTAAAGCCTTTGTTAATAACTGCGAGGTGTTACAGACATACTCTCCTGCACTCCCAGCACAGTGCAGTCCTGAGACACAGCACTCTGCCGCACAGCTTTTTGTCACTTCATATTTCCTGTCTGCTCAAAGCTCCATCCAACCAGCGCCGCAAGTCTCTGCCGTGCCGAGTGGAACACAGCACCCCAGCAGCAAGGAGAGGATCTGCAGAGTAGGAGGAGGCAACACAATGTGTTTGGAAGTAGATGTCATACTGATGGAACTACTTGGGTAATTAAAGTGAGCAGGGAAGCTGAAGTGATAATATAGGCATCAGGATGACTCCAGTGAATTTGAGATTGTTATATTGTGTTAGGATCTGTCTTGTAATTTTCTCCTTTTCAGCGCTCCCTCTCAAATTTATACAGCATAACAAAGATTGGAGAAATTAATTATTCAGATTTCATTAATTTCTTTTGGCTATAAGCACACATCTTGAAAGAAACAAATTGTAACTTTGGGATGGTTTGTAAAGTTGTATGTTTTGATGATTCAGAACTTTCAGTTGGTTTCCTACAACTTAAATCTCAACTGTTTTTCTTACACAACCATAGATTTAATTTCTCCATCCTGCCTAAATATTCTTTTCTCTAAGAATATTTATTTATTCTATTATTTTTTTAACAACCAGTGCATTTTCTTCCATTAGGTATGGATTTACCACTTCAGCATGTATTTCTTTGTGTCATGTCAAAGTAGAGCAGCCATGAGATGGTTCTACCTCTTATTCAGATGAGGCTGCATCCATCTTGTCATTAATTATCCAGAGCTACAAGAACATCCCCCTATTAACTGCAGTGTTAAATTTTGTCATATTCTGAACAAAACTGCTTTAAAACCCCCACACGAAATACAAAGTAATGCTGTTCTCTCCTAAATGTGCCTGGAATTTCACTACCATCAACTTTCTATAAATTAAAATCTCTTATTACTCTCCTTTATTTACATTGTGCTGGGTGATAAAAATGGAATTGAAAAAAACAGAATAATAAAAATTTTATTATCTTATCTTCAGATTCACCAGCTCAAATCTGCCTCTCAGTTCTCTCAGCCTCCACAAGAGAAAGTGGCTGCTCTAGTAAAGGAGATCTCCTGAAAAGGATGTGAACAAATCCAGAGGCACCCAAGGCTTTAAAACTTCCTGACAGCACGGTGTTCTGAGACACCTTTCACGGGGTAACCACTGTATGGTAACGGGGGTGGTTGTAGCTTTGCCTGCAGCAATCCCGTTCCTTCTCTGAAGTCAGCTAAAAGCCAGATCAGGAAACTCCAAAGCAACGGTTCATTGGGAGGCGGGAAAACTGACAATAGCACTGAGTTATGGGCCGTGGATGAAACAAACTGCCACCAGAGGTTATAACGGCCGGGAAGCTTTGATGTAGCTGGAGCAGGGATCCTTTGTTTTCCATTTGTAAAAAGCTCCCCAGTGGAGTTTTTGTTTGGGTTGTTAAAATCTGTTTAACTCAAAGAGCTGACAATAAGCACTTGGGAGAAAAACTGTCTCTTTGAAAGTCTTTTTGCTGTTCAACTGCATTGGCCAGCCCTGCCAATTTATAGCTCTGTTAGCTCTCATGGCTCCAAAGGCTACTTAAACCAACAATTAAGTTTTGCTGAACACTCCGAGCACCAGAGTGGCAAAATGTGCACTTTCTCTATAGCCTAGAAGGCACCCAGAACCAAGCCATTTTTTACAGTCACTGTTCCCCATGCCATGGCATTAGGCAGCTTGAGGTTTCTGGTTTTAGTAGTCAAGGGCAACCTATGCTTAGCAAGGACTTAATTTCAGATATATCACCGCCCTGAACTAAGAGTAGGGCAAGTATAGCAAGTATTAAGGACAGGTGTTGTTTTACACCTAATGTTCCTGAGTAAGGCCACCTCCGCTTGATGCCTAACACAGATCACTGACCAAGGTCGTTCCACCTACAGCAACTGATTTGACAAGTGTTACTCATTATTTCCAAAGTAAACTAATGGGATCCCTGCCTCATGCTTGCAGCCAGTGCAGGCTGCCTCTTTCTTTTGCCAGAGCCTAAACGATGGGCACAGATGACTGGGTCACCACTGGCTGCATCTTGTGCCTTTAATCCTGAAGTAGGAGAAAGGTTTAAATGCAGCACAGCAGGTAGAGAATATGTGTCTGATAAAGCGGTCTGTGCAATCCAGGTGACCTCTGCAGTGGGATACTTGCATGTCATGTCAGCTGTCAGACTGGCCACCTCCAGCAGAGGATTCAACCTACAAGCACATGCCTGTGCCACCCCATTCCTACCTAAGGAAGCCTCATAGAATAAGATTTGGCATGTTTGTACAAGCAGAAAAGCATTTGCTCCAAGGTGGATGCCACAGTGTGTATTATCAAAGCTTATTAGATTGATGTAGTCCACAGCTGTGATAGGTTCAACATAACACCACTAACAATTCAGAATTAAATGATGGTCTTAAAAGTGTACTGTTCTGTTCCAAAAAGTCTTCGGGGGAACTGGTGAAATTTTGGCCACTGTGAAACCAAAATTTTTGAAAGATAAGCTCTGTGAGAGCACCTGATTTTACATGGGAAAACACATTTGGAAGAAAGCAAGCCAAACTTCGACAACTTTTTCAACCACCTCTAAACAACACTTGATAAATTCCATCTCTGCTAGATTTTAAACTGTGTTTTTCTTTCAGCCTGAGGCATCTAGAAGAGTACCACTTCAGCCTGGCCTTACAGCATCTCCTCCACACTCTTCCCTGCTCCAATTTACTCAGGTTGCCATGGCTAGAAAAAAATGGGCACAGTATAAAGGATAAACATCTCCTACTTGCTTTGCAACTAGGGCCACTTTCCCCCTTAGAAACAGCAACAGAAAGAAGGGATTGAAAGTGAACTTTCTATGCTGTAATTCTCTGTGTGAACGAGCAAAAGGGCCCTTTGAGTTTGTCTGTGCTCAAGTTCCCGTTCAGATTTGTAAGCACAGCCAACTGCTTTTACTCTCCTGACAGTTAAAGAACCTATTCCCACTGCAGAAGGCACTGGATGGAAAGTCACTACATAGCAGTTGTTTGAAAAAGAAACAAAGAAGGAATTTTGCTTAATAATTTTATACTGCCTTTATCTACCAAGAATGGCAGCACTTTTTAGAACATTTGGAGAAGGCAGGAGGTGTTTTGTGGGAAGTAGTAATGAAAAATTCATGAAGGATTAAAAATAGTTGGATTTTTTGGGTTTAATTCAGAATCTCTTTATATTTCCCTTAGTTTCCTTCCCTATTTTTATTGAATATAAACAAAGAACTTGTTCTAAAAAAGTTAGATGAATGGGAATGAACTAGAGTGAAATAAGAAATAAATCCAATAATTTCTGAAGTAGGTGGTTAAACTCTAGACCCTCTATCTGTACCCAAGTGTCAAAGTGGTATGTTTTGTTCAGGTGTTCCACCATCCACAGATTTATCCACAGTTGCAAGGAATTTGTAGGTGACAAATTCCCTGACAATCTGTCTATTTTCATTCTTCACCTGAGGAATGATGGCCTGAGACATTGTAGTTGCATTTAGCTTTATCCAAGCCTTTCACCGAGCCTACACGCCTTCTCTTTCACACTGCTTGAATAAAGTGTTCCTATAACACAGGGCTGTGGAGACTATAGCAAAAGGCATGGAGAAAATGTAAGAACAGAGGTAATTGATGTTATTCTGAATCATATTATCTAACTGTAGCCCACTAGATGATACCAAGAGGAGTACTTAAAGTGCCATTCTCTAGCGCAGGGACCTAAACACGCTCTTACAATTATTCCTCCCAATTTACCCAGACATTTCCAAGCCTTCAAAAACACTGCAGAAATGAGGTAGAAAGGGATTAGAGAAAATAATGCCACTCCTTGAAGGCATGTAAAGCCCCTGCAAGAAGACTGCCAATCCATGCTGAGCCAGGTTTGCGTGACGCCAGAGTACAGGGTGACAGGAAGATGTCTGAGAGGTAATTTCCAAACTGGTACCTCTTTCTATGACTGTACCTGGGCTTCTGCTTCATGCCCAGCGTGGTTAGGTCTCAGAGGAGGGAAGCAAATTTGCCATCTTCTTTCTAATTTCCTTCTATTCATAACAAGTTGTATTTGGTCACAGTGATCCAAACAAAAACTAAGTATTTGGTAGTTTCAAATAAAATCAAGTCGAAAGACTACTTTCACTTAGTATTTCCCTGGTAACATGTTCAAGGATCTTTACAGAAAGTTACAAAAAAAAAAAAAAGAACCCTGAGTTAGGTTACTCTTTCAACCTCTAAATTTCAGAAAGGTTTCAGGTTTAATATTATTTTTGCCTGTTTTCTTTTTCTCACTATAAATACGATGAGCAGAAAGATGTTGCCATGGTGAGATTTTATAACGTACTTAAAGGCCCTTGTTACAGTTATGTACCATAGAGCCACCTTTACTTATGTGTGAATTGTAAAGACACATGAAAAATCACCCCAAAGAAGTAGAGAGTCTACTGTTTCAGATGTGCATAAAATTCAATTAAAGCACAGATATTTTGGCAGCCTCTCTCTTATTTGGAGACCTCTGCATTTAGAGCCAGAAAGAGGGAAAATGGTTGAACCGAATCAATACACCTTACACATAAATTGTCATCATTATCTGAAGTCCAGATTTGTAGTAAACTGAATTAAGGATTAGCAATGAAAACTAACACAGAGCTCTTGGAATTCAAGTTATCCATTCCTGAACCACTTGCTTGAGGACATTTTTGCATGGACCTATTGAAATGCAGGGGGTTTGCTTTGAGTGCTATTTTGCCACAGCAAAAGGCAGAGCTCTGATGAATAACTGAGGTATAGAATCACGGATCCTTCTCTCAGGAAGGCAATAGCCTGGGGGCCAGGGCTGCACTTGAGCTAAGTCTGTGCTGCTCTGAAAATAGTAGGCTCTGGAGCAGACATGGCACATCAGGCTCTGCCTCCTGTCCATTTGACTTTCTTATTGAAGCAAACCTGTGGGCACTGTGCCCAGGCACTGCTGGTGGCTTCCTTGTTCTCTTGGCAGGCTCAAGCATTTCCCTCGAGTCTGAACTTGAAGGTTCAGCGACTGTATAGCTTTTATGTCTGAGAAAATTCTGGGGCTCATCTCAAACAGATAACATGGGCTTGTGCCCTGGAATTTCTCCAAGAACTTCAGAGCACTTAAACCTCTGGCACACCTGTCCATATTGCTGCTTTTTTGGGATAGAACTGAACAGCTCCCACTCGAGAGGATAAACTTTAATTAACATCTTCTTTAAACAAGCATTTTAAGCGAACACAGTAAGGCTTTCTCACTAGCCCCAGAAAGAAATATAACCCATCCTGAGCTTATGACTAGCTGAACTACCATACCACACCATTCTGAGTTCAGTTGCGAAAGGGGAAACAAAGAGCAAAATAGTCTTTTCAGAACTGGATAGAGTTAAAGTGAGAAGAAGGGTGTGCAATTGCTTGTTACGTGAATGTACTGTGTGCCAAGCAGTGCTACTGGAAAGAGTTAACTCTGAATTTCCAAAGTGCCTCTTCTAAGGTTATGGACTCAGCTGTGTGCCTCTGTGAGCAGGGACAGCAGCAGAGGGCAGCAGCTCTTGCACAGGGTACCTTCACTTTGGATGTTGCACAGGCTTGAGAGAAAGGAGTCACAGTGATTCCCTTCCTTTGTCCAGAGCTAACTCTTGGCTCCATACAGCCACTGTGAGGCAGCCAGCTCAAAATGAGCAAGGACTGAAGAAAAACCCTGCAGTAACCTACAACCACTAACTGACTGAATCAGGGCCTTCCAAAGCTCCAGCAGAATTATGAGGATTTACACAGAATTTGTGGATGATGTGTGGTGGCCTCCTGTGTCAAACTAAAATCACAGACGTAATATATTGTTATCTACTCAATGAGATATCATATTGTATATATAGGTCTGGAATTTACTCAGATTTCAAAAGGTTTCATCAATTTTAGAAACCAGCATTTCAAGTGCAAGCAGTGCTCTACTGCTTTGGAAAAAGGTGCTAAACAGAGTTACAGTACCAACCCAAAACTTCAGCACTTTGCTGATAAGATTTCTAAGGTTGCATGGTCTGTATGCTGTATTTTAGAGTTCTGAAATAGTTAAATTAAAGAAAACCAACCAACAAATCACTGGTTACAGTCCCTTTCAATACTTATGAATCATTTAGTTCAGAAGCAGGTACTCAGTTAATGACTGTATGGGATATACCTCCTGTGAAGACAAAACCTAAACACCAATTATTGTTAATAAGAGGTGTAGTATAGTAAGGTTAAATATTCACCGAAGGCTTACAAGCAGGTGTAAATAACCCTGGATGCCGGTGATAAATCTGGTTTCAGTCTGAAAGCCACAGGGATTGTTCTGTTACTGCAGCCCAGTGACACAAGACAAAAATGTGCTCAAAAGTTAATAGCTAAAAAGAACAAAACTATAATTTTAGAGGTAGGGATTGTTTTACTTGTGTATGCTGACAGATACAGTAAAGTCATCACACATGAGTGGAACCATCCACACAAAGCTATTGCTACAGCTACACCCACAGGGGATGTGGCTTTGCTGCTACAGTTCCCTGGTATTCCCTTCCAACAGGAGGGCTTCCTTCTTTTGGTAAAACTTTGGATTCTACTTAATATTTAGCATTGGAATCTGGATAATTACAAAATATTTCTATAATCACGCACTATGGCCTTTGACCTTCCTTCTGCTGGAATCAGTGAGAAAACTTGTGTGGGCCAGTCCTAAGAGGTCCTAAGAGTCCGAAGACATCAGTTCAGGTTCTACTGCCGGGCAAATACGAAATGTTGCATTTAATAACAGTCTTCACCTGACATAAATGAGAGAGCCAAATGTACCTAGAAAAATGAGAGTTACAAATGCTTTTAGTTTTCAGAAGACATGCATATACCGTTAAGGAACCCCAGATATGTTTTGAAATATTGCCAGTACACCCCGTCTGAGACACAGCTTTTATCTTCCGTCTGTTTACTGATGATAATGGAGTGACAATCATTTTTGCACAGTGAGTGAAAGACATTACCTATAGCAGATATGTACGGCAATTATTTGTTAAAAATGCCACATACCCCAATAGACTCTTTTGAGCATTTAGTATAGAAATGTAGTATAAAAATTTTGAGAAGTACAGGAGTTTCATAACAAACCAAAGTCAAGAGTACTGTCTGATAACATGCAGAGAGATCACAATAGGAAGAATAGCAATATCACTTCCCTTAATTGTCCTGATTCACCCAAGTCCACTCCAATTCTGAATTAAAAAAAAAATAAAATAAGGAAACGTGGCTTATAACTGTGCATTGTTCAGTAATATTTTCAGATCCAAACACCCTTTAACCCTTCCTGATTATCTGCAACCCTTCCTGATTATCTGCAACCTATGTTTCGTCTGAATAAGTCAGTGTTATAGCAAAACCAATAGAAAATTGGATTATGTATTTTGAAAGTAGCAGGAAAATATTTTAAAAATTCTGTCTGAACTCATAAATGACAACTAACAAGAAGAAGAAAACACAGATGAATACATTTAAAAAAAAAGAGGAAAGATAAAGAGACAACAGTGGTTATGTTGAAGAAAACTATGCTCAGCAGAGTAGGAAGTTTTCAAAAGTTCAGAACTTTGTATTTCTTTATAAAATATGTATAAGCTGTAACAGCCCCTTCCAAGGTACACGCAGCTGCATTTAAAGGACTAAACCAAGGACACTTTGGAGTTATAAGAGAATAGAAGCTGAACAGATCTTCTAAAGTGTGTGCTGACTTATTTTATTGATGGCCATGAGTTTCAGAAATGGCTGCATTGATTTTTTATTTTCCCAAATTTTGAAAATAAGTCGCTTTTGAAAGGGAACCTTCCACGTAGCAGCAGAGTTCAGCAGTTGTAGTAGGCTGAGAGAGGGTCAGTGACTCTGCTGATACAGCCCAGGCTGTGCTGTGGGGGCTCAGACCAATGCCCAGAGCTGCTGCTGGCACCACCAGCAGCTCTCACAGCCAGCTGAGATCTGCACAGTGTGACAGACTAAAACAGCCCCTGGCTCTCAGCTACAAACTACCCCCAAAATATGCCCTTCATGCTCCGAGCTATGGGGAAGGTCAATTACAGGTTGGGATTTAAGTAGTCTCTAATATTAGTCTTACATTTCCAGCTTCCTACATAATCCCTCTAACATGTACTTGACAACGTATCTTTGTCTAACTGGCTGTGGATCCAGCTCCTTGGGAAGAGAAAGCGTGGCACAACTGGCTAAAGACGAAAGGACATCTCTCTCTGTTGGGCTCAACAGACCCTGTTTCTCACTCATGCCCTCAGTTTTTCTGGAGGAGAGAGGAATGTGATGCCCCTTGGTTTGCTCAAGATCACAGAATCACAGAGTAGTGTGGGTTGGAAGGGATCTCCGGAGATGATCCAGTCCAACCCCTCTCCCAAGGCAGGATCACCCAGAGCAGGTTACACAGGAACACATCCAGGTGGATTTTGCATGTCTCCAGAGAGGGAGACTCCATGCCCTCCCTGGGTAGCCTGTTCCAGTGCTTTGTCACCCTCCATGGAAAGAAGCTCTTCCTTACAAGATCCTTACCAACACACTGTCTATGAAAGCCTTTCCTTCTGCTCTTTTTATGCCTCTTTTTATGTCCCTTTAATGTCCCTTTTTCCTCTGTTGTGGAAGAACAGCACCTATACAAGAAAATTAAGACAACAAATGGCCTTGTGGAAATTATAATAGCAAAATGGAATATAAAGATGTCCCACATTGCAAAATGTAAATCATGTTTTAAGTTTACTGTTGTTTTAAACCAATAACCTTTTTCAAATAGACTAGTGCAGTAACCACACGCATACATGCATTCAAACAAATGCAGAAACAGACAGAAAAGAGCAACACAATATATATAAATAAATAAACCACTATCTTATGCATTCATTTCTTTCAACTGCTTAGACTAAATGGAAAGCATGAGAGCCAGCACATTATATCCCAGTATTTATGGGTGCACTATCTATTCTCACTGTGACGTACATGAACATTTCTGTACTCGCAATTTCTACACATATGCATTAGATATGTGCCCTATTTTTATCCTGTCGTACAAGCAAAGGAAAAGATAAACACGGAGCCATTTCCCTGACAAACAAAACAGCGAAGACAAGCCCATTATCTCTGCGGCCATCCATCCATCTCGAGCTCTATTTGGTATAAATGGCAATGGCTTTCAATATTGCCTTTTTTTTTTTTTCCCCCTGTGTTCTAGCAATTTTAAAGTATTTTCACAAGTGGAGGAGCGGCACTGTTTCCCCCGGTTTCCATGGCTGCGGTCTGTGCGGTTGCCGTGGGGACGCGGGGGGTGTGTGGAGGGGGCTCCGGTCCCGTTCGGGGGGCGGCGGAGGGGGGGACCCCGTGGTCTGGCACTTGCAAAGGGCGAGAAGTTTAATTGAAAATTAAGCGGGTGCTGCTTTTGGAGTGAGTTACGTGCGAGTGGCTTAATTTCGCAGGAGCGCAGGAGTTCGGGCTGCGGGGAGCAGGAGGCGCGGGGGGAGGAATTGCGCGGCAGCGCCGGGATGATTCAGTGTCGGTGCAGGTCCTGTGCTGAAAGCCTTGCCCGTTTCTGTAGTAGTGCTTGAAATAAGGATCACAACGGGATGCTGCTCCCAGACCCGGGCGAGTAAGCAAAAGTGTGTTGAAAAGCATATCAAAAAGCAGTAATAGCAGAGCGTAGGTTGCACTGCAGCAGCCCTGGGAGACAAAAAGGCTGTGGCACATGTTCTGCCACCCCGGCAGAACTCACTGGAATTAATCTGCAAGGTAAAGCTCCCTCTGAGATGACCCCGAGAAGTACACCTGGCAAGTACAATTTTGTACAATGCACTAAATATTTGGTACCTTCAAGAAATTTCCTCATATCAAACAGCTGCATAGAGAATCACGTGATTCTTACTTTGCCCCAAGGTTTCTCTGTGTGCAGTTCCATTTCTTCCACTAAGTTTTAGTGGATAGTAAACTGTAGCTGGATGGCAAACTCCGGGGGAAGACGTTACAAAATCAAACGCAATGTGCCTTCAGAATGGCTTGGGACTCCAAATTGCTGCAACAATACTTCTTCTGGCATCAGGATAAGCAATAACGACAGATTGGAAATGCTTTTGAGCAGAGCAAGGTAAAATAACTGCTGCAAAGGAAATGGATAATGAATGCTGCACTAATAGAGGGTATCTCAGCTGCCTCTTATTGTGAAAAAAAATTATCATACAATTTTTCATTCTTACCCAAACGGAATGATTCAAATAAGAATTTGCATTCGCTGACAACAGTCAGTATTTATGCCTCCAGTCTCCTTTTCAGGTGCCCCAGAGTAAATTGGATAGATAATTTAACTCTTACTAAGAGTTATATAGACATTCCATGAAATCATTGTAAGACATTATCAGTTGGGACTTTGCCACCCTTCCAGCCATCTCCTCACCCAAGTACTGCTGCATGCTGTTGGAGAAACATTAGAATACTTATTTATTTTTTTAATTCTTGCAACCACCTCTCTAGTGAAATTTCTGAGATCTTCTGGCTAATTTTGTCATTTCCACTTTGAATGCAAACTGCTCACTAGGTGGTTTCCAAAACACACAAAAAGACTGCCCCTGTTTGTGCAACCTGCAAGACAGATCATTTAATCAATTTTAGAGGAATCAACACTGGACAGTTTATGCACAGTTTGGGTTTAATGTAATCCAGCATGAAAGAAGAATCAAATTAATTTCTTATCAATAGAAACACCAGTACTACCATTGTATCTGTGTTTCTAAAGTTGGAGCTTTGTTCTTTTTATAGCTCATATTTTGGCTTTGGCAATCCTAGTTCTTAGAGCAACATTGCAGATGTCCTTTGTGCAACATGACCAGCCTCAAGCTCTTGCACTGCCTTTGGCAATCAACAGTGAAATAAATATATACATGTGACTCAGTATTGTAACAGCGACTAGTGTGCTAACCTCACTCATTCTTTCTGTCTGTCTGTCGTTGTTATTTCTAGGGCACCACACTATCTGAATGCTAAAAATTGTCCTTGCCAGGAGCCGAACCCACACATGCTCAGTTTCTGAAGGAGCAGTGTAATTTCTGGCACCAGAACGCCAGTTTTCTAATTATGGAAGAATGAATCTCTTTAGATAAAATATTTGACCAGCATGGTAGCCCCACACTTGAAGCGGGCTTAAGCCAAAACTTGGTTGCAGTCTTCAAATTCTGGTAGTTGATCCAAATTTTTTATTTTTCCTCCCACCCCCATAACTCATTTTTCCATTTTAGGATCAGGGACGAGACCTAAAATACCATCAAATACACATTTCTGAAAATGGTCTGAAATCAAGAAATACGGGAAACCTGAGGAGTAGTGGGCTGCAACCCAGAGCCTCTGAATTTTACATAACACTTCACAAAGCTGAGTACTTCTCTGGACAGTTTTTAGATCCTCACATTAGTATTTCTTAGGAATATACTCAGAAGCCTAACTGAGAATAGCAGCTACAGGAAAATAAAGCAAATACCCTGGTTGGCAATAAAAATAATTGGTACTTTATTTAGCATATTCCTCTAGGTTCAGATACGTTCATATTTTGATGGTAATGGAAACATGAATGGAAAATGGGCAGAGGCTTGTGCTCTTACAATTTTAGTATGCTCTAAAAACAATTATGTGCGTGCCATTACAGAGGAGAATGACTTGGCTTCACAGACCTTGTATTGCAGGGTTAACAAATTAAAGATTTTATGTGTTATAACATTTCTGGGGAAACAGACATTCTAAGTCATTTGAAGGAAAGCTTGTCGTGTTTACAATTTAAAACCACCGAACAACATTAAATACCCATCCTGGCTGAAGGTATGGGCTCTTTCCCTAGATAACAGAGAGAAATGGAGGTCTTAAAACTCTGATTGTGACCTGCAGCCTTTTTTTAGAAGATATATACCATATACCTTAAATGATTGCTTTGAAACCAACCCAAATTTTAACCTGGGTTGCAGTTGTTGGTATTTTGTAACCCTCCACATAAGGTCCTGTCAGTATGTTACAATGGCAGCAGCAAAACCACTTCAGAAACCATAGTTACTATGTTCTGATAATATTTGTGAGAGTGAATTTTTAGTTAATAATGCAGACAAGTACAGCCTATGGAAAGAAAATTCAAATTTTGAGGTCAGGGCTAATAAACATGCAGATGTGAATATAAGAGGTGGGAAAGGAGCTTTTCTATACACATCACAATGTATTGCCTGAAAATAGTGTGAATTTTGAGAGAAATTGGCTTCCTGGGTAATTAGGAATGCAATCTTTGCATGAAATCCACAGAGTACTGTGGATTATGAAGCACCTGTATATTACTTGATACAGGCTAAAATAAGTCCTGCCTTCTTCTCACACCTGCAGGAATTATCTATCCACAGCCTCAGTTCACCAGTTTATAGGTTGCTCTTTCCTGAATTTGGCACAAGACCAAAGCCCAGGGAAGCAGATGGGGTGACTTGTGCTGGTGCAGTGGGCTTTGCCTGAAGGTCCCAGAAGGAGAATTACAACAGATATAATTTACCTCCTTTTTTCACCTTCCTCAATTTTTTTACCCTCATAAGTTACCTTCTTTTCTTTCAATTATATACGGGAAACCTCCTAGAAATTAATAGAAATGTTTTCCAATTTAAATTAGTAAGAATAACCCAAATAAAAAAACCCCAACATTGCCAGTCAACAGTGAACTAAGTCTTCAAGAGGGATTCTGAAGCCCAGAGGGCCAGGTTTGATATCAGGACCCACCCTGGAGGGAATGTTACCAGCTGGCACATCAGAGGAAACTGAAAGGGATAACAAAATATTCATGGCACTAAATGTAAATGTCACTCATACTGGCATTCAACTACATCACACACGCTTATTTGTATAAAGGTCTGAATACTTAATAACTCCTTATCACGGAAATAAAATACATTTCACCATTATATCAAATAATACATACAACAACTCCAAACGCACTGGTCACAAGAATGGAATTAAAATCCCTTGTCTTTACAGAATAGTGTAAAATATTATGCTAAATTTTACATTGCTGTGATCAGTAATGGAAAACATATAGAAATAAAACATATTTATCAATTTTGATACATGCAAACACCACACTGGGCAGAGCCTGGAAGTCTCTCCAGGAAGAGCAGCTGAGCTACGTTAGCCAGGACTATCCCACTTTAGGCAAAGTTACCCATCAGACACAGCAGCTTGTGCAAATGTTCCATTTCCAAAGTGGCTGCAGAGATGGTAAAATGAAAATCAACATGAAACAATTACAGCATTAAAAAAATATGAATTATTCACAGGTCCCATTCTCTTAACCATGGTTATAAGGCAATCTGTGAAATAATGAGTAGTAAAGGAGCCAATATTTTTTTCAGCAGGGAAGCAATTGCTCCATGTGGCTCTGAGTCCCTTCCAGCACTTCTACTCCATATATTTAAAATTTATATTTCTAAAAAACTGTGCAGCTTCCCCTGTTCTTCAGCACTGGAGACTGCATGAGGAATAAAATCACTGCTGATGAAACAGCCTCAGCTATTACTTCATTAATAGAAATCTGTCAATTTTATTCTCTACTTGCATGTCCATTACATGACTGTGAAGAAGAAAATCTTCCCGCTTTCTCTTTCCAAAATTTTATTTTCAATTTGCCTAAATTCAGTATAAACGCGACAGGTATTTTAATTATTGACAATCTTGAAATTTAAACAGCACGAGATACGGAGTCAAGGAAAGATACAGAAGGGTGAGACGGTCAGAGAAAGGTAGAAAGAAAGATAAATTTATGCAAATATTACTGAAGGGGAAAAAAAGAGATCAACAAAATTACTAAGCAAGTGTTTAAATGAGAAGACATGAAGTGAACGCTGTTCTTCTGGTGAAATAATGATCCACTTTCCAGTTCATACAGAAGTTTTTGAAACAACAGTAAGAAAGGTATAAAAATGAAGGATTCATTAACAGAGAGTGTTTGAAGGTTCTGATGTTATCAGATATTTAATAGAGCAGTTTCCCAAACTTCCCAAAGCCCTGAGTCAGATGTGGCAGCCCAGTATTCCTGGGCAGCATCCTTCGTAACTTTTGCACTTAAAGACTGAAATCATCTGTTAGGACACTAAATGAAAACAGCTGTTTGTTTTCCACGTATTGATAACCACCCATGTGAATTCCATAAGCACATTCTATCTCACTCTTCCCCACAGAAGACTGAGTAGATGAGTAAGATCAGCAAAATCTTATCTCCCGTGTAAAGAATTACATTGTTTTTTACAAACAAAAAACCCACTTAGGCATGGAGAGGGAAGAAAAATGCATGTTTTTACCAGAGAAAGAACTTCTTTTTTTTTTTTTTCCCTGAAAGCATCAAAAATCTCTTAGAATTAGCCACACATCTGGTGCTGACACACCGGGTTAGAAGAGACTGCTAAAAGGAGCTGGCTGGAGTTCCAGTGAACAATAAGCAGACAAGGGGTTGACAGAAGACAGAAGGTGACTTCCTGAGCTGCATCTCTCGAGATGCCACCACAGCAGCTGTGGCTGTAATGAGGTGAGAGCCTGAGCAGCAGCTCTAAGACTCAGTCCAGCCCTGGCAGCCTCAGGAGGGAGGAGGAGCAGCAGCTGGCAGGGCTTTGGTGGAGGTTGGACAGCAGCAACCCCCGGCTCTTGGGTCACTGCTCTGCAGGGAGCTCCTCAGGGAACACCAAGCAAACCAGGGAATGGGAAGTTGAGAAGACTGGGAGCTAAATTTTGGGGCAATTAGTGTATTATAGACTGGCTATTGTGAGAGGAAAATTCGTGTGGTGGAAGGGAAGGAAAAAGAAAGTAAAGTACAAACTGTCAGTGGTCAGACCGCCCGGATTCAGCGCTGGTGGAAGCAGCACGGGGTGATTTGCCTGTGGCAGGAGGTAGGCCAGGACTTCGACTGGCTCTGTGTGGCATTCCCATGCATCCCGACTTTATAGGATTGCTCTTCTCCCAGTGGTAATGTCACAGGTCTTCTCTCAAATGTACACTTCACAAAAATAAGCACGAGCCCAATAATTCATAATTGATTACAATTCCATTAGGAAACAGCAATATCTGCAAGTTTTACATAATCTAAAGACTAATCAATTCTAAGTATATTAATACTTATAATGCTTCCAAATTCTGAGTTAAATGCTTTACAAATTATGAAATCCTCATTTAATTCCTTTAATAGATCTTGTTTACAGATTACTGTGAAAATTAGTGAAAACTAATTCACTTTGACTGTTCTGTGTGCAGTGCTGACAAAAATAGAAACAAATTTCTTTTTACTGTGGTCTGGGAAGTGGAGAAAAAAGCTTTAATTGAATATAATCACAATATGCTAGCAGCACATGTTATTTTCCCACTATTATAACTTGATATTTTTAAGTTGAGGAAGGAATGCCTTTTATTGCAAAGGATTTTAGTTCCATTTATTACGGAAAACAAATGTTGAAAATAAACCCGTAACATATTTTAGCTTCAAAGATTTGTGTTTTAGACACTGGTATCTGTCTTACAGTATCGATGTCCAAGACATTTACTGCACGAGTTCATCTGTTGTAATCATTTGCTGATGGTTAGTGATCAAAATACAGAAGGATTTGGCCCAGAATGTTTACAAAACCTTGGCAGCCCCTGGGCCATAGAAACCACTTAAACATTTTGATCTTGGCTGTCCAGAACCAATCTAGCAGAAAGGCAAGGATGACACTGAAGAGTAGGAGAAACACAGAACATGTTGGTGAGTTGTTAATGACACTCAGAAAACAACGAATTCCCCAATTCACCATTTTTATCCTGACTGTGTCCTTAATTGTCAAGAGGCTTCTAAGAATATGGTTAATTTCTACACTTTCAGTAAAAAGCATGCAGGATAGGAGTCTCCTCCTTCATGGGGATGTGACTGATTCTGAACCTCTCAGTGAGATTTTCTTCCCTTTTAGGGTCTCATCTAGAGCTCAGCATACTCTACAGAATTGTCATTGACATTGCTGGGACAAATACAGCCCTGTAATCCTTAGAGGAATACAGCACCAAGTTAAATGTTGATTATAAAACACAAGGACTATTTTCCAGTTTGGTTCTTTACCGATTTTCCTTCTGGAACTCAGTTAAGCTGAAACATGCTGTACGTGGCATAACACAGGGAAAAGAAAAAAAAGAGTTTGACTATATGTACATCCATAAACCACGAGCACTGAACCAAGAAAAACCAAATTCCATTAGCATTCTTTTCAACTTCCTAATACATGAATTAACAACTTACCTAGGATCCCAGAGGATACACAAACCCCACTCAGAAGGGCAGAGAACAGGCTTGTCCAGCCAAAATTAACATGCACTGTTCTCCAGTAAATACCAGTATAAATCTCATGGTGTGTGAAGTTGCCTAAGGACAGGAAGCTTAGTCATCTTTTATACTTACACTCATCAAGAAAATACCTTCCAAATCTCTCCTCTTTCGAAAGGTGTAATGTCTCTTGTCATATCTTTCAGATCTCCACTGTAATAGCCTTTGTCATTTCACAGTCACGTAGACACTCTCAGAGTACACACATTCAGAAGTCTGAATCTTTCACCTATTGTTTTCTGATTAAAACTATTCAATTATTTCAACCATCGACTTATAATTTCTTACTGTCCTAGTTCCACCTTGTTGCTGGCACTGTCTTTATCAGAAGTACTCCTTCATAAGAGTAGTTACAAATACATTTGTTTTCTTTCAATGTATCTGGGGATTATTTCAGCACCCCGAAGGTTGTTTTTATAAATGAAAACGGTATTCAATTAATAGCTGACACATTATTATATATAGAAGGGTACAGCATACACACAAAATATGTTTCCTAATTACTGCACTATTAACATCACACTGCATGTGCAGTATTACAATTCAAAAGCATTTTAAGCAGTCTCGTTTTCTTCAGGCTTGGCACAGCTCTTTTCTTTTGATTCCTAAAATATGAACCCTGATCTTAGGAAGTGAGGTCTGTGGACATTTCCATTGTTCAGCAGTGAGGAACAGGATTTGCATCCAAATGAACCAGAAAAGGAAGAGAAAGGGCCTGTAATTAAGACAGTGCATACAGAATTTCGTTGATAAAAACTCTAAAAGCTGATGATATTTTAAAGGAATTTGTAGCCAGAGACAGAATTCAAGCATGTTAGAACCTTTCCAGTTAAGAAGTTGACAGGATGCTCATTTTAAGTGACCCAGTTGGAACCACTAGCCCTGACCAGGCTAATGCACGTGGTGTGGACGAGGCTGAGAGCTGGATTCAGTTAACAAAAAATACCTGCACTGACCTGACAGCAGCCTCTGGGAGAGCTGCCCCTGGTGCTGGTACTGAACTGCAACAACTGGGCTCTGCAAACGACGTAATATTCTGGTATTTGAAACATCTGGCAATGATAGACAACTGTTTAGAGGAAGGGAAGTCAGAGCTTTGGGAAACCAAGGAAATAAAGTTCTGAAACTTGATGTAAAAGGTCATTCTCTTGAAAAAAAAAGTGAAATCTGAGGAGAAAACTCCATGAGGACTATAGAGGTGGGAGGAACAATTATCATGAGCCTGAGTGATCAAAATTGTCCAGAAAACTGCATTTCTTGAATATGTTTATTCCACCAGAACTCTTGCCAGTCACACAGTCTGAGGAGAGGAGACCATTATATTTAAAAATGAAATTTGTCCTGAGAAACTGTAAGTCTGCTTTGCATCTGAGAGGAGGAAGAGTCACTATTGGTCTGTAATCATATATCAGCACATTACCCGGTGCTATGAAGAACATTGCACCAAGCAAAGGCTGTGACATTCAAGGAACTGAGAAGAATTTGAACTAGAGTGTAGGCATTTAAGTGTTGCTATTTTATTATTTTTTTCCCTTTTTTTTAGGAAGACACTGCTTTCTGCAGCAGGTAGTGTGGTGTCTATTTACCTGTGTGGTTCTGGTGTAAGTCTGTGTGAGTGCATTCTATTGCATCACTCAGAGGCTACTAAGCTGTCATAGTAAAAAATCAGAGCATTATTGTTTAAAGGAGCATTTTTTTATGCGTTACTCAAGTGTTTTCCTTCTCTTCTATCACCAGAAAGACAGGATTCTCACATTTAGTCATAGATTTCTTGTAGAATGGACCTGACTAACTAAAATGTCCTGATTAATTTCAACGATAGGCTATAAGACTTTTGCAATAATATTTTCCCTCTATTAATGGATTATATGGGCTTGTTTGACCTTCTCATGGAGACAGATTTGAAAAGCTTTAGATGCTATTAATAACCATTATCTCTAATTTCAAAATCTGCAATGCACATAACACTGACTGAATTTCTTCATGATTGCTCAGCTTGTGCATTGGGCCAGTGGTGTCTGAGGTTATTTTGTCCATTTATAGTGGATGAGAACTTGGTATTTTCTCCCTCAAAAAAACCCTTTAGACCTGCCTGATTTGCATATATTGATAGTTGGAAGTCCAAGGAATAGAACCTAGTTCCCATGAGGCTTTGTGAAGCCTTAATAAAAAGCAGAAGAGTTTGGCAACATGCTGAGGAGCGTAGGGATCTTGGCCACAGGGATTGGCACAGCGATGCTTTTCATCTGCTTGAGGCAAAGCCTGTGCCTCGCTCACTGAAGGGAGTAGGACTGGAGCCCACACACCACAGTCCTGCCTTCATCTTGCTATACCTGCTAAATAAACACAGGTAGAGCTAATAAATCAAAAATACTACTTTTAAGAAAAATGTATGAAGAAAACTATTAAACACGTTCTTTGACAACTGTGAAACTTCTCAGTCCTTGAGCAATCTCAGTTGGAATAATGCTGGCAGAAACGCTCCTGTGTTTCAGTTAGATCAGATTATCCTATTCCCAGCCTGTAATTTCCCAAAACAATACCACACATTTGTGGAGTTTCTTTTTCCACTTTGAGACTCTGCATGAAAATATCTCAGTGTTCATAAATTACATGTTTGCACTTGGAGAGAAGCATTATTTGTACTCCTTGTATAATCCAAAGAATTACTCCATCCAAGCTAATCTCAATTATCAGTGTTTCCTGAAACACAGTATTGGGGAACTCTGTGTGAATTGTCTCTAAGATTCTCTTATCAATTTCAGTTACAAGCTGTTTTTTCATCTTCCTGTGTTTGAGATTCAGACTACGATATGTCTGCTAGATTTTTGTTTCCTTGATCCAAACTTTAAAAGCAAGAGGAAGCTTTAAATGTAACATAATGTTTCTACTGAAAATGCATTAGCCAAAATAGCACTCAGTTCTTTTTTATGTAGACATGTTATTCTGCTAAGACTGAAATGAAGAACATGTGGAAACAAATCTGTTTCAAAAGTTTGCAGCTTTCCTGGGTTATTCAGTTATCCTTGACTGTATACTCTAAATTCTCGGAGTTTTATTTTTTATACAAACTCAGCTGCATAAAATTTGTATTCAGGTAAACTTGGGCAAGTGGAGACATCAGTATTTATGCTTTCTCCAGAGTACATGGGATGGGCCTCAGTCCTGTCCTGGTCAGAACCCACCAGGAAAAATAACGACCATGACAAAGCTTTTCTTGGAGTGACATGTTTGCAGTGTGCAGGAGAGGCAAAGGACCCCTGTGGCAGATGCGATACTCCTGCTAAGGATTAACACTCCCTTGTCAGAATTGAAGCAGCAGTTCTGGCTGCTCTGTGATGCACTTCAAAGGGCCCAGGTGCTCTCTAACCTGGACACCAGTAAAGCCCCCGACAGCCAGACTGGCACTTGTCATGCCCATCTCCAGCACACACTGTGGTCATGCTTGAGCACGTTCGATATATTAAACAAGCCAGTAATTGGTTCCACTTTCAAAAGAAACAAGTGCTTTCAAGCAAGTGTTATTTGCAAATCAGTGTTGGGAAATCTGGGTATAGGAAAGTGAAGTGAATAGTCTGTTCACATTACAAGTACAGCAAAGACAGCAGAGAAGATGATCTGATGTTCTGATCACAAAAGCATCCGTCTGTTCTTATAGAATACCATCACTTACTCATCTGGATTTGGCTATCATTGTTAAGAAAGAGTAACTCACTCCTGCACTTTGAATGCTTCTTGCTGAACTCGAAGCTAACCCCTCGTCAAAGAGCAGTGGAAAACACTGAGACAGTTTGTTCCTTTAAATCCTTTCCTAATACATGCTTATATTTGAATTATCCTACTTTTCATTTCATTCAGCAGCTCTCACAAATACTACCTGTTGGTGGATTTATGGTAATCCTGTACATAATCATCAACTCTAGTATTTTTCAGCAAATGAGAGATGTCGTGTGCCATGATGTTTGGAATAATGCAGTGCACCCTGTTTGAATGTCTATGTTTTAGGAGCTGTTGCTCTTTCCATATGACACTGTTTCTTCCATTGATATTGGACAAGTGGACACAGACATCATCTGCATTTAGTTGATATGAACACTTTATAATTTTATTACACAATGGCACTCAATCTACGCATAAGGTACACATATGGGATCAGCAGCAGTCCTGTACATTTTGCACCCTACTACTCAACTCATCATAAGCAAGTGCACTAAAAGTGCATCCTACCAATTCCCTAAAAATTGAACAGACCTTCATCTTTATCTCTGTCATCATTCCCTCTTGCTTGGTGTTCTAGTGCTTAATATCAGCGTTTCTTTGTGAATTTTTCCGCTCATTGAGGAATACTTCCTAAATGGATAGGAGACAGTTCCTAGCTAATAAGTGAGGTCATACTTTTAAAGGGGAAGGGAATTATTTTACTCACTAGAAACCTGGAGCTAAGGTAAGTTATCAGCTCATGTAAATCAGTCAAGCTCCATTAACCTCAGAGAAATTGCATCAAATTAGCCAAGCTGAGGACCAGACTCTTAATTATTCTCTCAGCAATAGACTTTGACCTTCTACCTTAAAACTACAGCCACTAGACAGTTTTTAAACCTCAGCTTTTCATAAGCAGCTGAGATTTCACTCAGAGGAACTCAGATATTAAATGCAAATTAAAATGTGTATTGGGGATTCTCACCGTACACTTTAACAACTTAATGCAACATTTAGACTTTTCATCTTGCTTAGTTGAAAATAAATTCTTTCTTTCCCTGTATAGTTTAATTGAGGCTGCTTCTTTAACCTTATTATTTCTAATTGAAATCAGCAATAACAGAATTTTGGTGTGCACAGATTTAAAATATCCATTTACAAAGAAAAAAGTGCTTTAGTCCAAAATTTAAAAAAATTATCATGATCTTATTTGCTTTTTAGAAGTAAATGTCTCCTTGTATTCCTTAGAGGAAATAGCTAGTGCAAAAAACTTAGCTAGCTAGCACTGGGCAAAAGAAGTAGTTCCCAAAGGATTATATTTTAGATGCTTTTTTCAAGATCTAAAAGGTGTAACAGCCTCAGATAAACGACCAAATTATCAAGTTGGGTTGGTTTCATCAAATTAGAGATTACAGAGTGTTCAAGTGTTCTAGGCATCTTCTATCCCGGCACTGAACGTGTCGGGAAATGGTGCAAGCACAGTCCCTTCTGCATTCCCAGGTTGCCCTGCTCCCTCTTTGGGCCAGGAGCCAGGTTCCCTGATCACCCTCACCACGCTCATGCTAAATCACTCCCGGGTTGCTTTCTGAAGTGACCAGCTGGTTTTCCCTGAGAGGCACCCCAGCACAGCTGCTGTGGTGTTTTGCTCTGTAATCCACCAAACTGGCAGTGTGGATATGGATCCTGCCACATTCTGTGCACTCCTCCACGGACAGTCTCTCAGGAATGGTCCTTGTGCCCTCGTGTGCCCTCACAGCGTAGTGAAGGACATGTAATACACACCTGGCATCATACAATAAAAGCACAGTCTTAAGAGCATTTCAGGCACTCAGAATGCAAAAGACCTATTAAATAGTACTTTTGTCCCCAGGTCATAAGGGAACTGCAGAGGAACCACTGGATCAGCTTTTGCTGAATAACTGAGGCCTGAGCTGCTGCCCATTGCCGGCGGCACTCACAGCTCACGGCTGCACCGTGTGATCGGCTCGAGAGCAGAGCAGGCAGAGAAAACTGCCTGGAACGGAATGGCCTCTGAATCAGGGAGCAACATGATTGCCAGGAAATGGAGCAATCATGGGCTACTGCCCTGACACTATTTTCAAGTGCTTTCCAGGATAGACAGCATTAGTTTAACCCAGTGGTTACTAGTGCTGAGCATGGGCACATAATTCAGCAGCAATGGTCCAAAAGGACAATTCAGGAACAGCATGTAAAGAATCAGAGATGCGACACATCCACTAGGGCCGCTACTTATGCCAATTTAGGGCATATAAGCCATGAGTTCCTACTCTGGCTATGAAAGCACTCTTCCAAGAGTAGTGTACACTAAAAGCTAATTAGTGGCATGACGCATTTTAAACCAAAGTCATCATTTATGCTACAGAGCAGCATGGGGCAGGTGTTTCTTTTGCAAACTGCAAACACGATTTGTTTCTTTTTCTCTTTGGTAAGGCAAAAAATAAGACTATAAAAATGCTTTCAAGATTTACTAAATTCAGCTATCTTGTTTATGAGAAAGGATAATTCATGTTTTAGAGAAAAGAAACTGGACTTCAGCAAGGCAAAACAAAGTTTCGGATATTTACAGCTACTATTTTGAATGGAGAAGTCAGGACCTGTTTGAAATGTAGAGTGGATAAGAACTGCAGGTCATCCTGAAAGCAAGTTCAGGCTGCAGAGACTTTACGTGGAGAATTCCTGAAGGACCAGTGCGAATCTTGAGCTTATTTAATCTTTTCAGCAACAAAAATATAACAAAACCTAGGAGTGTGCTAATTGAATCTGCAGATGACAAAAGGTGAGAAGCAGATGCCAGATGGGAGAGAGCAGTATCATGCAAAAAGCATGACCTTGAAATTGAAATTAAAAAAATCAGATGGATTCTGCCAGTATTAAATAGAACACAAGCACCCGGGGACTAATATAAAGTTCTGCTGAAATCTTAGGGCTATTGATGACATATGATGTGTTCATGCTGTGGTCCAAGGCCCCAGAAAGGCTTCGTGATTACTACTGATACAACTCTGGTCATCTGGTCCTGTGCAAGCAAGGTACTCTAATTTAAAGTACAGCAGGTGAGGAGGACTATGAGAGAGGTCAAGGAGAAAAAAAAATTTGATTTACAGAATAAAATTAAAAGGAGCTGGTGTGGCAACCCAAGCAAAATTACAGCTGGACAAGAGGCAAAACCGCTTTTGGCATAAGTATATTGGAGGGAAACACCAAGCAGACGAGCTGTTTGGGCTCATGAATAAAGTTGGTATAAATACACACTGGTGCAGACTGGCTTTGCATATACAGAGGTTGCAAATAATAGATTTCTAATCATGAAAGGAGTGAGTTCCCAAACTGATATATCTGTCAGAGCGAGGAAAGCAATTGGCCTCAAAGCGAATGTGTACCATTTATACCACAATTACCCGAGAAAGTAAACAACTGGCTTTGATAACCCAGAAAATCCTATCCAATCTTATTTTCATGTTCCTGCCATGGCAATGCGGTGATGAGAGAGATGGTATCCTTTTAAGTGCCGCAGAGTATTTGTGATATATAAGTGTTTAAGTTCATGTCTAAAGTCTTGCCCATGGGGAAGAAATGTGAAACATCTCCTGTTTAGAAGCTGAAACTCTCTACATATACATTGGATCGATACAAGTTTATTTCACTCCTAAAATAAACTGAACAGCAGCAAGTTCTTGTCAGGACAAATTAAATAGAGACAAAGATCTACTAGTTCATGCATCAGCTGTCTATGTGTTTCTTACTCACTCTATACTTACTAAGAGATAAAATAGCCCCATATGAAATGGAAGCTGTCCGGTGGTTTATGCCCAAAATTCAAATCAGCCTTGAAGTTTGTAGAGAATGTCCTCCACATTTAAGCTCTATGTATTTTAAATTCATAGCCTGCTTGTTGAGGGAGAACATCAACTGGCAATAAACACTGCTTGTATTTTTTATTCTACTACTGCAGTAACAGCAGAAGGTATCTCGATTAACTAAAAAAAACTACCCTGACATCACCAGTGTAAACGGGAAAGCAAAGAGGAATTACATGCATTTCTAAACAGCATCTGACACCGTGAATTCTCTGCACAGGAAGAACTCCCCAGGGATGTCTGTGGCGCAGAGCAGAGATCCTGAAGCAGCGCTGATGACACAAGCCCTGAGACTGGAAGGACTTGTAGCACACTGCTGTTGTGAACCAATTCACTCCAATATGAAACAGAATTTATACACCCCTTTCCACAGTGCCACACTAATGCAGAGTCACGCTGGTTTTGCTGGGAGCTCATGCCCAGAGGTGCCTCTGAAGATGTGGGGATTTTGAAACTGAGCTTCAACTGGTGAGGGAAACATGTCTGCTAAGTACAAACAAAGGAAATTCTGCACTTGGGTTCACCTTCCATTCTTCATTTAAAAGTGTAGCCCAGGTTATTATCCACAGTTTTTCATGCACAGGATCTACTTGTCTGATTAGGAAAAAATGCTTTTTTGAAATATAGGTCCATCACTGTCCACAAGAGAGGAAGTGGAAGTCTGTTTGGGGACTAGCCAGGCAAACCAGTTCCTTCTTCATACTGCAAAGGTTTCTTAGGAAAGTTGTTACTGTCAGACTTCCATTTTACTTTCCTTATTCTGAAAAGCAGTTTTCTGTACCTCCTTTTGGAGTTCTGGGAAGGTATGGCTTCAGTTAATCTGCGTAAGTGAGAAGCAGAGATGAATTCCTACTCTCCCTACAGCAAGGAGTCCTAAATCAGGGCAGAGGCAGAATGCAGAGAAAATTCCTAGCATAGTATTTGTCATGTTGTGTTTAAAACAGTAATATAATTTTCTCTTTTGCTTCAAACTTGCTGAAGGAACAGCAAGAAAAAGAGAGAATAAAAAACCAGACATACCAAACCCCCAAAGTTTTAGCAGAGGAAAGCCATGCTTGACAGATAAATTTAGGGACAAACTAAATGAAGAACAGAGTTACCTAGAGGAGAACTTAGGCAGAATTTCAGCAGTTGAAACTAAAGGCAAGAGCAGAAAGTACAAACAAGAAATGAGCATTTTTCAAATGGAAATTATCATCCATATTCTGAGACAAATCAACAGACACTTTGTTTCTGCTTCACTGCAATGTTGAGTTAATCAACTGTACCTAAGCCACCTTCAGCAATTTAGACTACACAGATCAGGACAGGGACACTTTTCCTCCCTCCTCTTGCCACTGTGCACTGTAAATAGGAAATGCAGATTCAGAGGGAAATCATGACAGTGATTAAATGTGGAGGTTATACACTTTGCAGTAGGGAGCTGTTGATGTAAAGGCTGTTGGGAGCAATGCTGGATTTCCTATACAATTGGCTCCGTGCAGGTGCCATAAGGGAAGTTAAACCAGAACAGGTTCTGTCAGTTCACAGTGCAAGGTCAGGAGCAGTAAGTGATCTGGGAACAAGCTAGCATAAAGAATGACAAGGATAAAGAAGCACTAACATTCCTAAGAATATAATTTACAACTATTTTAAAGACATTTCATGTTAATAGAGAAGTCCAAGGGGCCTTTAATGTAAACTAGGCCCTGTGTCTCAGACCCTATTTCAGCTCATGCATCTGTACAATAATAAATACTTAATTACCTCCAGGGTTGTTTTGGGGCCTAATTAATAATGTGTGTAAAGTGCTCTGAGATCCACTGCATGAAAGACAGGACAGAGGAACAAAGTACAAAATGTGTTTTGTGAAACATAATGTTTTAGAAACCGAAATAAAACAAAGAACAAGGATATCAAACCAACACGCTTGACTTTCTTGCCAGTTTTCATATCCCCTTGCCTTGTGCACCGTGTTCTCCCATCACTTAACTCAGATTTGCTGGGTTGAACAATTATTTCTAGTATGGTTGGACATTGTCATCTTAGAGGAAAGAGCAGCACAGGTATATTCAAGCCTGCAAGTGTTGCATGTAGATGTAAGTATTTGGAAAGCCATGGGCACAGCACTGTGGAATGTGCATACAGCCCAAATTCCCTGAGCTGACACCTGCCTTGGCACTCCTGCTGCACTGAGAGGAGAAGAGATGTGTTCTCCCTCCACTGGAATCTGCTGGAGGGGAAGTGCCTTCCTTAACCTTTAGCAAGGTCACCAAAAGGCTCCCTGTCATATCTAAGCATGGTTTGCTTCCCCACATCTCAGTTTCTTTGCTGCTGTTTTCACAGTTTGAATTAGTAACTATTTTTATGACCTCTTATCTCATAAATGTAGCACCCTTAAGACATTTTCCAAGCATTCTTAAAATTTAAAGATGATTTAATCTTAAGAAACAAACTGTATCACAGTATCACAGAGACATAGGAAGACAGACAGTTCTGGGTCACTAAGGCCAGGATGTCTACCTATTGAGCCATCCATCCTTCAAAATAAAATCCATCTCCATAGAAGCCTGAATAGTAAATTAAAAAAACCCCACCAAACCAAACAAAAAAACCCAAACAACCCCCCCCCCCCAAAAAAAGCCATCTGATTTTTGCATTTTAATATATGTACCCATCTTATGGTTTTATGTGCATAAAAGCAGTCCCAGTTATAAATGATCCCTATCGGCTCCTGTTACAAAGTACATCACTGTGATTCAGCAGAGGTGAAAGGAACAGGGAGTTCCAGGCGAGAGACTACGCAGAGAGGCTTTACATCACACTGCCAAGGTCAGCCCCTTCGGATTCTGTGCCAGCAGCTGTGATGCCATGTCTACATGGGCAAAGATAAGCAGGAAAGCAAAGCAGTATTAATGGAATAGAGATGTAATTTTAAAGTATCTTCAATACAGCGGATACTGTAACTCAGAAATAAAGCTTTAGTTTAAGTAAAGTGTAAGTAAAATGAAATTTACTTAAAGGGAATTTCTTTCTGTTGAGGATATCACAGAAAGGGATACTTAAAATAAATGTATGAATACTGCAGTAAGTTAATTTGGTTTAGTCTTGCTTACATCTCCCTGTCTACACATTTTTAACTTATACCCCTGCAGTAAATTTGTAGAACAAAAGATCTGTTCTAATCCATGTACTTCTTAACCTTTGCATAACAGCAGCAAAAGATGGAAGTTTAGTCATGTTCAATGACCACTAATATAAACTGTGGTTGGAGGAGGTCTGATTTTTAAGAGGCCTGTAATTTTACAGGTGAGATTCTGTGCTGCCAATTGTATTAAAGTAAAACAACATTTTGCCTCTTAAACTAAATGTGGATTTAACTAACCAGACAAAATCACAGTCCCCCAGAGAGTAAAACCTGAGACACCAAAAAATGCAGCCTGTGAGTCTCCTCTGTATATCAGAATAACTGCAGCACTTCTGCTAAACAATGTGCTCTTTTGTGAGAGTGGACAGAAATCACCAGCCATCAACATGACTTCACATCGAGATAAGGCTCTGTTAAAGATTTCACACTGTACTCCGGACTGCTGCTTAAATTACATGGGCTTGGCCATTTACTGGCTTTCTGACCCTTTTAATAAGGCAAATCTGCTTTCTTGCCAATAAGTATTTATTTGTCTTGGTATAAAGGAAGGCAGTAACACGGGAAGCAGTGAGAGGGCAGAGGCAGGGACGTGCAGGCAGCGGAACGGCCCCTGCCCTCCCTCCCCAGGGACTCCCCCCGCAGGCGATGGCTGCTGCCAGACTTGAGGGAGCATTTGAGACCAATCTCAGCCAGACACACCTTTGGGAAGTGGACATAACGCACAGAAAAATTTTGGAGCCATTCCATAGTTTCCAAGAAAGTGTTTCACAATGCAGAGCAGGTGCAGGTTACTTCAAGACAAACAATGAAGTGTTAAGCTCTGCTAAACCTTAAAAGATGAAGCTCCCTTAAGTTTTTTTTCATATGGGCTAAGTAGGTAAACTTTTCTCTTGCCAGCAGTCTGATTCCATAATTAGGGACGTTCACTGGGCAGTTTATATATTCATAGTGAATGATCCTTTATAAAGAAAAACTCTTGTGTTCTCATTTGCATTGATTTGGATGAGAAATAAATGTTATAATGAGGTTAACGCAGAACTTTGGACAAGTGTGTAGAATATAATTTCTTTTATTAAGACAAAAATGCTTAAGACACATCTGCTGCCAGAGTACTGAATTTTAATGTAATATAGTATACGTTGGCTAGAAAACCAAAGAGAAAAATAGAAGGAAAGGAATAGAGAGAATGATCCTTGTGGAAACAAAGTCATTATGTATGATCAATGTCAATTTGGACAACTCACAAATCCTCCCGTGCTCATACGAATTCATCGGAGCGCTTTAAAAGACACTCGGAAATCGATAAATGAACACTGTTAAGTGCTCAAGTGGATGTGAGGAGTGTGCATGTTGTTCTCCAGCATTTAGACATGGTAAACAGGCAAAAAATTGCTTCACTCATGTCACCAAGTAGTTGTGGACAGTATTTTTATATATGGTTTCTTTTGATTAGTAAGTGGAAATGATTAAAGCCGTAAAATCTGAGATCAAGAAAAGGCACAAGACTACGTCACCTGCCACAGAAGGTATCAAATTCCTGAGCAATGGAGTTGTCAGGGAGGTTTTGTGTTAACTGCAAGGGAGCCACGCTATTGCTGTGTGATGAAAAATTCTGAGTAAAATTGGCCTGTGTGTTTGTTTACCTCAGGCTATTTCTGTCACTTACCACAACTGCAGTGACATGAATTTTCTTTTCATCAGAAAAAGAAAGAAAACTCACAACATGGCAATTTTTGGCAAGCTTAACCAACTACAAGAGAAGCTTTTCTTGTCACATTTCCAGGTCTTTCCACAGTGTGATCTGTATAGTAGATGATAACAGCATGTGCCACATACTGCTGCACCATACAAACAAAAGTACATACAATAGGAATTGTATGCTGAAAATTTTCAGAGGAAAGCTCTTTCTATTCAATTAGGCTGTGTCACAGAAGCTGCTTGCATCTTCAGCTTCACAGAGGTGTGACTACGATGTCTGTAGAGCTCTGGAACTTAATTTCGAGTGTGGAACAGTAAATGTAACACACCTCTCAGGCACCATTGATTCTTGAGCACATCTCTCACATGTCCTGATGGGCTGTATTTTCAGGCGATGTCTTCCACTTTTGAGAAGCGCAGTTCCAGCATGGATAGACAATTGTACCTGTTGTTTAAGCTACCTAAGTACCCATTAAATACAGGGAGGCTGATTCACTGGTGCCATCGCTCTTGGCAGCCATTTACTTCCCAAAATGTGTGCAATAATGATGTTCCTCTGATGTGGTAATCTTCTGCATCCACTTTTCCACATGCTAAAGATGGTATCAGAGGGCTATACTCTTGTCTTAGAGTTTCCTAATTCATTTCAGTTGAATTTTTTCTACTATAATGTAATTTTTTTAATTTGAAGAAGCCATAAAAAATAATGGATTTTATCCTAAAAATAAGATAAGTAAGATTAATCTTCAAATCAAGAGGATTTTTAAAATTTCAAAGTAGTACTGTTTGGTTTTTTTTTTTTAAATCATGATCGTCCACCATACAATGTTTCATGTTTCATAAAATTAAAACCCAAATGTTCTGGATTTCCTGTACTAGAAGGAACTTTTGATGTAAAAGCAGATATTCTTAAAATTAAATTTTATGAATTTAGTGAACCTTAATGAAAAGAATATCAACAAAAAAAAATACTAAAAATGCTAAACCCTATGCTCTTATAAAAACCCACAGATAAAGTATTATAACCATTTCGAAAAACCAAATTCAACATCACCTTCTTAGTATGACCGTTTCATTCCACATAGACAAAAATGAACAAGTCTTACCTGTCCTACAAACAACACTAAAAGGACCTGATCCCACACAAGACTCACTGAGGAGGCTTATTGATTCTACTGGTGCTCAGCACATGAAAATGAAATTGTGCAAATGTTTTACAGCACAGAAATTAACTGACAAAACAATGCAAAAGATTCCCAAGGGCACAGGAGGGCTGTCAGCACTGTGGTGTAGATCATGAGCACTTCCATATTTCAATAGGAACCTTCATTGTGTTTCCCTGCTACTTTTTTGTAGGTTATTGTAGATGTTCCCTAGAGGTGTCAAATACGGCTACACTCCACTCCAGCTTCCATGTATATAAAATGCCATTTCTGCCAGATGATTAATGTCCAAATTCCTAAAAGTAAATGCATTTCTCTACTTCAAATTCTATACCAGGAGATTATATTTTAAAGGATGGCAGTCCTAGTTATTTGCAGTTACTAAATGCATTAATCTTTATTTTTAAGGAAAGATTGAAATTTAATAATGGTCCATGGTGGGAACTGAGAAATTTATTTACTTTGTTAGGAGTGATTTATGGAAGTCTTGTTATGGGAGAGAAAATGACTGCAGCTGAAGGTGAATTATTGTTCACAGTTTAACCACATAACATCTTAAGCACATGTTAAAATATAAATGACAGCTTTAAGGTTCTGATGGAAAGAAATATAGTTGAGATGGTCAAATCAGCTGGGAACATAGCAATAATGTGAGTCTCTCTTGGAGCTCAGAGTAAATCTAAACTTTTTCTTAGCATCAAACTCATTCAGTGAGTGCTCTTCCTTTTTCTGCATCTGTTATAACATGGAAAACTTCTCTTCTAAATTTCTAACCTGGACTTTAGTAAAGATATTTTTTAGAGATAAAATATTTCTGAAGAATTCTAGATCCCTGGTCGCTGAAGCAAGCCAGAACTTGGGAAGTGCTACAGTCCAGACCCAAAAAGGATTAATTCTGGGGCTATCGAGAGTTAAAGACAGTTCTGGTATCACATTTTATTAATTAAAGACTGAAACAGAGGAAACTCATAAAACTGTAATGCAGCTACAGAGCACAATGTAAAAGGCAGCACGAAGGTAAGAGCCATCCCAAGGACCAGCAGTTCCCAAGGCTGGTAATCTGTACTCCAGGGAGCGAGGAATGGGGTTGGCAGCGAGGGGAAGCTGCAAAGAGAAATCCCCAACAGCAGGAGCAGCTCACAGTGGGACAGCTGTGGCTGTTATGCAACAGGAGAAGGGAGGAGTGGTGCAATGCAGGCACTGCTGAGCAAGGCGTTCATCTCGGAACCCAAACAGTCACAGGCATTTCACATGTTTCCTGGCATTTACTGATAGAACTTCATGTTGCTTCCTGATTAATTAAGGTCTTAAATAATTAATTATCCTTCCATGTAATTATTATTACTTTATAATAGGATCTCATCTATGCTTTTGAGTGAGAACAGGTGTGGCAGAAAGTCCAGGAATCTTTATTCTTCCTATCTGTAGCTTAAAACAGCAGAGCTTGTTCTTCTGATGAGCACACAGCAATCACAGCTGTCAAGAACAGCTTGATGCAATATATGTCACACTTTTAGGGAATGATCCCACCTGCCTTTTCATTCCTTTCAATGGAAAATGTGTATTTATTGTAACACAGTAGTTTCCTAGCAATGTGCCAGGTAAACAGAGATTCCACATAGCACGTGAGCCTTTGCTTCTACTCTTTTACTTAAAGAGGTTGTTTTCAATAGCTGAAAACCAGCAGAAAGGTGAACAAAGCTGTTGTTGCCATTATTGTTCAATGACTTGGAAAGGACAGCAGAGGGAGTTTTATCATCTTAGAGTGTACTCATGCTATCTGTCCTGATATTTGCTTTAGATTAGCTGCTTGCAAGGGTGAAGAAATTCTGAACTGAGTATTTTTTTCAAAGACTATAAATATTAAGAGATGTAGGTGCTGGAACATGGAAGGAAAAAAAAACCAAAACAAACGAGCCTCTGTAATGTACGTGAAGTTTGCAAGTCAAGAGCACAGATTGTGTTTTGAATAATGCATTTTGTATAGAAAGCACTCTAAAAAACTTGGCAGAGAACGCAGTGTGTAAGACAATTAAGCAATTTTACCAATTAAGCTGTGGTCTACCTGAAAATGAGAGTCATTATTTACAGCTGAGATTGAACACCGATAATACTTCTGAAACAACATGTTTAAAGCGGACTGGAAGAAACCTAATTCCCTGTAGTGCATGTAAAAAGTAGATCAGGCTTGGTTATGAAATAAACAATAGGCCAAAATAGTCTAACCTAGATAAATAAAATGTGTTCACATTCAAGGATCCTTCTGTGTAAGTGGCCTAATTACATTTTATGAATCCCAGGGAAATCAAACGGGAGCTGCACTCAGCCTCTTTGAAAGTTGTATCATTTTTATTTAGGATGCCTATGATATTTCTACAGTACTAAGACAGCTCAGAAGTGGCATTTGGAGGGAGTGGGGCCAGTCCAGCCAATAGCAATGGAGCTGCGACAGGACTTTAGAAAGACACTATTTCTGGCCTCCCAGACACACAAACCTCTTGTGACTGCAAAGGTGTGATTTGGAAATCAAAGATATGTCTTCTGCTTTTATTGCTAAATCTATTCCCAGCAGCAAAGAAAGGACAGACAGATGAAGTCTCAGATATTTGTTAACTTAAGTGATAACCAGAAGGGGGAAACTGGCGGGCTCTTACAGGGTCCAGCCAAAGCTCGAGGGGAATGGCAAGACAGCACAGCAAGACAAACCCAGTGACTTCTTACAGACACAGAGACAATGGGTGTCCTCCCCTTATCCCTTTAGATGATGAAACAATGCTGAAGACAAGTTAGGAAGAAAGCCTGAGATATTCTATCAGTCAGTACTAAGTATCTGCTGAGTTTAGTTGTTTAAAAAGTGTAACTTGGATATTTAACTGTCATGTAACTATCATATGAGTGCATGCCAATAGCTGGGCACATTAATAACCCATACCACTGCTACTGACATCTTTAAATAGAGAAGATAAAGCATTGAACAATTCATATATGACATGAAATTATTAAGCTAAATCATGAGCTCTTTTCAAACTATATTTTTTATAATTTGCTGGACTTCTTCCACATCCTATTTTGTTTTCTTATCAAAGCTAACTCAGTTTTGGAGACATTTTGATTTAACAAATCATTTTTTCACCCAAAAATCTTTTAAAGAAAAAAAATCAAACTGAGTTTATGACCAGGATACCATAAAGATAGATGAAATTCACACAACCCTGGGGTTTATAGAGAGAGCAGCAGAGTTTCAGAAAATGCAAAATATCAGATGCCAGACTACCTTTCATGATTTACACAGTGGCAAAATCTAGAAATAAACTAGTGAAAACAAACTATCTTGAAGTTTTTGAGAACACCTGCCCTGGGACACTTTCTGAGCTCTAATTATTGTTCTGAGATTAATTAAATTGAAAGTACAGTCCCAGATATAGGAGTCCTTATGGATACCTTTTGTCCTCTTCTGCTGATCCAGAACAGCAAATCCATGTGGCCAAAAAGAGGAAGACTGTTTCTGCTGAGAAATTACTACTTCTGTCTTCCTGTGGGCATGGAGGCATATAGTGGAAGAAGAAGAGGCATATCCACAGTATCCCTGTGGCCTATAAATTACAGCCTGCTTCTCAAAGGATGTTGACAGAAACTTCAGGTTATAATTATTATCAAGTTGGCAAAACTCTGAAGGGCTTTGCTAGCAGTAGCACTTCACCCAAAACATGTTTGCACTATCCTAAATTTCACTGGAATTAAGAAAATAATATTCTTAGTATCAGAAGGGAGCTGAGTCCCTCTTTCTCTCAGATCCTTATGTAGTATTTTTGCAAATATTTAATATTCATATGTTAATAGCTATCCTACTAAAACGTGTCTCTCTGTCAAGGGGCAGTACAGGAATTTTTAGTACAGCAAATGTCTTATCATAGAATGGCAGGCTCCAAGAATGGTTTGTGCTGGAAGGGACCCTCCAAGTGTCAGCTAGTCACAGCCCACCTGCTGTGGGCAGGGACATCTTTCATTCTTCATGGGGGGGGACACTGGTGAAACACAAAAATGTATTTCCGTGGAAGTATTTACTTAAATGCTCCTTGAATGGAGGATGTAAATCCTTTTAGCTGGCTCACAATTTAATAGACTTCAAAAGGTAGTCTTTGAAGTTTAGAAAAGACCTTTGAAGTGGCTGCATATGCAAAAAAGAAATTAGAGTGTTTAGCACAAAGTACTGAACTTCATTAAGTGCTTTTGTCAATTAGAAAATACAGCAGATTTTGCATAGCAAAAAGAAGAAAATTAGGGCATCCTGTTAACAAAGACTTTGGCTATCTCCTGACACAGCCTCTGAAATTATCTAAGGGCTACAAACTAACAGGCAGCTCCATAGGGAGTAGAGACTGGCCACACCACCTTGGAGATGCTCCTGACTGTCGGATAAAGGGTAACAACCTGTGTTCTTCCCAGCCAGTGGGTGTGTGCTCCCGCCCGTGGGACAGAGCTACGGCTTTGCAGTGCCTTGTGGAGTTCCCTTCCCTGCATTTGCTTAGATCAGGGCAGCATTTGCATCTAACACGAACACTTTGAGCCATGAGCTGTGTCTGTGGTCATGCTCTGATAAATCTGAAAGCCTGAACTGATTTCATTTTTGTTAACTCCCTCTTTAGGCAGGAGATGTGCTTGGAGATGCATTATGTTTTGCATTTCATTAAACACCTTTTTTTGTCTCTTTTGTAAATAAACACCAGGAGGCTTTAAAGGCACCTTATACTTTAGGTTTCAACAACTGGACTTAGTGAAGGCGTGCTGGTAGCACCCGAGATGGAAAGGGTCTACTGCCCAGGTACAGACACAAAGATAACAGGACTAAGCTCCTTAAAGAGTAAACAGGGACAGCTCCTGGGATGAATCTGTGCGCAGAGATGTGCCATCTGCACACACATGGTCAGCAAACACGCCGTGAGCTCGCGGGACGTGAGGGACGTTCCCTTGCCTGGTAGAGGCTGAGCTGAACACGGCCGGGCCGAGCCCTGGTCAGTCAGGCTGCAGGGCCCAGCACAGCCCAGGCAGGGCACAGACCACCACAGGCCACCACCTTCTCGCTCACGCACTGTGGGGGAAGAGGCAGGACAATCTTCCTGCAGGAAACCTTTAAAGAGAGCACAGTTTACATCGACAGGTTCTGTCTATAACTCACTGGCAGCTGTGAATACATGAGTGGCTGGTGAATGTGTCACGTTGAACACAGAAACTTTCTCAACCTCGTGTCTCCGTCTGCTTGATCAAAGCACTGCACTTAGTGTTTGGGCTGCTTTGGTCTGCTGATTTTACAGCTTCTAATTCTTTCTCCCTTAAGACTGGGTAACTAAAGGACACATGTTTTTTGATGAGACTGCTTCTATCAAAACAGGAGAGATAAGAATGCTGTTATTGTTGATCTGTACATTGTATTCCTGTAGCACCTACATAATCATGAGCGGGAGCTGTCACAGAGAACACCATCTAGGAATAAGAAAGAGGCAACAGATGGATTCAGGAAACAAATGGGGAGTCCAATGTCACAGTGAGACAATATTTGGTGAAAAGAAAAGGAGAGGGCAAAGCATACCAGCTGCATAATCACTCAAAATTTTCTGTCATCATATGGGAAAATGGCTTTAGGAAGGGATATGAAGGCAGACAACGATTAGCTCTGTGAATGCTGATAGGAAGCTCATGCTAAGCATGAAGGTCTGTGTTTGAAAACATAACAGATGAGTCATCAAGGTGATGTCACTGGCACAGGAGACATTGGGAGCTGATGTATTAAGAATATCAGGGATGACAGGTGAGACAAGGATATGTGAGAGACAAAATACATGAGACAAAAATTATGCGATACATGTTGGAACATTTTAAGGTTTTCCCAGGTGGGATCATTTGATAAATAAAGAAAAAAGCATAAAACATCAGTTCTAAAAGGAGGAAAACAACAACACAGACAGGAACAATCTCTTGTTCTAGCACTGAAATAGGGAAAATGCCCCTGATAAAATGAAGATAGATACTTCAGATTAATTTCTTCCCCATGTAAGAATATCTTTTATGGGATAGCCAACACCTACATAACATTTGTTTTGTCTGTTCAATATCATAATACTTTAGGCTACAGCTAAGAATAGAATTGGCAGTGCTGAAAGGCAACAATAAAACAAATGGTGTATTTTTATGGTATTTTAGTGCAGACAAGAGCAAAAGGCATTAAATGCTCACACAATAAAAAAAGATGCCAACATTTTCAAACCAAAGTTACTGATAGCTCAGATTAGCCTATGCAGATTTGAGCTCATGATAGCACCAAAACTTGGAATAGTAAGATACAGAGGTCTAAAAATCTAAAGCTGGAAATTAAGATGTGAGATTTGGCTATGACTTATATAAATAAAGAGTTACAGGGCCAGAATTTCGGGTAACGTAAACTGTTTTGTCTTTGGTGACTTCATCCATTCTATGCCAATGGAGCAAACATGAGTTACACTTGCTGAAGGTCTCACCTGCACTGTTCCAAATGATTTAGAGGAGCCAGGAGTGTAAACACTCAGCATTTAAATTTGCCCCATGGCAACAAATGGATTTTTAGATTTTTCCAGCCACTTGGATCACAGAGAACACCATTTGAAGGACATGGATGATATGTTTTCAGTAATTGCCATCTAATTTCAATCTGTCTCTCTCCATTTAGTTCTTTTTTATTGCTTCCTCCTCCTCCTGTCAATCCCACCCTCAGCCTCAGGGGTCTTTATACTTCTCTCCGCGGCTGGCCCCCTTTAATAAGGCCATGCCTTGTTATTTTATTACTCCTTAAGTGGCCCCCTGTGTTCGGGAGCATCTACTCTCCAAATCCGATTGCATCTTCCTAAAAGCTGCAATATGAAAGTATTTTGGTAGGGTTTGTGAGGAAGGAGGTTCACATGCACAGTTGGACTGGTGATCAGTTGACTGTCTGAAAAGTAGCCATTCCTGACCTCATCCAGTGTCAACCAGACAGGATTTTCTGTGGAAAAATTAGCCTTTTCACCAGTTTAATCAGGTTGATTTTTATAAGTTTTTTGCTTTTAGATGCCTTGATTGTTAAGAAATATCAGGTGTAGCTGTTAATGTTATTCGATGTTTGGAATATTTTAAGAAGTTAGAGTCAAGTCCTATCAAGTCCTATCAAGTCCTACTCACATTCAGTTCTGTCACTGACTTTAACAATATCAGGTCCTGGTATATTATTTTTGGTCAGCCTGTATGTACTTTTCTGCAAATGTACACAACACATAACAGTTTCACTGAAATGGCTTTACTTTTTATACAACCAGATTCTGTATCTGTGACTGCTCAGTGTCTCCGATTTTCAAGTCAGCTATGTCTACTTTTTGACTTTCTAAGCTTGCTGAATCATTGTAACGCATGAGTCAGCTCAGCATTACTGTATTATATTGTCACATGTGAAAAAAGAAAAATAATACCATTAATCACAAAGATTTTAAAATCTATCAAATACAAGCAACAATTTATGTATTTGCACTATAATATTGCTTTAGATTTTCTGATAATAGTAAAACAGTTTGAACTCTAACCAATTAATTGATACATTTGTAGGCACTAATCCACCATTTATCTTTGCACATCTTAGACAGGAGCATTTTGAGATCCCATGTAGTTCATGAGGAAGTGAGGCTGTGACTTGGTATCCTAGGGCTCATCTTTTCCAGCTCTTGTAGGCCTACGTATGTTTAAGGTCACCTTTCAACCCGAAGGTCACTCCATGAATGAGGTGAGGGAAATGAGTGTGATTTGTTTACAAACCCCAAAAGTTCATGTCATTATTTTACACAATCGTAATACCTAAGATATGCCATTTCTTTGAGACAGGACAGAAAAAAACAATCCTTAAGGGAGAAAAGGGAAACTTAAAAAACTTACTATGCACTGGATGGTTCCCATGCCTGTAATTCTTTCCTGTTAGACTTCAATTTCAATCCCTTATCCCTTTTTTGAATTTTATCTATTCAGACTGATATACAAATCCAATATAAATCAAGCCAGTTCTCTAATTCATATTAGAGCCACAACTCTCGTTGAACGTAAAAATTGCACTGAAGAAATATATTCATCCATTCCTAAGAAAGAGACAATGGAAAAACTGCTCGTGTCCTGAAGGAAGTCCGGTATCTTAAAAAGAGGTTTTCATATTTTAGGAGGAACTCTGGCTTATGTCAAACATACCGGCCCCACTTGTATTACTCAGCCAAATTTCCCCAGCCATCAGCACTATTAGCCTGCACAACCTGTGCAAAAGCCTGTGCCACAAACCTGCTGTGGCAGCCATGCAGGGGGCTGCTACAGCCCGGGTCACTCCACAGCGGCACACACACAATTTCTGATGTGATTTTACTTTCTAGCCTTCAACAGGCTGCTACATTTCTCAATACTCTGTAGAACACAAGGGGGATGAAAAGGAACCTGCACCATGAGATCCTCCAGGAACAAGAGAAAAAGAGAATTTGCTTTCCTCCCAGCAGTCAGATGGGCCGAGCTCAGGCTTATGGGGACAACGCAGCATTGAACGGGTTAAAAGTTTCCTTCCTGCACCCCCGGATTCTTTGCTATTTAATTAGTAGATATATTTACTTGCCTTCACCTGAAAAGCTGAGTGACTTGTCAGCACTAGGAAAGCCCAGAAAACACAACGTGGGGTTGTGTGATTAAAGATTATCTTATAAAGTACTCATACCAACCAGATAAAAGGTACTTTTTCATTTCTGCATGCTTAGTTTTTCCACCTTAATAATCTTCTAATATCCTTGCCTGTAGCCTTTTCTGAAGCAAAAATGTCTTATTGAGTGATAATTATCAAAGTGAAGATGGTATCATAAACATTTATAAGGTAAGCCATCCTATACTTGCTGGTCACAGTCAGTGCATCCTTATTATGCCTAAACCAGCTTGATATTTATGCTATTACTGAATCATTCTTGCCTTTCCACCAATAGACAACTAGTTATTATGAGCCAGGGAAATGTTTTCAGTCTTATGCTTCTAAGAAGCATTTCCAAGAAAGGCATTTAGTCACAGCCTTGTGTGCAGCCCCAAGTGATGGTTGTAATAGAAATACTGAGCAAGCTCCTCAGAGTTTGACTAATTGCTGACTGCTGACTGCTCACTTTGTGAAGTCAGAGCTGAGCTACAAACACACACACACACAGCTCTGCAGGGATATGAATCAGAGCAAGAGCATTTAGTTTAAAAAAATAATCAGAAGCAGTTAAAAATAAAACACGTGATATTTTTTGAACTTAATTGTCCAAAATGATGCATCTTCAGTCTTTGCCCTGTATTTAGTCACTCACAGAAGCAAACAGGCACCAATTTCCTTTGTGAAAATAGGCACTTGTGTCTAGAGCCTTGATTTACACATGTCAGTGAAGGTTTGCATGTGAAAAATAGAAGAGGGCATGTGAACACTTTAGGGTATAGACTGTGATTTTTAGCTAGTATTATGATTCATAAATTATCAAAGTTGAACATAAGACATGATAAAGAGCACAAAAATAAATACCAGAATATCTATGAAAAAATACACTTCTAGATTGGAAAAGAGAGGGGATAAGGACACAAGAAATCCACGTGACATCTCAGTACAGAATCACAAAGAAAGCAGAGCACCTCATCAGATAAAACTGAGATGTTTAAAGCAGCACATCTGCAGCTGAACCCTTTGCTGCTGGACAGAATCACAAATAATATTAAGAAGGCCCCAACAGACATTTCTTCTCTGTGGTTTAGGCAAACTCTTTCAGAGTAAGAACTGATACAAGGTAAAGCCGAGATGCTCGAGGGCAGGGCCGCCAGTCAGAAAGAAAGGATTGAACCAAAAACAACCTCACAAAATGCAGCAAGGACACATGTAAAGCCTTGCACCTCCAGACAAGCCTCCCACAAAGCTCTGCTGGAAGGATCTGGGAATGCTGGTGGACAGGAGGCTGAGTGGGAACAGCAGTGAAGGCCCACAGGACCCCCAGGCTGTACGGACAGGAGTGTCGCCGCTGCATCGAGGGGAATGATTGTTCCCCTTCCACAAACACTCCTCAGACCACAACTAGAACGGCATCCACCTAATGTACCAAAACCACATTACAGGAAACAAAGCTGTTATTCCCAGAATGAAAAAGAAAAAAAAAATAAAACAAACTAGAAAGCTTGAAAGCTGCAAAATATGAAAGTGTTATTTGAGACACGAACATTAATCCCTCAAGGTATTTTCCTACTTCATCCTCCTTTCCCCTGCTTTTCCTCGGACTTTCAGATGCTTTATGAAAAGGATGGAAAAAAAAAATCTTAGAAGTTCTATTTTGGACTGAAAACTCCTTTCTTTCTCACTGCCTCAGGATATATTTGATTCCAATAAGCTACATGAAAAATCTATTTGGGATTTTCTGATATTCTCTCTGTCCTGACCTATTATTGTATCTTCTTTCAACACTTTGTGAGAACAGCAATGTAATAACTGGATAGTCAGAGGCTCCCTGCATACATGGAGTACAGATGCAGCTGCTAACCAGCAAAAATCAGGTTGTTGCTTACATTGAGGGGTGAGGGATTTGGGGGTTTTTTGTTTTTTTTTTTTAGTTACATAAGGAGTATTCATACCAGGACAAAAATTGCTTGACAAACATCAAGACTTCAATCTTCATAGACAGACATCCTGACTGATGGGGGGACAGAGATGGTCAGACATTCTCAACTTTTTTAATTGTAACTTGGAAAATATATCTATTTTCATCCCAAGGTTTGTGCTAGCTCTTCTAGGGGAATTTTGTTAATTTTTTGGGGGTTTCTCCTCACAGTATTATTCCTATAGGGCTTCTTCCTAATTGAAGGTCAGGAGTTAGTTTCATTATGTTGCAAAAGTGTTTGTCCTCAAACAAATAATCCTTGCCACCATCTCCAGTTATCATGAATAAAGACAAATTAAGTTGGCATCAGAGTGTAAGGAAGGACAAAAGTAATAAATAATAGAGCAGAAAATAAATATATTTAAGCACTGCAGTATGCAATAGGTTGGGGAGGATTTATTGCATTTTCTCAAAAGATGCAGCTTTCTGAAAATAGCTGGGTGGCTCCTGTCACCTGATTTTTCTATGCATTTCCAAATTAAGAAATACAAGTTTTGTGCCACTTGATACAAAAAAATTAGAAGTTCAATTTAAAAATATCTTTATGTTTATTGAAATTGACTTTTCTAGTTCATTCTGTTGTTTGAAGTCTTCAAAATTAAAAAAAAAAGTGAAAAAAAAAAGATTCATTGTCAAAAGACCGACATTTGGAATAAAATTACTTCATATCTGGATAAAACTGCATTTAGGTCTCTTAGGTAAGTGTTAGTTTGTCTGTGGTTCTTGCAGTTCAAGTCCATTTCTCAGTGGCAGTGTTCTGCAGAAGGTCGAAATACCTCTATAGGAAATTCCCTGACCACACTGGAGCATCACAGGAAATCTGTCTATAAAGGTTTTGAAGTTCAAATTTTGCTATGCTTTTTTTTTTTTTTTCAAATTGAGAATTTCTTTAGATCTATTTGAAGCCTTTGTAAGGCTAAATATCAAGAAATCTTCATTAACATCTCAATTATTGTATCAGCTCATTCAGTTCTTGTCATATATATATATAGAGTATATATTAAATATATATGTTTACACAGCCATTCACACAGATCCTTTCTAGAAATACTTTTGAGGAAATAATCGATCTGATGAAGTTTTAACCCCTTTCAATTTTCTTTGCATTTTCATAGGCATTCGAAATGTTCCACTTTTCAAAAACCCTCTTTGAACTCACACAGGGGGATTAGCTTTTTAAATTGAAATCACACATTAGGTGCATGTGAATTAATTAGCAGTGGAGTACCTTTCAAAGGGAATTAATTCCTTTCGACAGAAATCAAGCTCCTTTACAACAGGGTTGGGTTGGTTTTTTTTTACTTCTTCATATAGTTTTTCTCTTTTTGGCTGTTGCAACCACTCAAATACAACTCTTCCCAGATAACACACCCCACTGGGGCAAGAAAGTCGTTTGAAGAGAGACTTGACAATTTCCTGTGCTGACAATCCAAGCTCCTGTTTGCACAGATGCTCCATATCTCCATGAAAGAGCCCCACAGTTTTGAACTTAGTGAAAACCAGAGAGCCGCAAGTTGGATATTCAAGGAACAGGCAAAACTAAACCCTTAGCTCCTGGTCACTGTGCAAAAATATGGCTGTATATTTACACAGATTTTAGCGTATATATTAAAGAAAACATCGTGACTCAATGCAATTTGAAACCCCTTTTATTCCTAGAAGTTGCAATAAAGATTAATTTCTTATGAGTTCAAATGCAATTATTTTATTACCAAGTGTTCAAGGCTCAGTATATTATCACTTGGAAAGCGAAGTATTTCAGGTAAAGGGAGTCACAGAATGTGCAGGCACCAACTGCTGAGAATTTAATTTTTAACAGGCTCGATCTGTAACACCATTCAAAAACCTTTTTCCTTTCTCTCAAAACACCAAGTTTGGCTTCCACTGAGAACAGTACCTTCATATATGGTCCACTTCATCTCTTTTTTCCTCAGCAGCCCACAGAGGTACACTGACCAGTGGGTAGGGGTTTTGCCTTCCACCTTCTTTCTAATCCATTCCACATTTCCAATTTCATTTTGCAGATGAGCACAAAAGCAGTCTTTCTAGGCAGTGACATAATGGTCTACCCAGACTAGTCATAACAGCTCGTACATTTACATTAAAATGTGCATATGTATTTTAAATTACTTCTGACTAATCTCTCATGTCCTCAAATATTATTCTTATTTTTTATTATTCATTTAGATATAAAATAATAATGGAGTTTTATTCACGAAGTGGCTTTACTCAGAGCATCTGTTCTCAGGTAAGGGATGACAGTGAGGCAAAACTGTTAGTTCTAATTTATTGAGCCTGAGGGGCTTTACAGGTTAAAGCAAGCACTTTTAAACTCAGATGGAGACAGAGGTTTCAGGATCCATGACTGCTGCTAAGCTATAAACCCAGTAAAAGCCTGACTATACTTCCAGCATTTCCAGGTAGCTGCTTCTTCAAATCCAGTATCGGTCCCCTGATCCTTCCTGAGCAGGACATTGGGGAGCGCACCCCGATATTACCTGGATAGTGTGGGAGCTCTGAGCCATCTCACCAGCCCTGGATGAGCAGGAGCTAAATCTTCCCTGCATGGGCACACTTTTCCAGCTGGGAGCAAAACACAAGTCTAAGGCAGGTCCATGATGACCAGTGCCCAAGATATTTCACTGGGTGCAGGTTCCTGACATTAAAATGCACCAGGCAGGGTTGACACACTAGACCATGCTGAAAATATGTGGGTCCTTCCTCCAAAATCCCACAGGAGGAATGAAAATTTGCACCAGTCACAAAGCTCTTTGGAAAGACCAGTATGAAAATATTTCAAAAAACCCTCCAATTCAAATGTTAAATTTACATTCAAACTACTGGTATAAGAAAAGGGATTTGTGTGCGTGAAGTTTTCCAGATGAAGAGAACTGTTGAGAAAGATGACATGGCATTATTACCAAAGTTATAACCCAAGTTGGAGCATAAGTAAAACCAATCTGACCTATCTTCTTTTAGCCCTGTTCTTGTTTACCACTAAGAGGTTCCTGGGTTGCAAGAAATCCCTGTTTTGACACTTTATCCCAGCTTAATGTTACTTTGCCAGTTACTCCTATTGTTTCCATGACATGCTATGATAAAACGTGCTGGGAAGATAGGAATTTTTAAAATCGAAGCAGACAAATATCTGCCAAAACCAGTCCCCTTCACATTCTGAGGAGTCCTGAATACCAAGCACCTTGACTTTTTCTGAGAGGCATGACTTATGCCGAGGTTGCTGATAGGGGATTTAGAAGGCTTATGTCTGATTCGTGGCATAGATGCAGATCCCTGATGTCATTCAGTAGAAGTTTTTTAACGCCCTCAGTCTCAGTTCCCCACGGGACGGAAGGAAACCCTCACTCAGGCAAGTTTAGAAACTGCACTGAACATAGTGCAGCACTGAGATAAATGAGGGTGCAAAGCACTGAGATAAATGAGGATGCAAACCAAACAGCCTCCTAGACAGTTTTACCCTCCTTCGGTAGCATTGATTTGACCTAAGTGGGGAAATATTTCAAAATCTGAGGTTGTACAGGAGAGAATTCTAAGCTGCCTCTGTAATGGCCTTTGGTGAGAGCATATCTAACCTGTCTCATGGATAATCTGCCTTAGTGTAAAAGAAACATTGCAGATAGTGCTCTGTATTAGAACACAACATTGTATTAGAGATGAGGGTTTTTTTCTTGAGTGAAAGCAGCAGACAACCTCCAGGATATGGTGAAAGATCCATGACCCCACAATAAACCAGATTTAAAGCAGAGAGGTGGCAGCTATTTAGCCTTGGACAAGCAAGGTTTCAGTGAAAATACGATTTTTTAATTAGTCAGAATAATATTGTGAAGAGTAAGGGGAGTAAATGCTTTTTCACAGTGGAAGAATTCCACAGACATCACTTTAAGGACAGCTGATGACATGAAAGCCACCACTCTCAGTGGATAGATTAAATATTCAAACAAAAATGTGAAGCAGAAGAAGGAAGTACTGAAAAGTTATAGCATTTAGGAAAAAAAAAAAAGGAGACATTCAGGAAAAGCTGGTGTTCTGCTTAATTCAGGGACAGTAAATTCACTCATGCTTTAACAAGAGAAGATGTTTAAAGAAGGAATGGATAAAATAGGACTATACACACAAAGGGATAAAAGTAAACGGGAAATTAGGAAACAATGGTGATGGACCCAATGACCTTTGCTGTTCTGGTAATCACAGTTATTATGTTCCTAAGTTATGCAATTCTCTCATGGTTGTGGCTTGGATTCTATGAATAGGACCCTTAGTGTTAAAGTAAATCAGGACTTGTGCTATTTTTGGTTCTAAGCTAATAATTAAACAAACTAAAATAACCCCCTTACACTCTACATTCAAATCCTTCCTCCATGCTTGAATAATAGAATGAGATACTAGCTGCCAAAAATGGAGATACTCAGACATGAAGCTGCTACTTTGTGCTAAAATCTTACCCTGGTCTACATATACTTCACCAGGAGGGTAATGATTCCACATAGGTATTTATTTAAGAACATAACATTGTTGAAGCCAAGGTTTCAAAAATTAGTTAGACCGCAAAAACCCCAGAGAACATCACTAGATCAATTTAAAATAAGAGGCTTTTTTAAAGCATACATTTTGGAGTTTTTTCCCCCTATTAACCTTTAGGATATACTTCTGTAAAACTTTCACTCTTTTTTGTGTAAATAAGGCCTGAACATCTGTGCAACTGATTCCTCTCTTCCTCACTCCTCTTCAGATGAGTTTCTTCTGGACAAGAGCTGGAATTCTGATACAAGTGCAATTTCAGAAACTGAAGCTTTAGAATTGAAATTTTTAAAGACATTTAGGCACCTAGATATGAAGCCAAACATCTTGTGTGATTTTAGGCACTTTGACACTTTTAAAAATCTGTCTCTGCTGCCTGTTTACCCATATTGGGGGTACCCACAAGAAAGAAGAAAGTCAGATATTTTAGTTGCAGACAAGACAGATGGGCAGGTACCTCTCCTGCTCAGCCTGCTGCCTCTCTCTGCTCCACACGACAGACAGCTGATAACACAGACATTTTTGTTCTTGAGTGGATCACTTAATATTCTTTCTAGACATTGGTTAATGCAGCAAAGTTAGGTTCCTGGGATTAGATTACATAATACGAAATTAATTTTAAATAACAAGAAAGTTAATTAGTGATTTTAATCTGGATCATAGTGCTGCAACTCCTGCTTTATTTCAGCCTTGTATAAAGCTGTAGGTTTCCCACTGCACCATTCCCACCTCAAACATATGGCAAGGTGCTTGAGGCCAAGACTTTACTGGGAGCAGAATTAATTGCCAAAGGAGCACTTCAAACAGTTACAAAATATGGGCTCTGCTGAGTCATGTGTAACACACAACCAACCTATTTTTCTTACTACAGAGTGTCTTTTTACTATTATTATATATTCTTCCTGCTACATGAAATGGTTTGGAAATCAATGGTGCAGAAGCTCTACTCATTTCAATGGGAATGAGTAAAGGATTGAAAATTGTATGTAGAGTGATATCTGCTCATTGAAGGGTTGAAAGATCCTTCAATTGAAGGAAGATTATCCCATGAGATGAATCAGCAATACCATTAGGTTTTCAGCCAAGTTCTTACTATATAGTTTCCTTAATATATATTGATATAGATATATATTCCTTATACCTGTAGAACTGATTCTCACTGAGTACATCCAAAGGCTTTTCTTCAACACAACCAGCTATTATTTAATTTTACTAATTATTTACAAATGGAGTTCTGATTCCTACAGAAGATTCCAGACCTGATCCCCCACCAATATTTTTTCCCTTCCTATCAGCAAAACAGCACTTACTGAAAGCACAGCAGATGCTTTGTCTGTAGAAATTGGATTAGTTAAGGGAATTGACAGTCCACAGAATTTCCATGTTGACAGAGCTTTTTAGTTTCACACGAATGACAGGGGCTGTGGAACAGGGCCTGTGCATTTAGGTGGGTTGAGAGGTAGAGAGAAAATGGAATGAGCACTTCATGCCTTCTGTTTCCATGCAGTTTAAAAGCATTTTGACTATTTTCAGAACCTGTATCAACCATACAGAGAACTCTTCTAGGCAGCAGGTTTAAAATGCAAACAATATGCTGTATTATTTTTATTACTATTACGCAAAATCCTTCTGAAAGGCAGAAAACTTTCCATTCATTTCAATTACAGATTTCCATTTCCCTCCAATCACTTTGAAAGTCACTGTGCCATGGTGTGTTGTGCAGTCATAGAAGCTGGCCATTATACAGTGTTACATGTTAAACCCATTTCATCAAATACACAGAGTCTTTCAGGTGACAGAAAGATGCAGAGATACTCTGCGAGGTTGTCTGAAGCAGCAGTTGTGAAAGCACATGCTCATCTGAAGCATCGCAGTTGATTTTGTAAAGTTTTTCAGTAAATGCTACATTGGTATGTGTTCCAAACTCCAGGAAGGTACAAACTCACCTCAGCTGGTAACCATCTGACACAGTGTAATTCTTTATTGCTTTGATTTCAGTTTATTGACAAGGCACAAAGCACTGCATTCCTGAGAATTCTGTTTTCAAATCAAGCAGTACACCAAACATGACTGATTTAACAGTTTCGGTAAAAGTTGAATGCAAATTGCATTGCAGTGGCAATCTGCACAAACATTTCAAGCCAACATAACATATTCCAGCTACGATATTATTCTACTGCCACTGTCACAAGAGATACCATGTAATATAATGCCATATTAACTGACTCCTTAGTACAGCAGCATTTAAAATGGGTGGCACTTTAGAAAAAAAAAAGGTTGTAAACTTTATACCATGGCATTTTCAAATTGACAGAAGTGATGATTTAAAGGAACTGCTACAAATATTACAGCTGTCCAAAGACGTTCCAGGCAGCGGAACATTAATACTGGGAGATCGTTTATCTGGATAAAGCTTGACATTAACTTCCTTTGGCTGAGAAAAATAAAAATCTCTTGACATGCTTTTCTTCAAACCGAGATCCAGACTTTCCAAACAGCTCAACTTTTATCTAGACTTTCAAATAAACTCAACAGATACTAAGCACTCATTGAGGAAAATGTTGGCTGGTAGCAAAACAAGACAAGATCCCTCCCTGCAAAAGACCCTTCAGTCTGCGTCAGAAAAACTTAGAAAACAAGAACAGAACTAAAGAAGGTCAGACCTTTGTGAAAAAATGTTTATATTGGCATTGAAAACTTTCCTACTATTGGCTTTTTTTCAACTCAGATTGTTTTCTGGGTTCAGATTGGATTCAGAAGCAGTTTTTGATATCACAGATAAATTGCACTGAGCAGCTGCTCTGGGATGAAGATTAGGCTCTGATTTCTGTTTCTCCAATAGCCACACACACACACACAAAGAAGTAAAGGTTAGCAAAACTTATCACGTGTCATAAACAAGATTTTTCCATACTTTCTTAATTTAGCCAGCTCTGACTGTGGAATAGCATGAGAGATGAGAGAAAAGAGAAGCAAGAGTTAAAACAGAGGTAGTAGTTCTGCCAAGAACAGCAAGCCCACCCATCACTGGGAAAAGTAGGGTAATATTCCAATTATACACATTTATTTTCCAAGTGAACATTACACTGAGAATGAGAGGGTTTAGCTCAGGTGCACACAGCAAGTATAATCTCATTCCAAAAACTCACAGGTTAAATAACCATGACCCATAACTGCACATTGCAATATGTTCTTCCCCATCTTTTCCTGATTTCTATAGGACATCTCTGGATTTCCTCTCAAAGAGTAAGATAAAATAAACAGATTAATAATACCATTAATAATATATTCTGCTGTTCTGTGAGAGTGTATTGGTAGTAAGAAGAAAACAGCTTGGAATGTTCAGTTTCTGCAATATATGGGTTTGATCAGGATTTCAGCTTTGTTTTCCAGAAGATTTCTTAGGACTCTGCACTGCTCTGTGTCAGAGACATTTCGGGATAGAGCAGAGCTTTGAGAAGATGCCAATGTACTGAAGGGGTTTAGAAGCAAGAAATCCAAACATTACAATAACTGTAGCACAGTGGTTCCTGTGCAACAAATCAATAATTCAAATATTTAAGCCAGAATTTTCCAAACCACAGGAACTGATCAGCTCCTTTTCTTTCCCTAGAGCTGGAAGAGGTTCAAGGAGGCCCAAGTGTATTGCTTCCATTTTCTACACTGGAGCATCATATTGAAATTCAGGGCGTGGGAAAAAGGATTTATTTTAGAAATGGGCATAAAAGAAAAATATTTTGGGGAACTTCAGTGCCTTTCTTTCCTTCAGCTTCATGACCAACATCTGGTCACATCTGCTTCTTTGTTCTCTGTCCCCCATTTGAATAAAGAACCTCCTCCCCACCATAAAGCTTAGAGAGAATCTCACCCTGAGCTGCTGAGCTGACCAGTGAAAGCACAGTCTACTCCAGGGAATCTGTGATGTGATCAACTTTTTGTTGCTATCTGATGATAAGATTTTACTTTCATCACTTACTATATTTATTCCATAGGACTTCTACAGGATTTAATATTATTGCTTGCTCAGCTACAGCAAGTGGTGGCAAAAGATTTATTTCAAAGTTCTCTTGTGTCATTTAAAGAACCTCAAGAGTGCAGTAATTTCTGCAACATCACCTGAGCTGACCATGCTATTGAAATTCAAAAGGGAAAAGTATAAGCAGTTTATTGTATATGGTATGATGACAGTTAAAGTTTAACCAGAACTCAGTTAGTTCTGGGGACTTTAAAATGAATCTGGCCACCACAGGACATGTATATTTATGCCCTTTGAAGACTAGTTGGTGTTGCTGACTTGAATGTCTTCTACTCAAAAAAAAAAGAAGCATTTTCTGGGACGAGATCAAAATGTTGCCATGCAACAATGAAGAGTTGAAATGATGGCATTTTCCCCAGAGAGTGTGGTTATTCATGGATTTGTCCAAGCAAAGGACAAATACATTATTTCCAAAATCTTTGTGAAAAACTCAGTCTGATCAGAAATCTCAGGATTTAGTTTTTCCTTTGTAAATGACACATTTTAAAATGAGAAGCTAAACTCCATTTGTCAAAATCAGAATGAGTGACTGCACTTAAAATGTTTTAAAAATGTGAAAATGTGGAGGCAATATAGCTAATGAACCATGCAAAAGCATTTGACAGATCTCAGTTACTTACTGCTGTTTCTTTTGAAGAAAAAAAGAGGTGTTGTCAGGACTGATACACTTGAATAATAGTGGCATTTGTATAGATTTCTTTTTGCATTTCTCAAGCTATGTTTTATTTTTAAATCTGATGTTATATAAAAATATTTTAATTATCAAAATTTTTGGGTTTATATCAAGTTAGGTACCATGGAGGAAGTCACTGATTGGACATTACTTCATATAACTAATGTGGCCAACTCATCCCATACACTGTGGTATTATGCCCTCATACTGTCTTATGGGACTCGAAAAATTACCCCCAGAATTGTGAGCTAAACATTCAAGCTTTTAAGAGGTTGTGCCAGTTTTCTTTAAAGTCAAATACCAGCAAAAGTGTTTCTGAATAAGAATAATGGGGCAAAATTAAGATTAAGGTTAAAGCAATGGTGTAAGAAAAAAAGTAGGAATGTTCTTTGAAAACATCCACCAAGGAAATGAAAAACAAATCCCATCTTTATAAAATTATTTGATACTATAGTGAATGTATAACACTTGGGACGGGAATGGTACAAGAACACTGTAATGGGCAAATGCTGCAGTTCAACAATTACAAAGAACATTTTTGCTATTAGTTCTTCAGGATTTTAACTGGAACAGAAGTGTTTTTGTTGAACTGCATCTTGAACAAGAGAGGACTAAACTGCACAAAACAAAACCATTCATTAAGACTTCATGGAAACATTGCAAAAAGCATAGCAAACATCCATGGAAATAAAACAGCTTCAGTAAAACTGTGAAGTCCACTAAATGCAAATCCTGAGGCTTGTGTTACTGATTCACCCCAAACCTTTGAGTGCAAGGATCACACATGAGGGTACTACATGATATAATTGCCTTCTGAGAGTCTCTGAAGGTATTACAATAGATTTACTGGACCAATACACACGTCACAGTTACAGTTATTTAATTTCCCAAGTGATCTCGAGCAGAGCATTCTTATTTGAATAACACTGACAACTTGGAGCTCTAAAAGCTTAGGAGTCACGCAGTGATTTACCTGGGAAACTTAGTTAAAAAGAGTGATTGAAATTTACAGTCAAAACAGTACTGCACCCAGCTCTGATAGATCCTGAAGGTGTATTCCATTGTGCTTTGGGCTCAGATTTGGTAAAAAAAGAAGCATGCTCACAGTCCTGTTCTTATTCAGGTCAGTGATTAGAATTACAGCATACTTCAGGTTAGAATGACCTTGAGAGGTCTAACCTGTGCTCAGAGCAGGGTGAACTTGAATCAATTTGCTCAAGGCCTCGTCCAGTCAAATTCTAAGCACCCTCCAATGATGGAGATTCCACAGTTTTTCTGGGCAACCTCTTACACTACATCCCTAGCAGAGAATTTTTTTGTTTAATAACCAGAATATCTCATGTTACATCTTGCATTCATTACCTCTTGCTCTATCTTTTTTCCCCCCTGAAGAGTCTGGCTACACGTTGTCTCCATCAGGGAGCTGAAAACCCCGTCTTAGTCTTTCCTTCTGAAGCTGAACAAAACCATTCCATTCCCTCAGGCTCTCCTCACAGGCCCCTGGCCGCTCTGGTGGCCCACCACTGCATTCACTAGGTCAGCATCTTCTGGGTACCAGGGAGGCTCAAGCTCTACATGGCAATCCAGCTATACTTTACAAAGTGTGAAACAGAGGAATAACCACTTTTAGAAGCTGTGAAAGTCACTGCATCCATCACAGATTTGCAGGGAAGGCTTCTGCAGCCAGGCCTACAGTGCTTATTGAATAGGAGAGTTGGTGCAGCAGTTTTTGCCTTTTGTCACTGAGTAACAGAATGAGGAGATTGCAACAGAGGAAGAAAAAAGGCTCAAGGTTGACTTCTGAAACAGATTCCCTTGCAGAAAACTGGAAGGTCAGAGCTACAACTACTTCTCAGCTCTGACACCTGTGGTGGAATTCACTTCCTGAACATAGGCATCTCCTATAATTTTAGACACCTTACAGTGGCTCACACACCCTCTTGAGCCTGGCAGGTTGACAGAGGCTTCCAAGACCTTTGCCTTTCTAGGGAGGCAGCTGGAGGCAAGGCACGAAACCCTTAATGTGAGAAATGGTGTCTGCAATGGCACTTGTGGGTACTGCCATGGGCTGCACAGACCCACTCACTGAGGACACTCACACTTGGACAACGTGTAGCAGCTCCAGCTGCTCTAAGCACCTTTGCCTTTGGCACATCCACAGTGCGGGACATGGTGTGGAACGTGGGCAGCACATCACATTAACTGCGAGCACAGGCATGTGAGAAACCCAACATCAAATGTGCAACCCACAAGTCCCTGCTTGCAGCAAACATCACAGCTACTCACTCCAACAGGGCAGAGGCAAAGGAGGGCAATGGCTCAGGCCTAATGGAGATGTTTGGCTTCTTTCCTCTCAAAAGGGCTGGTAAGAGGGGCACTGTCAGCTGGGGAATTCAGCTCTCTCAGCTGAGCCCATGGCACCAAGCCAGACCTGTGTGTCTTGCACGTTCAGCCACGGCTCAAGAATCACATCCTGAAGAGAGTAGCTCATAAGTGCCTTTGACATTTGCCTTTCACAGTAATGTAAGTACTCTGACTATTTGAGTTGCTACTTTTTATGCTGCTTTAAATGACAGTAGTATCAGAACTGTGCTCTGAATACATCAATTTACAAGAGAATGTTACCTCAGTAAAATGAAGACTTCAGAAGGGCTTACAGCAGCCTAAAAATAGCTATTTATTCTGTAGATTTACTCTGTGTTACTTATTGTTTATGCTCAGTTCAATACACAGTTTACAAAGGGTGACTCATACTAAATAGTTCAGACGTATGATGTCTCACAGTCTACACATTCCTGAATAAAGCTCCACCTATTAAAAAGCTAAGCAATAAATATAAACTCAGAGGTAAAAAATAAAAACTGACCCCCTTTCCTCCACCTCCAACCAGGGAGCTTTCCCTGAGCAATCACTTGGTAACTTCAGAATGGAATACAGAAGTCACAAAGATGGTGTGCACAGATGAGAGAACAGAAAGTGTATTACATACTTATCTGATAGCCACGTGAATAACATTTTCATGAGTTCATCTCAAGGGAAGCATTTGCATTGTTTGACTCTTAACGCCTTTTGTACAATACCTACACTGATTTTTTTTTTCAATTTCACAAAAAAACTAATTATTTGTGAGCATTTTAATTTCAGAGCCTTAGTCACTTTGAAAAAGACTTTAAATCAGCTTAAGTCACTTCCTGAATGTATTTTTAGCATAGTAAAACTGAAGAGAAAGATGTATCACAATGCAGAAGACAGGAATGTGATCATAACAACTTTCCAGAATTAACGACGCAGCCTATAATGGGTATTATGTGACTACAGTGCTCTGTCACTCCTGGAGAGATACACAAGTAGAATTCTAAAGGCACTGAATTCTAGATGCTTCTATATAAATGTTGAAAGTCTGGAAGACTTGATGTTTATTTCTTAATCCAGCAGACATTCCTGCAGTGACAGTCTTTCACCAGCCAATGCCTCTCTCCAGAAGGGATTAGTTAGCAAACAGTGATTCTCCCTTAGCTAGAAACACTTGCTAAGTGTAACTATCTGTTTAGGTGAAGCTGCAGACATTTTGATTTCCCTGTCAGGATCATATTCAGACTCAGCATCTTTTTAAAACAAAACATTCAACAAAAAAAACCATGAGGGCCATGACACCATTAAATAAAAGACAAGGATCAATGAAACTCCTGAGAGTTTCACTCCCTTCACTTCACTTAGTTAATAGGTTTATTAAAAACCCTTCCATCCGAATAGTTGTCTCTCTGAGGTTTCTAGTCATTACCGAGTCACATCATATTAGAGTTTACAAAATGCCTAGGAAGGGATTTTAAAACTTTATTAATCTCCTGGTCCCATCTTTGCCATATTACAGAGGCGTTTAGGGACTGGCAGTCTCCAATAAAATACAGAACTGGAAAACTGCAGCAAGTTATACTTGTTAAATCTTGTTCTTTGTGTTTTGTAACATGTTGGAACACAATAATGAAAAAGCAGTTAGAGAAATTACATTTAACCTAATAAGCATGCTGTCCATTCCAATCCTTCAGGAAATTCAGTGTGAGGCACTGGTAGAGCTGCTTTTCCAGAGCAGCGAAAAAAACAGGAGACATTTCTCCTGGCTTTCCTTCATGTCTCAACTATTTGTTCCTGTTGCCAAACAAAGTGCCTCCAAACATATTTAGGTGACGCATATAGAGAAGCACATGGATGCAAAAAGAGCAAAGAATCTCTTCTCCCTCTTGCTGCCCATCACAGGAGAACTAATACCAGCAATAAATCCAGTAAATCTTTGTCTACTGTATGCCTCCTGATCTACTGGGCAAGAAAGCATTTTCTTTTTTCCATTTCTTCCAATCTAAATCTGACATTCAGACAACATATAGCCCTATGTTTTCAAGGGAATACTGTGTAAAAGCTCAGCAACAGTTAGAAGCAAAATGCATGAGCTTCTCTATTCCTAGACCCATTTCTTATTCCAAATCCTAATATTTTTCTTCTCTTCCCCTCCCCCCATAAGACATAGTAAACTTTTAGCTGTGAATGAATTATAAGCATCAAACAGACAGATTAGGCTGCTATTCTCTAAACAGATGCACTTACAAACTCTACTGACCTTTGGCTTAGCAAAATGGGCTTTGCTAAGCCACCAGTTCCTGCTCTGCTTGTGCTTAGAGACACAATAAAGCTGCAATTTGCCTCCCAGAGTTTTGTCAGGAGCTGCTGCAGAATGTCAGGCTGCAGGGCTGTGGTCAATGAACTCCAGCCCATCCTCCCATTGCTTTGTTACAGGAGCTGCAAATCTTCCTCTACAGAGCTTGAGGAAATGCATTTTGTTGAACCTAAATAACGGGAAGTTAGTCAAGCACATAATGCTTCCCAAAGAGCAGTGACTATCACAGCAGTGGTACTATAGGAAACACCAAGTGATTTCAGGCAAGGAAAGTGAACAAAATATTTCAAAACATTGCTCAAACCACGGAAAGTCTGACTGCTGGCACTAACTGCAACAGCATGGAAATTGTATACAGATGCTTAAAGCACCTTCCATTTTCTTAGAGAATCTAGAGTGGTTTTCACTTCCCTGCTACTTGAAAAGCTCTTTTTTAATTTTTTTTACATCTGTGATACTTATTCAGTTAAATACTGGTAAAAAGAACAGTAGGACAAGAGCAAAAGAGCAAATGTTAAATAGACTTGGTATGAGGCTGCTTCACCTCTTTCTCCCTTATGGCTCTGTTGCTCTGCTTATTGCTGTCCTATACCTCTCTTATATCACCTTGTGTCTGCCAAGAATTTCCAGTGATCCCACAGATAATCCCACTAACACTTGGCATTACTGATCTTAAACTCAGACCCCTTTCCAGGGGCTATTCTGTTCCAATTCAGCTGCAAACTTCTTTATTGAGCCCTTAAGCCTGAACAACTATTTTTAACCTTAAGGAAATGAATGTACATGGGAACAACACTGGTTAGGTGTGCTTGTACCACGTGAGATCTGTTGTTACTTACATTTGTTTTACTTTTTCTTGTAGCATTTCTTATTCTATTATTTAAACATTCCACAGACAAATTAGCTCTGCACAGTCAACTTGGGGCTCTTGGCTTCCTGCGCTCTTTTGTTCTCCAATTCATCTGTCTCAGAGTTCTCTACCAGCACCAGTCACCATAGAAACTGAGCACGTTTCAGTGATTATGTTGGGTGTATTACATAAACTTCAGATATAGTAAGAAAGCTTTATGAAAGGTTTGCAAGTGGGCCTCAAAGATGATCAGCATCTGAAAGTCTGTTCCACAGTGAGCCCAATCCTCTGTGTCCCTGTCACCTCAGGCTTGTCAGCCTTTGGGACTGGCTCAAGCCCTGCTGGCATGGTAAAGTGGGATTTGCTGCAGTAGCTAAACCTGCTGGTCACTCAGAAGATTGATATCAGAGACAAGAGAAGTGGCTGGGAGCCAGTAGCTGGATCAGAACACAAGGTGGGATGCATATGGAAAACTATCTTAAGAAGACATCTGTCCCCTGCTTGCTCTGGAAAAGACTGCAGCCTCAGCAGAAAGGGAGCTGCATTTGTCAGAATGAGTAGTGCTGTGGCTGTCATCAGCATGGTGACAATCCTAAAAAAGGTATTTTCTTGGTGGACACGGGGAAAGCAGCTGCCCAAGCCGTGTTGCTGCTGTTTCTGTTGTCACAGTTGCTCTTGGGATGAAATGAGATCTGAGGTACTATGGCACAGCTCTGTCTCTGAGTTATCAGCTCCTTGCTGCTAAAACAGAAGCTCCAAAGGTCATGCAGACTGGGCTGGTATTCACACTCTTATCTACAGTCAGGAGGACTTTGATGGTGGTGTCCATGCTACAGCTTCAGTTTAGCAAGGTCTTTAGACACATGCTTGACTAAGCAGATGACTAATACCACCAACTTCAGGCTCTTCAATGAAAAAAAGCCACAAAAGACCCAGCTCTGTTATTCTTACCAACCTGCCCGAAGTATTTGCTTGCTGAGAATGATAGTGCAACAAAAAAACAAATACTGATGTGAATATTAATTGTGCAGTCAGGCACAAGAACTGCATGGATGGGCAATTCCATCTGCTCTGCCAGGACCCTGGTGCCGCACATAGGTGCTGCATTCCTGCAACTTGGCAAAAGCTGTAGGAGTAACACAGCTGCTCATATATTTCATCTTAACAAAAACAGATAATCTCAAGACTATTATTAAAGTAATTTGAAGTGGATGTAAAAGCAATCCTTAATTAATGAGAATGATTCAGTGTGTACTTTTGTGGAATACCAGTCTATACTTATTTTTGAACCATAAGAGGAAAAATGTCAGAGTTGCTTAATTCATCTTGTATGAAATATATTACTTAGAACAATAGGAAGATGGAGACAGAAAAATACATATAAGTAAGAATATATACCAGTGTTCTCTCATCAGGCAGATGAAACTCTCCCAGTATGGCACAGTAGGTGTTGGAACACCAAGCTGATGTGCTCCAAATTTTTTATTAGAAGATGATTCCACATGAGACATTTTAACATTTTCAAGAACTATTTTGTATTGCACTAACATCTTTGATTTTTTTAATATCTTTTCTACATTGCCAGTTTTCCTGAGACCACTATTGTGTGAGCCAAGAAAATGCTTTACAAGCAATAAGACCAGAGAAAGTAATTAAAAAAATTTTTTCCTTGACTACTAATTCCTAACAAGTTACACAAAAGTTCCATTTCACATGACATGCTAGTCATGCCATCAGCATTTATGTCATTCTCTGGGTCAGAATCTGGCTGGCTGCAAGTGGGAAATAGAATTCTAAGCACCGTATTGAAAGAATTAAACACAGAATGAAAGGATAGTATTTTAGTGCAGAATCCAAATTATTCTAAAGTAAACAAATTCTCTTTGTGACCATTAAACGTGCATCTCAAATCTCACAGGCAATTAGTCACATTACACACACACTAACCATTTTACAAAATAAAATATCTTGGGGGGTTACACATTTTGATCATCTGTATTAGTGAAAGAAGTTAACATTCTAAGCAGCTGAATTTAAATATCTGCCTCCGGGGAAGAAGGTACTTCAGATATAGGTTGATAAATTATCCCAGCACGCAGTAAAACAACAAGCCCTGGGTGCAAAACGCTGCTAGATCAGTATCTGACATCCATTTTGTATGGGCACACAGACTTTCCAAGATTTAGGGCAATGGAAAATGATAGCCAGCACGTGCTCTGAACACACTCTGCTCAACGGGACAGCCCACAGCATTCACCCAGCAAACACAGCACTGCAATGGCAAGGACTGAGGATGGCTTTTCTGGTGGCAGCAGCACAAAGGGCTGAAGCGCTCCCCCAGACATCCGTGGGACAGCACCAACCTTCCCATGGCTCCCTCGGGAGGGGAACCGAGCTCAGGGCACAGCAGCCTTTGCTCAGTGGTTCCCAGCAGGGAGGGGGCTCTGGGAAGGACCAGGCACATGCAGGGGTGGGGGAACAGCACCATCAGCCTGCAGAAGAATGGGCCACCAAAAGCCAGGTTGACTCGCTGCAGCTGTGGCTCTCCCACTTATTTTGGGTGAAACTCCTGGACTACTGTGCACAGTCCCAGCTGTTCCCCCAGGGCTGGACCAGGGGTGATATCAATAGTTACAGCTGTGTGAGCTGATCCTTCTGCTTGCTTTTCCAAATGGGAGGTGAAGCAGTAGCTGGGGAACTGCCCACTGTTTTTTTCTAGAGATAGAGAAAGCAGAAGGAAGCCTCTCCTTTTTTGCTTTCCTTATATCCCTCATTCTCCAGTGTGTGAGACGGGGTGAGGCAGTTTCAACTTAAATTGGACCTTACACTGAATCCCAATGCAATTGTCAGTAAATACAGAAATAAATTCCTTGTAACAGAATAAGTAGGCTTCAGATGCCTGTTTGAGTGCAACAAGCCCCCAAACCTGCCTGCAGGAGTTAGCACTGCAGAAGTTACGGTGACGTGGACTCCAGTCTGCCACAACAAACTACTGCAACCATCGAGGCAGCTAAAACCAGCTTGTTTACAGTTCATGGAGGTCTAGTGCATAAAAAAAAACCCCAACAACTTTTGATTTATACCGCAAATTGGATGTCATATATTTGATTTAAACATTGATGCAAAAATATTGGATGTTGTAGAATCACCTTTTCAAATACAACCGTGAAGTACTTTTAGCAATTCAGGAAAAAATTCAGAACAATAGACATGGACTTTTACATCAGATCTGTATCTCTGAGTGCTATTGATATTGCTACCTTAAAAATACTTTCCTAAACCTACTTGTTTCATCCTACTAAGTGCCTAGCAATGATTTCTTAACCCTCTTTTTTCCCTTTATTTGCACTTAGAAGTTAACTCTATTGACAATATCATTACAGGTAACCAGCAGCTTTAAAGATGCAACATCTCTTGCACAGACATTAATCAGCATGAAACAGGCAGCAGATACTGTTTGGGAAATATGCAGAAGATGGACAGCTGCCTTCAGCAGAGAGAATAACTTTCTGTGTTACAAAGAAGCGCTTATAGGGCCTGAAAAAGGATCAAGAGAAAGTAAAAAATCAAAGCAGAATGAAGACAAAATTGTAGAAAGCCTCAATCTCTTTCTGTCTGTGTAAGGAAAGATGTAGGTCCCTATACAAAACTCGGGTGGAAAAAGCGTGAGGAATGAAAAGAATGGAGATGCAAAGCACCGAGACTGGGTGCTGGCAATGCAAATCACCTGAGAACTCAGTGAGGCTGAATTTCCTTTAACAACACGGAGAATCCTCTGCATTATGCACTGGGAGACAGAGGGACGCACAGGGCATAATTCAATTGTACAGTCCAAAGCAGAATAAAGCAACTAGAGTGAGTTTATTGATCTAAAGAGAAAGATAAAGCAGTAGGTGTAGATAGGAACATTTCTCTTCGTCGGTGTCATGAATCCAACATATTTAGTGACCATCCAACTTAAAGACCCTCTTCATTATCGTCCCAACACCATTCTCCTCACACTCCTTACTCACATTGATGCAATGCACTCTAGAAGCACAAAACACAAGGAAATGTAAATATTACTTTCATGCAGTTTAATAGCCTTTTTATTTGTCTGCCTAATAGGAGGGACTGATTCTCCGTTCTTGCTGATGGAGAAAAGGAACAGTAAATGCACATTGCTGAGCAGCAGTAAATTTGACACTCATGGTTAGAAAGCATGATGCAACAGGTGTATTGATTAGTCCCTCTGGGTTTAGAAATCTTTTAGAACCTCTCTTTTTTGAGTGAAACAGCTCAAAACACAATCTAGTTGCTCACCCAGACATTTTATCAGCATTTAAGTGCAAGTCCATCTTTGACAGCATTTTATCTGCCAAGAGTGCCTGTGTCATATGATTCACGAGGCAGAAGACAAAAGAAAGTTGTCAAAGGACAATGTCAGTGCTTTCTGAGCAATAAAACTCAGTCCTCTCAATAACCTGAACCCAGAACTCCCAAAACTCTTCCAAGAAACAAATAAAAAGTCATTGGCCATTGAATCAAAGCTTGATGGGATTGCCAGAGAGAGCTCTGCAAAGTAGAGAAGCTAAACAAGATCAGAAGTTCACAATTAGGAAAGGACGAACAGAGCTCACTGGGGTTAAGCTGATTTGCAGCTGTCTTCCTTATCATAGCAGGATTCTCATCACAAAAAATAACCTCATTAGATAGAGCTCTGAAAAAGAAAAAAGAATAAAGCAATATTCTATTTTTAAAAAGGGAAATGACTCAACAAAGCAGAATAAATCAATGATAGCATGACAGGCTCAGTCCTGCAGGTATTTTGTACAAGAACTTGTGACAGTATGCAGCACATAAAGCACCTGTGAGAACACACACAGGATTTGCATGTACTGGAAAGTGATAAAGAAAAGGGCAAAATAATATAAGTGAAAGACAGGAAGCAGAGCTGGAAGGTGCAATTCTTGTGGACACCTTGTGATTGGACTTATCCTGATGTCAAAACCAGGTCCATAGTTAGTGTTTCATCTACAGTCTCATTTTTTCCTGTGCTTTACACTGCAGTGATTCCCACTGATAAAGTAGAAGTTTAGTTTCTGCCACTAAAAGGTGACTGCTTAGCACAGAGATGAAATCCAACAGAGGGCTGCTGCCCCAACCCACGGGTCCTTAGAATGTAAACACGCACCAAATGGTGAGTGAGTGGTTGGAACTGTCAGGAAAGGAGTGACTCTGCCATCAGTATACAAGGTTTTGTCGTGCCATTCCTGTACAACTCTGTATCAGCCTTTAGGGCGTTGTCTGTACTGGGGAGCCCAGCAGGTGAGTTATAATGATAAGGATGGAACTTCATAAATAATTTTGCCCTTGGAAGCACAGTTGACCTGCACTCATCCTCATCGCTTTTGCCTCTCCCCAGTGTTGCTCTTATAAAACAAATCAAACCAAAACTAAACTAAACTAAACAAAACACACAAACAAAAAACCCCTCCAAAAACCTGAGAGTGTCATGGCCCATTTTACTCTGTGGACCCACAAACAGTTGTATCTGTGCAACTGAGCTGCTGGGAAGCTGCATTGCAGCAGGACAAATAAAAGACTGGTGAAGAGTCAAAGCACCTGAAAAGCACCTGAAAAAGGCTTTGGTGGCAATAAGAGTTGCAAGAAAACATACAAAGATATGAACAGAATTTTACTTTGTCTTTTTATCTCTCTGCTGAGGTGAATTATAATAGAAATGAAAAGATGAACAGGTGAGAACTCCAACTGTAGCAGAATGCAAGCATTTGAAAATTGAACCAGGGGAAACAGGTAATTACAGTCCTTGTGCATTAGCTGTGACAGCATGTTAATCGTAACACACAGCTCAGGGTGAATAAACAAGTGCAAAGAACCCAGGTGTGGATATTGCTACAGAAAGAAATGCTTAAGAAAACTACCACATATATCAGTCAACTGCTCAGAACAGATGTATTTCCCACCAAGCCCTCCAAAAGCCCAGTCTGGTTCTCAGAACAGATATAGGAGAGAACTTGCTTTCTCAGAAATTGATGTGAATCTGGAATATTTTGTTTCAGAAGTTCTGTGAAGCCTGAACAAACTTTTCTGAGTGATACTGAGGAGCAGTATTAGAACTGTTACAAGTGCTGAAGCTTCTGGTCGCTAAGATGCACTCACCTCTCTCAGGGAGCAAACTGATTATCTGATGTATCTTTCAGAAAAGCAAGAATGCAAAACATCAGTTTGGATATTAATATACAGTCCTTTCTGTGAAGAGGTCTCAGATTGAAGTAGCTATAGCCCACTGGATAAATATCACCCTCAAATGGACATCAAAACCAAATCAGAGGAAATTTGCCATTTATTTCTGTCACCTATAAAATATATGACCTTGGTAATTCATGTTGATTGTAAGTCTTCTACCACCACTTAAGATAGCTATGCTTGGCAGCTAATAGCATTTGGGGAGCAGTTTGTGCACCTTCTGTATCAATGTTATGAAATTTGTAAAGCAGATGGAGTCTCTTTGCTGCTGCAACTTAAATACCCCTGTGTCCCTTATTTGTCAAATACACACACTGCACAAACATCCTGATTGCCTCTGTCATCAAGGAAATCAATAATATCCTGAGTTCTCAGCCAGAGCCCTTCTCAATCTTACTTCTGTGACAGAGGCATGTGAACAGAAGCTGCTCACAGGGTCACTGGCCAGGTGCTCCAGCATCCTAGGGATGGACAAGTTTGCTCCACAGAAGATTTGTCAAGGAACATTTTCAATACCAAGATCATATGAACAATGAGAGGAAACACTGTGGGTTTACTGTAAATTTGGGTAGCTGAGCAAATGAGATGAAGGTCCAATAGGTGAGTATATTGCCATTTTATATGCACAGCTCTGTTGCTTCTTAATGGCTCTGCTCTCCACAGCAGAGCTTAAGATTTCCCAGTTGACTTTACTGCTATATTTAACCTACTAAATATAGAGAATACTTGACTGAGATTTGTAGAGTGGCAGTGCACTATTTCTCACAAGACACCCATGCTAGCAAATACAGTTTATGCCCTAGAGTAAAGCCATGCAATGTGTCTCGGGATGTAACCCCAGAGCCGCCCTCAGAGTTCTCTTCTGGTGCCCAGCAATGTTTGGAGGGACACGGAGCAGGCACAGGGCCCCCACCAGATACCCCCAGCCACTGTCCCCAGGGACACTCTTATTCTATTAAGTGAAATTTCCCTAATCTAATTCTAGTAATGACATTTCCAACATTTCTAATTGTATAATTATCCACTAGACATAGGAGGGTTGTTTTTAATTGTATGGTAGCTTTTGGGGGATTTATTTAATTCTGATTAACATTTCTTACTATAGTAAATATAGGTTTACTGAAGCACTTTGTTTTTCCTTCCTTGGAGAGCTGAGTGTTCTGCCTCTCTAACCTCCACCCTTTTCTTAACTCAGGGAACCAACACTCAGCACATGCAGGTACTTCCATACTGAGACACGTCTCTGCAACATAAAATACATGTTTCTCAATAACAGATTCCAAAAGAGCAGCAGGGTTTTTCCTCTCCTTTCAACTGGTACTACTGTGGATAACTTCTAGTTTAGAATAGGTGGGGATGGCTCACTGTTTCCTGATCTGGTCAAGTACTTCTTAAGCACTTATGAATTATTTCGCAGGCATTTAAAAATTAAAGCACCTTTGCTTTTTGAGAATAGCAGATACCTGCCCGTAGTGTGCCACTTAGAAGCAGGAGTTGAAGCAGAGATGAAGTAGCTGCCCTTCTGCAGGAGACGACAATGTTGAGTGCAGCAGCTGCCAGGAGGATGAATGGCACCAGTGGGTCAGTCACTGCTGGGAGGACTGGGGCCATAACCCACTTGCGCTTGCAGCACTTTGTGTCCCACGTGTTTTCATCTCCACAGCTTCCCCTACCCCTCTATAGATGTCATTAATAATAACTGGGAAGGCTGCTAGGTTTGCTTTTCTCCTCTTCTGCCAGGAAGAGAAAAGATTCACCAGGAGCAAAGGTCAGTCGGCTGGGGCACTTCTTGCTTTTAAGCAGCATTTTCACATCCTTCCATCCAAGTACATAAAGCAGCAGCCAGACTTTAGCAATTAAGCTTCATTTCAGAAGTAGTTAAGTGGTTCAGAAAGAAAGAGGTTATCTGAAAGAGTGCCTGTGGACCTGCCTTAGAAACATGCCCACAGACTATCCTACAACAGAGAACTATTACAATCCATGGATTTTTGCCAGAACTTTCCTTTTGACATATAGTAAAGAGAAATTAGGTAAACAGTTTACAAAGAAAACAAATTTAAGAGAGAACAGTGGACGAATAAAGAGGAGAGACACCCTGGTAAGTCTATAAACTTCCTGTTCCAAAGTGAATCCAACAGTTGTACTCTTTTAAAATCTGGTTTGGTTGAAGCATGTTGCCATCATCCTGCCCCTCTGCAGTCTTGGTCTGTGAATAAGCACACACATAAAAACTATACTTCTCACTTTCCCCTTTTCTGACAGCCAGAAGCGTTTGTTTTTAATTTAAGAAAAGGTAGGATATTGCTTAAAGCTGAATCTTATTAGATTCTTCGTTAGAAAAAAACTGAACTGAGTTTGAAGCTGAAAAGATAAAAGTTAAATTTTAGAAAAAATGCAGGTTTTACACAACGTGTATTAATGGGGAGGGGACAGGTTGCTCACACATTGACATATCCAGCTTGATAACCAAGATAACCTGATCTTAGATAAAGGAACACTGTGCTAGAACACACCCATGGAATTCCAAAGAAAAAATCTTTTCAGTTTGGCTAAGACCAAGTGATGTATAAAAGTATAATGATAAGAGCCTAAGAACCTTTCCCAGTGGAAAAACTCATAGAACACCTCCCCCATAAAGTCTCTCATCCTATCAAGAAAAATCAAAACCTCTTGTTTAGCACATCTTTGTCGTCATTCTGCAATATTTCTGTATATAGTATCAAGAATCAAGGCTGCTATTTTTTCCTTTACGATGACACCAGCTTAGAAACTCATCTCTATTCAAGCCAAGATTCTACAGCAACATGCATAAGTGATTTCTCTGGGGTGATACAACAGACACCAAAATTGACAAAGAACCTGTTCAAGCTGTACTTTGGAATTGATACCTAGCTATGCCAAAAGAAGAGAAACATGGCCCAGAATGAATGTGAGAACAGAATTTGAGATCCCTTGGGCTGCTGCCAGTGAGTTGAGCCCACTCTGTGTGAGCACCAAGCAGGTTGTGTTGGGAGAGTCTGTGCTTCCATTGCAGTCTCAGGTAGAAAATGGAAATTTCACACCATTGAACTAGTTACAAATGCAGCAAACCACATCTTGCACTACAGCATCCTGGTCAATCTGAAGTTACTGTAGATGTCAAGAGAACTGTATCTGGTACTAGAGATGGGAGTATTTGACTCTGACTGCTTTAGAAGGACCTCAGTAACAGCAGGAGCTCAGACACAGAAAAAGACCTTCATGAGAGAGCACTATTCAATGAGCCTTTTTAATATTTAAGAACATTTCTTTCCTGGAATAATTTCTCAGGACTTCTGTCTGGTTTTCAGGTTTTGCAGTAGCAAGCTCCCTATCTTTTCCAAGCCTCGAACTTTTCCTAATTTTCTGCTGTGGGACAGGCAGTGCAATAAAAATGGACAAACCCTTTTGTGTACAGGTGAGTATAGGGCAGAAGAGCTACACTTTTCCCCAACAGGCCTTCGTGACCTAGGAGAAGGAACCCACACCAACTCCATGCCCCATGGTGGCAGAGATGGGGCAGGCACAGCATTTACCCAAGGATTAAAGCTGGGTAACACTTCCAGGCACATAACATATGCTTTCACTGAAAAGTAAGATGCTCTCTAACACTGTTTGTCCTCTTTTAACTTCAGCAAAATATAGGTGTTATAGGGAACATTTTCGAGGAGCAAATGAGTTGTGCCAATGAATCTCAATTATTTGCTAATGAGATGTGTAATTCCTAAATACCACTTTGAAAATGTACCTCATACTGTTTGAATGTATCCCTGTGTTCTCTAAGGGTGAGGCAGTTCCCCTGAACCTTGAAATGAGCTGGCAGAAGGAATGCTTTCCTTCATGCTTTCTGGGAAAAACCTGAATCACAGAGAGCTATACCAAAGTAACAAGCAGAGTAGGCAGGGAATGATTATAATGGTGTGAGGCTGTAAACTTTATTTTAGACTCCTCAGTAATGGCAACAAAAAGAGAATCTCGCTGAAATGAGGCAGAGAAAAGGCAAAAGTGAATGTGCTGCCATTTATGTATTTTTAAACTGAATGGACAGTTCAGAAATTGAATTGTTGTGCACAGCTGGAGAAGTATGGATAGAAAAATAATCACAGAAAAAAGGGAAGGGGAGGGGAGAGTGAGGGACAAAGAGAGGAAGTAAAATCATCACAATAGAATTGCAGCTTTGAAATGTAGGAGTACTAAGGTGGAAGATGCATGATCACATAGAAGATAACTAAAGGAGCTAGAAATAGAATCAAACTACAATAAAGTAATATTAATAAGCAATCTGACAAAAATTATTACTTTGCTTGTTGGTTAAATGGGTTTGCATAGTAAATACAGTTGAAACATTTTGGCCTTGCAATACTAGAAAAAGACAGTAGCACCTGAAAGCTGAATTTGGCTGCTATACGCTTCATTCAAAGCATCTTCTCTTCTGATGTGTCACTGTTGCTAAAACAGCATGGCCAAAAATGGTAGCAATCACAGGAAAAGTGAGAGGTCTAATAATTAATAGCAGTGATGTAATTACATGATGTCTGTTTCTTTAGTAAGAACTAAAATGTCACCAGGAACAAAGGCTTTGCAATAGACTGTTTAAACGAGTTAAATAAGTTGAAAAAAGTGTGCTTAGAAAGAAACTTCTGAATATAAGCTTCATGGGTAACAGTAGATGGGTAGAACAATTTCTTCAGTATCTGTACTACCCCAAGCACTTCCTGGACTTTTCTCTCCTGGAGACCTCCAGTTGGCTTTGGAGGTTACCCTGGATAAGTTTTCCGGAATCATCAAGACAGATTTTGGCAAATGAAGCTCAAGTATCATCAGACTTGAAGGTATTTGGGGGATGAGGCCAAGATACCTGAAGGAATCTCTCTCTCTGAAATTACAGCTTCCTTTCAGACTCTGGTACATCGTCACATGTCAGCTTCATGCCAGTTCCCCACTAAAAGTTGGTCTAGAGCACTGTAACTCTGTTAGAGAAACAGAATTGCCGGGAAACTTGTCTCCTCTAATTCACATTAGTCCAAGTCTGCCCACAAAGTAAAATTAAGTAATGATAGGTTTTTAAATTGCATGAAAGAAGAAAAAAAATTCAAAGTTGTACTTAGGAATTTGGAGATGATAAACGCAGTAGATTGAAGTGAAAATATATTTATCCTCTTCTGTTTGCCATTTGCTAGTTGTTCTCATACAGAAATCTGCAAATCCCAATCCATGGCTGTTTTCTCACAGTACACTTTTTAAAAACAAATAATTGTCTGTAGGGTTAGCTCTTTCCCTAGGGCTGATTAGGAGTTAAACTATGCTGAGAAGTTGTGTTGGTAAATTACAGCTATTGTGTACTATTAAATATCCATTACTAGGGCAAGCTGATTCCTGCCACATATTTATTAAGGTTAATTTACAAGGTGTATTGAAGGAATTACTGAACATTTAATAAATGTTAATAGCTACAATTACTAATAAATCATCCTGACAACAAAAAAGCCCCTCCTGTTCTTCAGTAGGACCATGAAGTTCATTAAGTCTTTCAGATGAAACTATGACAGAAGCAGCATTAGTGTTTTTTGGCTATTGCACTGAATGATCTCAGCTGCACAGGGATGCTGGACAGTGTCAGTAGGGTAATTTTCCTATATAAAATGTGCTGAAGGGTCTCTTCTCTATGTCTGGCTGCCATTTGTGCCTCCATTTGGTGGTATTTTACTGCCTTCCAAATTTCCAGTTCCTATTTCTGCAACAGGGCAGACCAGCCTGAAGGAGAGGCCTCCAGAAGTTAGCTGACAAGTAACGGCTTGGGAAATTCCAATGTCAAAGATAGAAACTCCATTGTCAGAGCAGATTTTCAGTGTTTATTCAATTTACACATGATGACTTGAGGACACAGATGACTCTGCCTTTTTGTCATTTGCAAGCAACCCCCCAACACCTACGATAGCTATTCACAAGAAAACACAATGTCAGGGAGCTATTTTTTCATTTTCTTGCTCATTTTATTCTTCCTTTACTGCTATGACCTTTGAAAAATATTATTTGTATAGTTTTCATTTCCATTGTCCTTTCATCTGCTTCTCTTTCCTTCCTATTTCCTTCTAACTCTCTACACAGCACTGTCAGTGGGTGCATTCCTCTGATTTTTCTGTTGGCCATCCCTCCAAACATATTTTCCTAACATTTGGTTCTCTATTAGCCTACGTCCCTGAACACACTAGAAACATGATTAATCAGCAACTGATCTTTTTCTCCCACTCCCTTTGCTAAAACATTTGGAAGACTATTCTCTGCTGCCCTGGTGACTCCTCTCCAGCTTGGGGCTGGCAGCTCGAGTCGTTTTTCCTACGGTAATTCATCTTCTTGCTTTCTATGCACAGTTACTAACAAATCAATCAAACTCCTACGGCTGCATTTAGCAGAGGCCTCGGACTACAAGCTACACTATTTCAACTTGTATCAAAAAGGCACATGCAAAAAAAAAAAAAAAGATAACTGTTCTCTCATGTTGTTTAAATGGAAAGACCTATTTATTTAAGGCTAAAACTGCCTGTAAATCAGACTCGTACGTGCCAGAAATACCACAATTTCTTTGGTGTAGTAATACCTAAATTTACCACTAAATTTTTGAAGGGTCTGAGTATAAAGATGAATCCCTGGGATGAAAGTATAATTATGATAAACTTGTAAAATAATTGGTTATAAACATCGGCACGATTAGGGAGTGTGCAGACTACCAGCACATTATGTAAATATGGAAAAAGAATTACATTTTAGGTGGGATGATTATGGTAGGTGACAATATGTTTCCTTTCTTGTCATCAGTCAAGTCAAAGTACCAGGTAATTCAACATACTTCACTATAATATTAGTACACTAGCATTAAGAAACCATTAAATGAAAATATTTCTCTGAGGCATTAATTAGAGAGGCTTTGGTTTATGCCTAGAACCATTTTTATACTTTTTTTTAGAAAGGTCGTTTCATGAAGAGCTGAACGTTTTCAATTCTGGGTGTAAAAACCTGCCACTAAGGGGAAAGAAACTGAATGGCAAAAAAAAAAAAAAGAAAAAAAAGAAATAAAAAGGTATTTTTCATCAGCCCTTATACAATGTTTCTTCAAATATACAGCATGAGGAAGAAATAAATGCAATTCTTCCCTTCCTCCTATCAGCTATTTGCAACGACAAAAGTATGACCTCTGAGAGACACAGAAGTCTTTTGCTCTTTACAGGCATTCCCAGTGCCCCAGAAGGCACGGAGAAGCTGCATTTCCATCCTTCCCCTCGGCAGCCGCTGGAGCTGGGCAGCCAGGCAGGGACAGAGGACTCAGTGTAGGACCAGTGAACCCGACATGGGCTGGGCAGCGTCTCCTCTGGGGCTTCCCAAAAGCCCTCCTGTGCTCCCTCGCACCAGTCCCGTACTGCCTGGTCCTGCACGGCTCCCTGCTCTGCCAGCCTTCCCTGGTTATTCCTTTTAAACAGAAGTGCAGGAAGGGAACTGGGCAAAATGCAGTTCCACATCACTGCAACAGGCACAATACTTGTTACTGTGCCTCTGACCCCATCAAAATAACTCTCACACTCATTTTCTTACGTACACTAGCTGAAGAAAAAGCCCAGCTGGCTCCCTTCCCACTCAGCCACCCAGTCTGTGCATCACTGAACCGATTTGCTCCAGCAGACTGAATCACCCTCCCAATGCACTGGGTGAGCCACGAGTGATTCCCAGCTTTGAACAGACCCCTCTGCCACTCCTGTGCTTGTGGCGGGACGCATCCAAGTGGCTCTGGAGCCACGTAGCCCAGGGCTAGGAGGAGCCTGGCAATCCCTTGCTCTGCTCCCCAGAACTCTGGCTCTGGGGAGAAAAGATCTGCCAAAATACAACACATCCATCTGCTGGTTCATCCCAGCCCTCCTGGGCTTTCCCATGGGCTGCTCTGTGGCACGAGGACTGAGTTCACATCCAACCATCCATCTAAACGCAGTCACGCTGCTCACTGTGTCTGCAAAGGACTCCTGTCGGCCCGGGGCAGAAAAGCGGCTCTGGTTCAGGGTATGCCAGTCAAAATATACTGAGTTTATACAATGTGCAACTAAAACCCACTGGCCATGGGGGCTCTGTGTTCATCCACAGGACACACCTCAGCCCTGGTGCATAACTCGTGCAGTTTCACACTAAGGAACGGGAGAACAGAGAGGAACTTTGAGCTACTGACAAAGCACAGCATTTGGGTGTTCAGTGCCACTCCTCCCTGTGTCACTGTGACCCATCTCCAGTGTAACGCTGTGTTTCAGAACAGCACATTGTTTCACAGCAACTCCCTGCAGGACACGCAAGTCCAGCCGTAAACAACCTCTGCTGCCTCTGCAGTGTGGCCACCACAGAAGCAGCGCTACATTAGCTCTGGAAAAGTAATAAAGTTTAATGATCCAGTTATGCCTTTGCCTTTAATGAAATATAGAAACAAGCTTTTATAAAGACAAAGTACTTTCTCACCTACATAAGCATTCTTTGGAAAAGAACTGACAATAAGTAGAACGAGAAAACTAGATTCAGAAAAACACTTTCTAGTTTAGAATACTTCTCATGATATTTTTTCTTGATGATTATTGTCACTAGTTGTTTCTAATAACAACAGGGTCCTCACATGCCCTTCCTCACATGTTTTCAAGTAGTAAAATTTGATTTGAAATACTTAGTTTCATATTTATCTTTGTAAATTCTCTGCTTGGAAGAGGCCTGGCTGGTCTGAGGGCTTACAGCATCAGACAGTCTGTCACTCCTCATGTTTCCTTCCTCTGTCACAATTTAATGTATTTTGTCCTGCTAGCTGCTATGAATTAGGAGCTCAATTTGATTGGAAAGGAGTCCAAATTGGTGAGCAAGTGGCATTACATTATGACCAGCTACAGCTGGAGTCCGGATTGCTCCTGTTATTGAGCTCTATAGGTAATAAATGTTTTCTTATTATGTCTCATACCCTTGACTGCAGCAAGCAGCAGTCGACATTGTTGCTGCTTATAAGCATATAGATCAAAGGTGTTCTTGTCACTCATGGATATATGTTCGTATGTGTGCACATGAGCAGGAAGTCTGGTCCTCCTTCATCGACCAGCTTGGCACAGTGGGATTCCTGGAAATGAACAGGGTCTGGTTTTGTTCATGAAGGCAACAATAATTGCCAAGATTACTTTTTCATTAGCATCCTCATTATCTTAGTCATAGCCAAAGGTTTTTTTCAAGCAGCCTTTTGTTTGTGAGGAAATAGATGTGACCAGGCAGCTGAGAACTATGGGGGACAGTATCAGACCAAGCTTGGTGCTTGTAAAAAATCAAAATGAAGCCTCTGCTCATGAAACAGATCAACCACAAGTCTGGTGTCTCTTTGTGACAACTGAATTAGAGACATTTTTCAAGGAGTTCATTCCCATATAAAGGCTAAACTTGTAAAGGTTAACAGAATGCTGAGTTATCTCCTATTAAAACGCCAGTTGCTGAAGGATGCTTTTCTACTGTAACTAGATTTTCAGGAGATTTTGCAACTTTGTTTATACAAATTTTCTTTTTTTTTCTGCTTATGCATTTTCCAGGGGAATATGTTCTACACTTTGGGTTTGTTTTGGAGATAGTACTTGCAAGACAGAGAAATTCTGAATATATATTATTGCTCAGTAACAAACGAATATGCATTCCTTTGTTGTTGTTACTACCAGGAAAAAACCACTACTGCAGTTACAACTAAGAGTAACAAATTAATGAGAGCAGATTATGCTTTGTGCTTGGGAGGGTTTTGAAATTTCAGAATTTGGTTTCCTTCTGGTTTGGATGAAAACTAAGGATTTTGGCACTCTCTGCGAAGGGCCAGTCCAGCAGCGAGGCTCTGACTGTCCTGCACCTCGTGGACAGGCCCCAGCTGTGCAGCTGGGCAGCCAACGGCTCAGGAGCTGCAAACAGGAAAGCCAAAATTCCCAGGGCCACCTTGGCACACCGGGAAAGCCGCCCACGGGCCAAGGGCCGGAGCCATGTCCCCAGCAGCTCATCAGACGTGTGGCAGAAGATGAGGGAGCTGGGGAGCAGCTCTGAGCTGCCATTTCCCCACCAGCTCACTGGGCAGGAACGGAGGGGCTGGCCGATAAACTGGCAGAGCCTGATCAAACTTTCCAAACGTGCTTTTTTCATCGGCCTTTGGTTAAAACCAAACTGCCCCTGGGTAATGCTTTGATCCTCACAAATCAGCGCTCTCCAGTCAAAGCATTTCCGACCAGCTTTAGCTGAGGCTCCAAATCACAGATTCCACGAAAGCTGGATGCCTGTTTCCATCAGATTCCTTTGCAAATCCACTCTTCTGAGAGCATCACATTGTTGGGCACAGGCCTGATGCCACAGGCTTTAATGTGTTCAGGATTAGCACCCAATGGATTTCACACTAAGAACAACCAAGAGATAAACAACAGCATTCTTTGAGACTCTTGTGAAATAGTCTGTTTCTGAAGACTTGGGACAAGAGAAAAACATATTTACATGCATTTACAATATGTAAATTTTTAGTCCTCATTTTATACTTCTTGAAGAACAAAAAAAATACTAATGTTCTATGCTATTTAGGAGTGGGGAAAAAACACATGAATAATAAATGTCATTAATGCCAGCAGCAATTATAACTGAATTGCCCACAGACATTTATTTCTGCTTATTTTTCCTCTCACTGATACTTCTACAGGAAAACATGAACTCACAACTGAATTTGATATAATTTTACATAGCCAGAATTAAGACTCAATATTTTCCTTACATGAGGACTGTGGTTCTTATATTTAGTTGACATTCAAGAGGCTTCTCTAGTTGTACTTTGTTTTGAAATCAGAACTATTCATTCGAGACTCATTAGAGCTGAGCCATGGGTCTTAAGTTTTACTGCTGGGCTTCAGGTCTTTCCACAGACTCCTTTAGCTTCAGGTGGTTTAGGGAATAAAAGTGAATTCATAATTTAACAAATCATAAATTATGATTCTTTGTATTTGCTCAGAGTTATTACATTTTATTAACACTTCTAGATTTGGTGCTTTCAAAAAAAAAAAATTAAAAAATCACACCCTGAATCAAGGATTCAACTGGCTTGTTCTTGAAAGGATGGCTGACCTTCCCAAACAACCACTTGTTTTACCTTAATCTTTCCAGATTATGTACTTTTAATTATTTCTATGTGTTTTTTTTTTTAATTCTTTCCGTAAAAATAGAGATTTTCTGTGAAGCAGACAGATACACAATCACTGGCTGCAATATATCAACACATTTATGCCCATTTAGTATTGCACAGCTACAAATGTAGGAGTGGGTGGTTGTCCTGGTTCACATGTATCTGCTGCTGATCCACAATAATTGCCCAAACTTCAGAGGTTTAGCACATCTCTCTCCATTCTGTTTTTGGAAATAATCATGCCAAAAACATACAAAAGTGATCTAATGATTTAGATTATTAACAGGTACTGTTTCTTATGGCTTTGTACAACTATATCGTTTTCTGCTGTTGATATTGGCTCTGATATTGCTTAATTGAATTCTACCTAAAAATAGGTATGAACTAAAGCTATTTGGAGGAGGACATATTAAAGTTTTATAACATGTTTTCCAGTGCCTCATGCAATTTTTGGCTATTTCCCTGCATAATCAGTTTGCGTGGTTGAAGGTTGAACTGCAAAGGGCTGAATCCTGAAAACAGCAGCTCCTGTAAACCATATTGCTGAAACCTGGGGTTTTCTCCAAAGCCCACTGCATACAATGAAAATGACCCACCCTCAGGGGTTACACTGAGGATATGAGGTCTTTAGCCAGGAAAGAACTCAGTTGCCTGCAGAGTGCCGTTGTGTGGGATGGCTTTAGATGTTTAATACATTGTGCTCAGGTGCTTTTATCAAATAGGTCCCATATGGAAAATAAAATATTAGACGTGAAAGCCTGCTCTTGACCCTTCTTGCCCTCAGCTGGTCTAGGACTTCACATGAGTAATGCGTGTACAGGCAGGAGATGATTATGTGTAGCAGCTGATGGAGCTGGGACCAGGCTGGTTTGGCTGCAGAAACACCAGTGTGGGCTCTGGCAGACACGGCTGTCCTGCTGAGATATCTGTACGCAGAGGCCCTGCTAACTCACTTGTACAGAGCTGAGATTTTACAGGTTCCGATTTAAAATGCAAAGTAGTGCTTTCCCCCCGTTTTCTACTGTTTATGTTACTGTGTCATGCACCAAATGCCATCAGAGGCTGAGCAATGCTGCTCCCCGAGCAAACTGGTATAAAATGAACACAAAGCCAGCAACCTCGCTGCTGGCAGAGCAGCTCACTGATTACAAACCACAGCACCTGTTTTCACCTCTGCTCCCCAGAAAAGCCTCATGTTTTAATATCCTGAAGCACAGAATATGTAGTCTACTTACAAAAAAATACTTCTGAAAAACAGTTGTTTAATTCATTGTCTCTTTCTTAACTTTTGGCTCAAAAGAATAGGCTGTTCCAGTTGGAAGGGAAGTGCAGTGATCCCCCAGTCCAGCTGCCTGACCAATTCAGGCCTGACCGAGTTTAAACCTGTTAAAGGCATTGTCCACCTGCCTCTTAAACACTGACAGGCTTGGGGTATTGCCCACCCCTCTAGGAAACTTGTTGCAGTGTTTGAACACCCTCTTGGGAAAGAAACACTTCCTCATGTCCTGTCTAAACCTTCCCTGGTGCAGCTTTGAACCGCTCCCACACATCCTGTCACTGGATACCAGGGAGAAGGGATCAGCACTTCCCTCTCCATGTTCTCTCCTCGGGAAGTGGCAGAGAGCAATGAGAGCACCCCTCAGCCTTCTGTCCTCCAAACTGGACAAGCCCCAAATCCTCATCCTTTTCTCATAGGACATGCCTCCCAGCCCTTTTGCCAGCCTTGTTGCCCCTCTCTGGGCACACTGAAGCAATACTGTCTTTAAATAAACAAAATCTCTCAAGCCTTTGTTTTAAATGGGCAGGAGGAACTCCAAGTATCAGTATGAACAAGGATTGTTCTCTAAGGAAACCTTGCCAGGAAGCGACCATAGTTATCATTCTAAAACAAATACATAATCACATACATCTACAAGACACAGTGCCTACAACATCAAAATTGTTCCTCACTTATATTCCCTTTATTGTAATAAAGGTCAGCTTCTTTCACCAATCTCTAGTCAGGTGGACTGATGCATGTATAATAAATTACAGAAATGCCCTTTGAGCCTCTATTATTTTGTGAAAAGAAATAGCTAAGCAAAGGGTGCTCATCCACCCATGAGAAAAAAAAATAAAATCAAACATAATAGAAAAATCTTTCTTCTTTTCTTATTGAATTTCAAAGAGAAGAGACAGAAAAGTCCTATTACATTTTTTAGTCCTGCCAGGGCCTAACAGATTCATAATTGGCAGTTAAGCACATATTTATCTGCCTTCTGGGTCTGTCTCCAATCCGAAGAGTGAAAGATCTTGCAATCTATTTCAATAAAGGCAATAACTGCTGACACACAAGGAGGCATCTTATGGTATTTATCCATGGGACAATAGTCTCAGAGCTGTACAGCTTTCTCCATCTTATGCTGATGACAGGCAACCCACAGAATTTTGCTACGGGTTGGAATCACACCTGAGTTGCAAACATTTAAATAAAACCTAACAAAAATAATGGAGAGAAGCTGGACACAATTCTTGTTTCCATGTTCCGTGTGACTATTGCATCATTAATATCCACATCATGCAATGAAATATGCACAGTGTATAAGTAAATAATCTCTCTTCTCCTACAGTTTTCTAAAATAAATTGGGATTAATGAGCATTTATTAACCCTAACATAAATCAGATGGAGCATTTAGAAGAAAAGCTGTTCTGATGCCGTGTCCAGTTTCTGTGTATATAATGCTCTCTACTCAGTTGCTCACTCTAAACTGCAAGGACAATGGGGTTTTTTGATGAAAATGAAATTTAATGAAAATTAATGAAAGGCAAACTCTATTTCAAAGTTTTTTTCATTTATTTGGGGGCTTTTTGATGTGAATTTCCCTAAGCACTAGAGGATATAACGAAACATTAGTGGTTCTCTGGGGATTTAAGGGATTCTGCCAGATACGGAATTTAATCAAAAAGATCTTGCTGCTGAAATCAAAGAGGGGGTTACTTGTCCATATGCTTTCTGTGCATTAAGATCACAAATCCTAATACAGACATCTGAGTGTCTGGCTATAAAATTACATTGTGTGTGTGTTGTACTGGATGTGAAAAGGCTCTGTACTGGATATGCTGTGTTAGGCTGGCAGAGCCCTCTCTCTTGCAGACATTATTGCTATTTCCTTGCTTATAAAGTTTTGTCTAACTTGATTTTTGTTTCCAATTATTTGATAGAACAAGGCTGCAGGATATCATCCCATACATTTCAACCATTTCTTCCCATTGAAAACTAAAATGTTCCTAATAAACTGCCTCATAATAATACTTAGTTTTCCAGCTATACACGAATCCATTCTGCCGGGCAGCGCAATGAGCAAACTCCAGCTGCCATAAAGTCTGTACAGACCAGCTAAAATGATAAAACATTGTTGTATTCTAACAATTCTGCAACTCAAAATGCAAAAAACCACTGGCAGAAGTATATGAAGTGTTTCCAAAACATATACTGGATGTACTGCTAACATCACAAGTCTTTAGGTGACTTCACCATGAGCACACGAGGTCATTGAGGTGTCATCAGGAACTGAGGTACTGGACTCTTGAGTCCACTACTGCTGTTTAACTAAACATCTTCTTGTTCTCTCCTTAGAAAGAGAGAGAAAGCAAGGCAGGTTCTCTCCCAGTCAAGCAAAGGGATCACATCAGCAAGGATCACCCTTGGGTGAAACGTCACAGTTGTTTAATAGGTCATAGAAATGCTACATAAAAGATTATAAAATGGTCTAAAAATCCATAATTAAATACAGAAGGGAAGACTAAATGATTGCTGTATGATTTATCTTTAGTTACACTGAAAAGGAACCATCAACCCCAGTTTTTCTGGCTGTAAGTACATAATACAGAGGGAATTTTCCTGAGGTAGCACTGATTAACGTTGGAGGTAAATTATAATAAAGACAAAGGGAAAAACAGTTACAGCATATTGAGTTTCTGTGGGAAGTTAGAGTAATGATCCATTATTGTAAACAGAGATTATTTACAGTAACACACTGTGAGAAGCAATAGTTCTGACAGAATTAATACAAGGACACAGCCTTTGGTCACAGAGGAAGTTCACAGGCATGCAAATATCAGAGCTTCCAGCAGGCTCCCCTTGGGGCAGCGACTGTGCCTTTTTCTGCCTGGCATATTCTTAACACATCAGGAATAAATAAATAAAAATAAAACTGCACGGGGAAGTTTTCAAAATAATCTGTGTAACATTGAAAGAGTTCATTGCTTCAGTCAGCTGAGCAGGAAGGTTCTTGCTCAGAACAAAACCAAAAGCCTTTCAGGCATGTAACAGTCCGAGGGACGAAAACTTGACCCCACACCCAGCTCCTGTCGACAACGTTGTGCCCAGAATTTCAGTTTTCATGGGCTGCTAATTTAAGCTGTCATAAAAGAGAGTTCACAGAAAACAGGGGCCCTGAGCACTGCCTGTATTTGACACTAAGGCAGCAAAGGTTGAGACCTTGACTTCTATGAGTTTTAGAGCAAGACACCATTGAAGGAAGTGTAGGAAGGCTGCTGCCAAAACAGTTTTGCTACCAACAATGAAAGAAAAGGACAGCAAACAAATCATACGTGTGTGTGCCTGGCAGGAGTCCACAAAGCCTTGTTCTTGGAAGACGTTCTGAGAAAGCTGAAGAGGCATTCTGCAATTCATTAAAAATAATGTATGCAGAGTAATGGGCTATAAGTAGAAATGTCTGAGAATAGAAGCACCAAATTTACTTTTCCTTTTGGGCCTGTACTTTGGTTTTGAGAAGAAGAACTGCAGTGTGAAAGACCAATAGGTGACAACAGTTTGGCTAATTAGGAGACAGACATGACAAAAAAGGTTGTGTTATAAAGGGATATAAATTGTGTCCCCTATTCAGCTTGCCTTCTGGCACATTTTACTGTAGGCAGGTAGCATTGGGCAGACATTCAAAATCTGTCCTGGGTCTTGTTCTCATGCCAAGATGCACTTGGGTTCAACAGCACTGTTAATTAGCATCATTGCTAAATAAACTGTCCCAGTCTCCCATTCATCATTTTGTATCAGCTAATCAGGGTTCTTAAAGGAACTTAAATTTGATGTAGTGCCACTGTAACAAATTATTGAAACCTAGCACCGTGTGCTTCTGTTTGAGTATCAATTTATCAAGAGGGAAAAGGTCCAGCTTTGAAAGGTTTCTCACATTCTGTAAACCCACTCAACTTACCCCACTGAGAGGTAAAGGACTGCAAGACAAAAGCTTTTTGTTTGGATTGTAAATAAATAAACAAAGAAAAATCCTCAAGACAGAGCTGTCAGTCATTAGCACATTGCCTCATTTAGGAAGGATAATACTTCAGGAATACAGAGACCAGTGAGAGTGGTTATGTACCAGACTCAAAACAAAGTTCCTATGGTTTAATGAAAGACAGAACCAGAGCTCAGGGAACTGTCTGGAAATAATAACCACCCCACCTCCAAGGCTTTAGTGCAAAAGCAACGCATGTTCATTTGCAAGGGACTGAGAATTAATTTAACAACTCATTTTTATTCAGTGGCTTTTGTGAAAAGGGTTGTTGATCTCAGTCACTTCCTGGTGGCATTATAAAACACAGCTCTGAAAGCAAAACCACATCAGTCTCATCAGGTAGGTCAAAAGAGGTGAATGGGGTGAGATGTGCTCAGGGAGGTCCAGGGCTCCTGCGTGAGTCTAGGGCACACTGGCCACGAGGAACACAAATAAACACTGACACCTGCCCTCTGCTGAGGACGTAAAAGGTGCTGTGAATCTCATTCATCAGCAGGGCATTTGTAAATTAAACAGTGCTGAGGTATCACCACAGACGACATGCTGAACTATGGAAATTTAGTTTCTAAATATTGGCCTAACTCCATTAAAGTAGGTGTTCATAAAATGCATTCAGACAGAGCTTCGGAAATGTTCTAAATTTCTTTGACTCTGCCACTCTTGAAAAGTCTCAGTTTCACCAAGAGGATATTAAAGGCTGAGCCTGAGGACTGGTCAAAACATCACAATAAATAAGAGAATTTTCAAAATATGAGATCTACATTTTTATGCTTTTACTTCAGCTTATAAATTATACAAGGTGCTGGTTTGCAACAGCAGAGAAGAATCAATAGAATAGTAAGGAAAGAGAGGCCATAAATGGCATAACCTACTACCTGTGAGACTTTATAAAAGAATATTTTTTAATTCCAAAGAAAAGAAACTGTCCAACAAGTAGTTTATGGAGGTCACTTTCTTTGCCGCAGGTTGACACTCCAGTGGAGGGCACACCCCTGGGACACTGATGGGACAGAACAGTCCCAGCTGCAATACTTGCAGCACTGACAACAACGGTGTTGATGCACAGACCCAATAAAAGCAGAAGTGCAGTACCTGCAGGGCTCAGAGCACAGCACTTCACACAAACTCACGTGCTCAGCTGTCCAGGACTAACCCCTGCTGATTTCCACCACTGGGCAGGGGAAGGCTCTTTCCAGCTGCATATCTTGAAGACTGTTCTTGACTAAGCAACTTGCCTATGATAATGTAGCTCATTAAGCCTTATTCCCAGAGGAACATGACCTGTGCCAAGCCTACTGCAGTTATTTTGATAACTGCTTCCAGTATTTAGAAGAAAATTGCATTTTGGTCAAAAGATTGTAATTGGATGGATGGTTTCAACTCCCTTTTCAGGTGGCTAAAGCCTTTTAAAAGCTGTTGAAATTTGCTTCATCAAAGCAATAAGATTTTCTCATTTATTGAAACATATGTTCATCATTTTTCTTTAACAGTAGAGGTGCCACTCTACAAAAGGCTGTTAAAATGCAAAAATAGAACTGGGTCATCTTTCTGCTGCACGTCACTGTATGTGCAGGGACCTTATTGATCACAGAAATTACACAGAAGAGGTTCCTAAAATAACAGCTACCACAGTTGTCTTTTAAGTCCAAAGGTTCAAAATAAAATGGAGACATTATTGAAATGTTAAAAAGGAAAAAAAAGTTCCTGTTGATACAAGATTGCCTGTGTCCTAATTATGGAAAGATTTTTTTCTGTCCTCCCATTCCTCCACTCTCATACCTATTTGGCACTTCCTTCAGTGGGTTGATATGTACATCATCAGTAGAGAAGATCAAATAATGAAAGCCTGAAGTCACTTATTATACTTTTGAATGATCTCTAAGATTATTCAGAATACTAGAATTAAAGGGTATCTGGTAATAGGATATTAATTTCCTTTAAAAATGCAATTTGAAATCAAATAAAAAACCCCTAAAATTAGACGCTTCCCTTAGTAAATACCTGGGTGATAATCCAGGGGGGAAAATGGACACATATTCTTCCCAGGATAGGTTCTGAAAAATCACAATTTTAAGTGCAAGGAAAACATATTTTAAAATATTTTTTTTTCATTTTCTATTTCTTTTTGTCTCTAGTGCCTAAGCGTGACACAGTTATTTCAACTCTTGCTGCAATGCCATCAGTAGCTACAGTAGGAAACATTTGTGAGTCATGAGAAAGTCACGACCAAGGGACTAGTTTGTGGCCGGTGTGGAGCTCACAGCAAGAGCTCAGACAGTGCTGGGAGAGGAGAGCAGAGAGCCTTGCACCCCGCAGCGCGGCCTCTGCTCAGTCCCAGGGGGTTAGGTATGTTTTCTTCCTGGTGGGAATGCCAAGCTCTGTGAACAGGATGTGTAACTCAGTCAGCCCATCACCTGCCCGGTGCCCCGATAACCGCGCGCCGAGGCTGCGGGCTTCGACGGGATTCACCTCAGAGAAAACCAGGGGACGCTGATCAGCTTCATATTCACTCTCCTGTGATATACTCACTCTGCTTTGCTTGCATTATTATATTTGAAGATTCACTTCAGTGGCCTAGAGCAAATGAGATGGGCTAAATATAAGGGAGAAGTTAAGAGCATACCATCCCCCCCAAAGACGGCATTTTCTCTTTCAAAAGGAGTTATTTGCCTGATGCTGTCTCGCCTAATTATTTTCCCCTGAAACTCTTGTGCATATATTTGAATAAAACAACATTATGTAAATAGCAAATAATTTGAATCTAGAAATTATTGAAATAACAATGTGGAACACATCACAACTAAGCAGTTAAGTGTTAAGCTATTATTTTACATAAAGGGTCAATACAAATTACTGTGACTCATATAAGTGCTCACTTAGATAAGGTTTAGATAAGGTTAAAAGAGGACTCCAAAATACGACTTTTTATTTATTTATAGTTATTCGAAGTTATTGGAATCTGAAGATTCAAAGAATCAACTTGTCCTTTTTGGAATACAGGACTTCAGTATTCACTTAAAAAAAAAAAAGGCAACAGTTTCAAGAAACCCACTGTCAGAATAGGGAGGAGGGGTCACACCTGAGGACAAGAAGGGCAAGTTTGAAGAGCACTTTGAAAAATTGTAACATTTGATGGCCCAGAAGGATTCATCCTGTGCACCTGGGGAAAGGACTCAAGTCCTCTAAGTGCCATTATCTTTGAGAACTCACCCAATGAATGAAATTCGGTAAAACTCTCAAAGGTTTGCTGTCAAGCCTTAAAAGAGAACACAAAATCATTTAGTATTAATTTAATTCATTAATTAAGGGGCAGGGGAAAGGAAGGGAGAAAGGAGTAGAAATCAACATGGTCATGAATAACCACTCATGCAGATTTGTCAGGAACAAATGGAGCTAAACCTGAGCAATTCCCTTTCATGTCAATGAAAGGCCCTTTGTATGCGGGCATGCTGTAGATATAAAAAAATCTTGATTTTTAATAGGATTTCAGAAGCTGTTTCTAAAAGATTGATGCAAAATGGTCTGAAAATCGCATTCAGAGAACAATTCCAAATTATTTCTTTTTTTTTTTTGAATGGAAGGATACAGTGAAAAGATTTCAGCAGTGATTTATTTTGTCACCGCAGAATAATAATATTGTGTAATATTTTCATTAATGAGGAGGACAGTGGGACACTGTACATATGAAGTTTGGAAACACCACCAATCTGGACGATGCTTCAAAGGTTTTGAAGGACAGGATTAGAATTCAAAAGATCCTAAAAAGCTGGAAACATGGTGTGAAAAAAACAAGGTGCATCCCTATTCCATGAGACAAAAGGTTCTATGTATAAGAACAATCATTGTAAAGAGCAGTCTGACATAAAAGGATTTCTGGGCTTTAGGAGATTGAAGGCAGAAATGGATCATCAATGGATCAACTATGCTAATGCCAGAGAAGAAGTGGTGTGCTAGGGTGCATAATTAAATGGAGATCCTGCAAGATATGAGACATATGAGAAGAGATGAGATGCCAAACCTCAAGAAGGATGTGTTCAGAAAGGCTGGATTTCTGAAACCTCTGATCATTCTGCATGGGAAGAATTAAACCCCTCATTCTGTAGTGCAGAGACTTCAAAACACATAAAATGCTGCAGCGCAAGGAATAGTCATATCCATGGAGGATAAGAGAAATAATGGACTTCACCTGCAGCCTTAAAGAAAATGTAAACTACAGGACAAGTTCTCTAACACTGAGGATACCACTGGAATAGCACTGGAACCGGAGCAGACTGTGCGGGCAGGCTGTGAAGCCCCTCACTGAAGGCTTTGTAGAAACATGACTAACATTTATCAAGAGCACAGGTAACACCTCCTGAGAAGAGGATGGTGTAAGTGGGCTCATCTTTTGTATTTTCGGTGAGATAACACGCATCCTACTTCATAATCAATGCATTTTGTTCTCTGCTGTTCTAAAAGTTAACAAACTATTTTTCTGAGAATAGAACTCTAATTCTCCATCAACTTTCTGCGTTCTTTCGCTGAGCTTTTGATTGCTTAATGCAAACTAACAAACTGACATTAACAAGACTTGCACCTGTGGGCTGGGAAATAAGAGACCCATAACTGGCTTCACTGTGGCACACTGATGTATTTTCATCTCTAGACAGACTCTAAAAGAATAAACTGGATTATGCCAGAAGGTAAAAAGCACACTCACCTCCCTTGCTGGGTCAGGTACGTCAGGACAAAATATGCCACTGGGATACGCTTCAGGTGAGACATATATTTAGGTAAAATATTTCTCAAACCCCACATGAACTGGATGATTCACTAGTGAAATTGTCCTCAGCCTTTGTTGGCTGAAGGGAAACAATGCTGAGTAACTTCCTTCCCATTTTAACTCTCTCTCAACCTTAAATTTTCCTTGTAATTGCCTTTGCCTTTGAACAGAGTGAGTATCCTGCAGGCCATTTGTTCCCCACAAGTTACAGGCAAGGGACTGCCAACTTACTGCTCAGACATAATGATAAATAACAAAGGCATTAAATTAGTAACATGTTTACTACCATAATTTTACACTGTCTAGTCTTTTCCTTCTAAACTGTTAGGATATAGTATAGGGATAGCTAATTGACAAACTAATGGAATGTCTGAAGCAAGGGAAATTCTAATGCATTCAAACCATTACAGTAAGAGAAAACAATAAACAAGGCATACAAATATTTAGAATAAATATGATAATGGCAGGCCCATTCCCATTATGTAAAAGTGTATTAATTGTTGGAAAGAAAGTAATTTCATTGAAAGACAAAGCAGTCAAAACAACGGATCTGAGCTGGCTGGTACCTCTTAGCAGATTCTTTTTATTTCTGTGGAAAGGTACAGAAGTGTTTGATTTGTAAAACAACTGATACCTTATGGGAAAGTGTAAAGAACATTCTTCTGGGAGAAAAAAAATCTGTTGTGTAAGTCAAATTTGCTTAATTTATCTTTCCTTAATTTGCATTGCTAAGGATATTTGCAGTGCTCAAAGTGTGTATAACTGGTAGGTTTAATTAATTTCTCAACTGTGTTACTTGAGGCAAAAGAAGATGAAGAAACCCAGAAATGTGGGCAGGAGTAAGAACACAGCACCGCTTCCTGCCCTCCCACAGCTCAGGCCCTGGATACTGGTATGAAAGCAGGGTCTTGGTATCTCAAGGGTTCATCTGCTTATCGGCTTCTTAGAGGTTATAATCCTCTGGTTGTGAAGCCACAATGGGTTGCTGTGGAGAAGATTACAATGTCACAAATCCTATCAGAGGATTATAAGTCTGTCAGGTTGTGAGTAATTATGACGGAAAAGCAAACCTCCAGAGGACACAAAAATAACCTTCATATGAGGAGATCCGGTGTCACGTAATAAAAGTCTACATGGAAAACCAACCTCAGACTGGAGGTCTTTTTTGCAAAGCAGGAGCCCAGAAAATATTACAAGAATGTGAGTGCGATGGCACAGCATGGAGCCCAAGGGAAATGAAAAGCAGGAGAGGCTTCCAGCCAGTTTAGTCACAAGGCCAGTGATATTCCACTCCCACCCTCCTCGGATGGCAGTAAAACAGCCAAGTGATTTCACAGAACTCTGCTCCTACACACTTGGAGTCTAACCAGAAACAAGGAGCCCAAACTTGAAACATGATGAAGGCCCCATCTCCCAAATCACTGTGACCACAGAGAATTCAGCACCTCACAGCACCAGAGACTTCATCTAGAAGACAGTGGGAAGCTTCAGTCTTGAATTTGACTGATACACAAAGTTGCCTTTTTCCCCATTTGTAACTTGTCACACAGAGTTCAGAAGAGCTCACAGCCATAAGATTCTTGTAGATATATACATAGAAAATTCCCATAGATTTAAACATAAAGTAGTAGCAGCACATTCAATAAGAAAAAGGCACATATACGGGAACATCGTGTGTTCTTCTCTGGCTAGACTCAAATGGCAGCGGAGCCTCACATCTCTTTGGCCACATTACTACTGATTTTCCTTCTTTTATGTTTCATTTCAATCATTATTCAAAGAAATACAATCTCTGACTTTCACATAGGTAAGTGCCTGAAGGATGTAGATGGAAAATTGAAGGGGTGGAAGAGGGAGGGTTTGTATTGCAAAATTAGTGCTGTCCTCATCTTCACTTCACAGATACAAGCATTCTGAATGAAGAGACCATATGGTTTTGAGTGTGTGTAGATAGCATTGCCTTCATCTGACAGCAGCACAGAATTCCACTGCACTGGAAGGAGACTTGGGAATTTTGCCATTTAAAACCAGGCATAGGGCATTGCTTGAGCAACAGCAGCACTGTGACTACATAGCTCACTGATATGTGCCTGCAGTTTACCTCTCCTACCAGAGCAAAATCAGTCCCTCCTAAGATATGCACTGAGGGCAGGGACCGTGGATTTTGTGACCTGGCCTTCTGTCACATGTTGATGAACAACCTTGTCTCTGCACATCAGAGACATGAATCTCCCTCCCATAACGCTTTCTTATGAAGACTGCATCAACACCAACCTTGTTCATTGGTGCCTCAAATTAGATCAGCAAGGTGGTAAGAGTTACACCGTGCCATCCTATCCCTTGCCAATCTTTAACTTGAAGCAACAGGAATTGTGGTGCCATTCAGCACTATGAACCTGCTGATCCATAACCACTCATGGCAGGGGACATGTTCCCTCTCCTGTGCTCCATGTGTCAGCACAGCCCTCAACACCAGCGTGTCACTGGAGTCTGGTACCTCTGGAGTCTCACAGCGGGACTGAAGGTGTTCCTGCATCCAGCATTTTTCTATACTGGGGGGAAAGCTTGTCCTCAGAAATCTGGTGAGGTTACCTGCATGTGAAAGACCACACAACCTTCACCGTGGCAGACAGCAAGAGAGCAAGAGGTTAATCGTGTAGGAAGTGAACAGAAAACACTCAGCCTTTGACATCAGCGCAGTGGTACCACGGAGAATCCCAGCATGTAGCATGGGACTAACTCCTACAACTGCTTGGTAGGACAGGGGAAGGCATAAGACAGTATGTTTGATGACAAGCATTTACACTGTAGGCTGTCACTTCCATTAAACAGAAACATTTTTTTTGCTGGATGAAATGCCATCCCACTCATCTCAGATCTTTTTTGTGATTGCGATTAGATGGGTAGGTTGTCTGTGTTACAAGAATGTTTTTGTGATATGGTGCAGAGACAGAACAGATCCCTGACTAGCATAAATTGCCATGAAAAATATGTATTGTCTCAGAGCTATCACATTAAGGGGCAATACAACTTACATGACTTGTGCATCACTGAGGAGAAAACAAAAAAGTCTGCAGATCATAAGGGACAGAGACTTATAGGGATGACTTACAACAGCATTATATACAGAATAACACAGCTCCATGTGTTGCTGAGGGTAGAATCTCATCCCAGAAGCTGCACTGCAAGGTTACAAGCGTTGAGAAATGGCAGCACTAACAATCAAAGTTTGGTAAGACTATCAGATGAAGACAGATTGAAAGGAGTGAAATTATTATTTCAGGAGAGAGACAAATATTTGAAAAGTGGTAAAAAAATTGTATAAAATAATGAATGGTAGATAAGTTGGATTGTGAGCATCTGTTCTTGCAAAAATACAAAATCAGTTAAATTGCAGGGCAGAGAAATTAAGACTAGAGGAATACTTTTCAGTTTAGGACTCGTACTAGACTGTGGAAAATGTTGTGCAGAAAACCATTAATTTAACCAGAGTTGAAATACCATTTTTTGACAATATGGAGAACAAGGTCATTGATATTTTTAACAGCAAACAGAAACTCAAGGGTTCAAGTTTATAAATTTTGAGGCATAGTCCGCTTTGCTCTTTCTGGGCATAACCCCTAGACTAAGGCATAAGCACACAAGTTTCAGAGACTATTTTGCATTATCTAACAGGTGTGCAGCCTGATTTTGATGTACCACCTTTTGCAGAACATACCCTCGTATGTATGAGTGTAAATAAGGACATCCTTTAAAAGCACAACATGTAATGCAAATCTGAAGGAAGGTAAAGAACGTCAGTAAAGACAATGACAATGGCATTACAACACCTACAAACACACAGACCCTTCAAGTTATATCTGTGTAAAAAAATGCGTGAACACCAAACCTTAGTGAGGGTGAGTTCAGTTGCTTTGGGACAACCTACAGAGAGGCAAAAGCAAGAATATAGGCCAAGGATTTGAGTTTCAACCCAACAGAAAGCTCAGTCCCATGAATGGAAAACACTTTTATTATCCAGGAAGGAACTGGTCTCAAAGGAATTAGTTTACAGGCATGGTCAAGTTGTTAAAATCCCACAGGCTTCATCATATCTGGGGTTTTTCAGAACTAGCACCTGCAGTTTCGGTTGGTGAGCCTTGCAGGAACACAAGTATGGATTTGCAATGCTGGATGAGCTGGTCTTATAATTAAGTGTAATACACTCAAGAATAAAGAGGCAAATAGGCTCGTTGGTGGCAATGCAGTTATGGATGGGAGGGGAGAAATTTTATACTGATATTCTCTAATCACTCAGATCTATCCTGTTTTCATAGCTGTTATTTTCAATTTTAGCTAGTTCAGGGCGTATCTTTTTCTCTTGAATATCTGAAAATGCTCAGCTATTATTATATTTTGCTCTGAATTCCCCCCCCCCCCGCCTTGACTT
>VZRE01013728.1:900249-962459 GCA_013396775.1 Cephalopterus ornatus | reverse complement strand
GACTTTCCAGACTTCTTTTGTCTGTCTTGTTCTCATTTCTTTTGTACATGTGTCTGCAGGTAGCTTCTATAGCAAAATCTCACTCTGCTTTCCTGCCCTACCCCCATCCTCTCCCATTTTGTTACTGCATTGCCTGTCTGTTTGCTCTTTTCCTCATGCCTGGAACCGCTCATTTACTAACAGATTCCATTCTGTGCCTATGGAGTTTGTTCATTTTCCCTGTCTTCAGGCACTGAATCACTGACTTCATTGTACGGAAAGGAATGAATCCCCAGGCCAATCTAAGAACAGGTTTCACTCTCCCGGGCTGAAGAGGAGGAGGGTGGTGGCTGAGCTTAAGGGATGCCCGTGGCAGGCTCTTGGCTCTCAAGCAGTGAACAAGTTTATTATTGCCAGCAGCCCTCTCACGTCCCTTCCTCTAATCCTGAGTCTCTCCCAGAGCCCTGGCAGCTTCTTGACAAGGTTGATCAAACTGCGTGAACACACAGCATATTCTACAGACAGTGCAGAAATCCAAACAGCCAGTTTTGAGGCCTTTGCCTTGTCTTACCGCTTGCATACATGGGACTATGTTTGGTGTCAGGTATTTCACATTGGGTTCTTATTTTTATTCAATAATTGCTTACATGCCCACTCCTTTGGTACCGAATGAAGTGCATAAATCAGATATAACCCCATCTTAATTGAACAGAGTATGGAATAATTAAAGCAACCATTTACACCATTGGCACATGATGCACACTAAAGTAACTCAGAAATTCACAATCGGGAGGGGGATGGAAATGCTCTGAAAAAAGTAGTTTCACTTGGAAAATGCAGTAAGCAATTAGCTGTAACATCTGGATACAAGTTTAAACTGCACAGGCTGAGATATAGGCCAAGGTAATAAACAGATAACATAATGATCAATCTTCATCAACTACTGGGCTGTGACCAGAAGCCAATGCCTTTGCCATTTCCAAGGGCTCACTGTTGGTGGCCGGGATGCAAACCCCACTTTCTCCATCCATAAACTGGTTTTGGTGCACCTTCCTTCCAGTTCTTATTTGCTTTTCCATGTGTCTCCTACCAGCTTTCCTATACCTACACATCTTAACAGAATTACAGTCAGAAGCACTCTTATGAAGAAGCATACGAAGAACTTGTTTATTTTCCTTTTTTTCCCCATGTGTCTCATTTTCTGCCCAGCAGACACCTAGCTTGTGTGTGCTGAGCTCCAGCACACTTCTTCAAACTCTGCCTTTAGGGCTGGTAGTAGGAAGATGGAGAGAAAACCACTAACATTTTGTCCACAATGACTCCTCAAAGTCTTGGAAGGTTAGGAAGCAGGCTGGCACCGTATTCCCTCGCTTCAGCAGAAAATAAGAAAGGTTGGGAATATTGCAGGTTTTTTACAATATCACCATTGCTAATCAGGTCTGATTATTCATGCTAGAAGCTGCGGCACAAACAGTTTTTTGACTCTTTGTGATGTTCATATTCTCTGTCTTTTAAAAATAAACACACAAATTGGCAGTGGCACAGTGCAGCTGGTCCTGTGGAATCTGTGACGGACAATACCAGTGTCACGTTGCCAAAAATAACATTTGAGCACAGCCACGGCTTTTGGGTTAAAGTTGTTCCCATTCACTGAAGCCAGATATTTGCAAATACCAATCACAGAATATCTGGTTTGTAAGTATCAGGGATTTAACCTGGCACTAGAGGTCATTGATAAAGCTGGTAGGTCAAACTTTCCTCCAATTGAAACCAATTCAAAAAATACTTTGAAGAATTGAATTATTTGTTCCCCAATATGTAACATTTGCTATTTTTTCCAATTGTAGGAACAAAGTATTTCAAATTTTACATTAACATCTTTAGTCAGACTAAAATTTAGCTTGATTCAGATTTAGACAGATGTATATATCAAGCTGAGATTTTTCTTGCAGGCTCTAGGAGTCCATTCCAATGGAAGCCTCTTTATAAATAGGAATCAATCTTCGATATGGTTAAATGCACTTTGCCAGAGTTTGGCCTTTTGCTTAATCCACTTTGTGAAAATGGCTTATTGAATGAGTAATTCCATGTGATGACTTAGCCTTGTGTAAGCATCAGGGTGTGAGTGAGGGGCACCGCGGAGTCAGTGTGGCAGCGAAAGAATGACTGTCTTTAATTCACTTGAAATTCATAATTCAGAAGATTTCTGGGATTTTAACAAGGCAAAAGAGAAGTCAAAGATGATCTAGAAATTGAAAACATATTTCTTCATAAACACTCAAAGAAGGAAAGCCCAGCATCATTAGTAACCCAGGAACTCAGTAACAACATTCTGCCACTGAACACTGGGACGAAGCCCAGGTTCACCCAAGTCATCTTCCTCAGGACCTTTCTGGGGGAACTTTCCTCACTAAGTGTAAAGTGCTGACTGGGTGAAACTGAGAGGTCTAAGACAAAAACACATAAAAGTCCTGGTTAACTGCACCTTATTGACATTGTTTTTACAAGTCTCTACAGCTGAAATCACTTCAGCAGTGAGTGTAGAAATACTGGTGCTCACGATATTTTCACCACAGTGAAATCATGATGCTTTGACAGATTCAGTAATAAGAATTGCCACAAGGGAACTTCATAATAGTAGCATCTATGAAGTGCTACTATGAAGAACTATGATTTAGCTCTACTAAGAAAAAAATTAGTGAACTTAGTGGTAAAAGGTTGACACTTTCCTTACAGGTAAAGGTCCCACTCGTGCTGGTACCTTCAGTGCTGCCCTTTACTGAAATACAGTTGTGCTGGCAGTTCAGCTCAAAAGTGTACTCACAGATGCAATCAGAAAGGAGAGATATTTGGAAGATATGGATGGTTTGGAGAGAATAGCCAGCTATTTATTGGTTCAAACTGCTAGAGTAAGAGGCTTTCCTCAGCTGTACTCTAGAGACGGAATGGGAATGGTATAGGATTTCATGAATTCCTGCTCTGAGGAGTAACTCCACTTAGTTGCATCAGACATGCCAGTATTAGAGCTGAAAAGAAACATCCTGAGAGTTTTTATTTATTACAAAATAACAATTCCTTAAAATGACGTGTTTCTGTGAAAGGGTTGACTTAGCAAACTTACCCTTTAAAGGTAAAACGATCAAAAAAGATTTGAAGACTGTTCCAATATTTTGGGGGGATTCTGAACAGAAAAGTTTCCTGTTTCCAATCCAATATAATATTTTTCTTGTAAAATGTGTCTCAACTTATCTTTTATATATATAAAATTTTGAAATCATGACAAAATGTTTCGCCTGATCTGACACAATATTTGTAAGAAAAAGAGTCCCACTTCAGAATTCATTTCTTTGGTAAAAGAAAAAAAATACCCACCCACTGTAGAACTCTTTTTGTATGGGAAAATAATTCCTCATTCAGCTCTAACTATTATCCACAACCCATTTGTTCCCTATTAACAACCAGTACCAGCAAGAAGAATCAGACTGTTATTAGGTGATGGCACTTGTAACACTTTTCTCCGGTTACCACAGTGTCCTCACAACCTGGATCCTCATGTCTGTGCTTACAGAGCTGTGCAGAGGCAGGGCAGGCCCAGTGTGAACAGCAGAGGCTGCACCAGGCAGCGCTGATGGTGAAGGAACTTAAAAAACCTCCTTCGCTTTCTTTTCTCTCCCAGCAGCAAATCTGTTAACCGCCTTCAGAGCCCTTGCTGGGCAAATGAGCTGGGCAAAGCCAAGTGGCTCAAATCCCTTAAAATCCTGGCAAACTGCAGGGATATATTTGGCTCCTGCCAGCTCCTTGCGGGCACTTGAAGGATGGTCCAGTCCCTTCACCACAATAAACCACCTTTCCTGTAATGGAACAGCTTTCTCTCTCTATGATCTCCACCCAGTGCTTGATGCTGAAGGAGCTACTGTCACCAATCCAGACCATGGTTTCATTGCAGGAGAAAAATGTGTTTGCAGAAGCCATGACAAGGTTCTAGGATTGCCATGCAGCTCCAAATATCACCAAATCCACAGCCTGGAGGAAGACTCAGCAAAAAAGATACACTGACCATGTTGAAATCTGTTGAAATTTAGGTTTGCAAATAGAGTGCAGCATATAATTCTGACCAAGTGTTTTAGAGGCTGGAACTGAACATTAAAAACAACAAATAAATTATATTACATCTTAGAAAGAAAAGTATACAGGTTGTATTCTCTACTATAAAAGGAACAAATCAACTTCAGAATGGATATGGGGTGAGTGCTGGTATAAAGCTGTAATCAGCTCCTGCTTTTCCATGTGTCTGCTACAAAAAACATTACTTTAGTATGATATTGTGATACCCACTGCTAGGGAAAAGGAGAAAACATAAGGACAAAGTGTTTGCTTTGATGAAATCACCTAACAATAGTCACGAACCAGAAAAGCCCATTCTGCATCGTGGGCACGTCTACAGAACAGAGCCCAGAGCTGTGCAAAGCACCACGCTGGTATTAGCAGTGTGAGAGCACACATGCAGCAGCCCTGCCCGAGCCAAGGGAAATGAGTCTGGCTATTTAACTGCACACAGCGACACAACCACCCTGTATTCAAGATAACTTGGAACAAACTCCATGTTTTGGTTTGTATCCTAATGCAGCAGCAAATTCAGTATTTGTGTTGGTGTTCAGTCGTTTTGAAAACCTATTTTCTAGTTCAAGGGTCTTTTTATTCAAAAGTTACCATGTGTTGCTACAATCACTTGTCAGCCTTTAATCATGCCATTAACTGTTTGAAGTACAGCTTTGCTGTACTCCAACTCCCACTTTGTAGTCAATACTGTTTTGTTGCATCGAATCTCACGGCATCACCTGTCTAATCTGTACTCGAGAACAATGTCAAAACCTGAAGACTAATTTACTTTTTTCTTAATGCTTGTCGATTTTCTTTAATACAGATCCACCACAGATGAATAATGTCATACCAACATCTCCCCTCCTTCCTCAGATGGCACATCAACATTCATATCCCAGCCTGGGACAGATCACAAACCCGTATGAGCAACAGCCCCCAGGCAAAGAGCTTAACAAGTACGCCTCTCTAAAGGCAGTGGGTAAGTGAGCGACGCGATGCATGAGTGCTTCAGATCACTGTGTTGCATTTGCTGTTGGCAGCTGACACGTTGCTTCAAAGTTAAAAACAAAGTCTTGCTCATCTGGACTGCTTCATGATACACTTTCACACAGAATATCCCACGGTAGAGTTTAATACAGAATATCGTGTTAGTTGGAACTGTAATGAAAATTAACAGGGGGACCAGAATGGTGACCCCACAAAGGGGTGTTTATATACAGACACAAACCCACACCATGCCCACTGCAAACCAAGTTTCCCCTATGTTGCATGCACAGTGTTCAGCATCAGTTCTTTATGCCCTGGATCTGCAAGGAGGAGGGAGTTGGGCTTGATGACTCCCGTGGGTCCCTTCCAACCTGAGATATTCTCTAATATGCCTGTGTATGCATTGTGGTGTGTATGTTCCATAGCTACCTGCACAAATGAGAGAGAAAAACAACAGATAGGCTTCAAATTTTAGCATATAATTTAGATACCTGCTAAAAACTTCCAAAGAGAGAAGGCACTTGTACACTTCCAAATTAAGAGCTTTCACATTTCCTGTAGGATGTGCATTAGCAGGTCCCTGGAGGAATATTCTGAGGTCTTATGATTTCAAACAATTAGTGCATGATAAAGCTTCTACTAAAGATCCCAGTGGTGCCTATTTTCTGTGACTGGTTAATATTATTTTAAGCTAATAGGAGAACACCCTCAAAGAAACAGTTGTGGGGAGGGAAAAGACAATAGTGGATTAAAAAATCAAAATAATTTTCTAATTGGATGTGTAAATCAATAGTAGTTTTCACGGGCTGTAAATACCTTCTGCGCACCCTGTGAAGGCAGAAAGCCTTTATCACCTTATATTTCAGGCCCCTTCTAGACAATAATACATTAAAAACTGGGGGAGTCTATTCATAGCTTCACTCTGACCATTGCTTAGCTCACATATGTGGATGTTAACATCATTTCCCCATACATTTAGAGCAATGTCACACTGCCTATTTTCAGACAGGGATATTTATCTCAGAAAAACAGCAGAGCAGCTGAGAACATTCTGATTTAGGGATCTAGTATTCATCACACCAAAAAAACTTTTCAGCACAAACTGACTGCGCTATCTGCATTTCAGGGTAGCAGAACTCAAATGAAATGTGCATCAAAGTCCCATCTCAAATAGTTTAGTTTTGCTTTAGAGCTCATCAGTTGTGTTTCTTACAACTGACATTTTAAAATCTATTTATGAAAACAAGGGTTAATAGCTTTCTGCTGAATTTTGAATACTGAGTAGCTTTACAATTCCCTCTTCAAAAGGTGGTACTGTGTAATGATGTGGTGATTATCACAGATTCATGCGCTGATATCAGGCTTCTTTTTCAGATGTCAATTTAGGTCAAGCCAATCATCAAAGCTAAAAGGTACTTAAGCATAATAAAATGAGAGATGAAACACTGTAAGAAACTTTTCTCATCTGCCCAAGAGCCACTGAATGTACCTTTTAAAAAAAAACAATTACTAAATTAGAACCTAGATATTTCTTATGTGTCTGAATACAGGTTTTTAAAACAGCTAGATTATCACCATATGGTTAAATCAACCTTGAAAGACTGTGCACTTCAGCTTCAGAAGTTGTATAATGCCTCTCAGAATCTTAAACTAAATTAAACATAACTTTCAGGGACATTTTCTACCAAGAGGATTGTACTGTCTTCCCATGCTTTTCCCCTGTCCTTCCTATCCCCTCTCTTTTTTTTTCCCCATAGCTCTACCGGTCTCAGACCCCATTAGCCAAGTTTTAGATGCAAGTGAATTCTCACAAGTACAAAAGTGCTGCACTGTTATCCAAACTTTTCAGCACAAAACAAGAGAGATTTTGAAACTGTTATACATTTGCACCCTCTGTCTGGACATATGGAACAAGAATTAAACACACTCATTTTTCAACCATTTTCAGACTCTCATATCCGTGATTCCTCCCAAGAGCAGCTCTGAGTACATCCCAAGATCACAAAGGGGTTTTTCCACGATGCCAGCCAGGCCTGGGTCTGTGACCACGCTGACACCAAGCAATCCAGACTGCACATGGCAGAGTTCAGAGTGGCTTTATGAGAGCTCTGAGAGGAAATAGGACCTGCACTACATCAAACCTACCAATACGAATTTAACCTGACAACATCTTTTGAACAGACACCAACTGAGTTCACCTTGACCGGGTATTTGTGTCACAGGGCGAAGGCACTTTTTGCCTGCTCACATTCAGAGTCATATTTATGGATCCCCATAGCAGGTCAACAACCGTGTGTAGTCCTTTTCCCTTTGCATTCATTGACAGTGGCTTGAGGGTGTATTCATTTGCCACAGCAGAAATTTAATAAGGGATTTGTTGTATATTTGCCCATCCATTGGAGGCAAAGCACATTCTTTTAAGTGCCCCTTACTCTGCATGAGCCCATTGTTTGGGTGTAGTCCACTGTGCTTAACCCTTTTCTTTAATGGGGGGGCTGGGGGTGGAGGGAGAAGCATCGCTACTGCTTTGTAGCAACTGTAGCTGTGGTACATTAATATCACTCATCAGAATGTGGCCATAAGTGGTAAGAAGTTTAGATAACTGAAAAAGCGAAGCTTTACCAGAGGCAGTTTTAAATTAATTTCTACGCAGCTGCTTTCTTCTGAACTACAGATGTCCTAAAAATTTGGCTAATTTTAGAAGTGAGCTACTCATTCCTCAGTGACTGGCTGTTGTGAAAATTCACTTCATGGAAAACTAGCGAGTCACAGTAATCTCTGGTTTGATCACGTTCAGCACCTCCACCAAATTCAGTGAGGATTCAAGTGCTTGTGAAAACAAGAGACAACAGTGCCCTTGCTCTTAATTTGCACTGTGTTATTGAATAAGAATGACCCATCCTTGCGTGGTGAGGCCAAGCTGATCCCTAGGAAGCTGGTTTAAAGCTACACCCGGCCTTCAAAGGATACAACTCAGCAGAGTGCACTTGGAGGTTGGACTGTTCATGCACGTGTGCAATGCAACATGTGCAGTGCAGCGTGTCTGATGCAGCACAACAGGGGAGAAAAGAGTAGAAAAGGCCGATGTGGATGTATTTCATTTAAGAAACCAAATATTTTTCCGTGAATGAGTTCAAACTGCACCGCCAAACCCTTATACACTCAATGGAAGAGGTTGTTTTCCTCGTTTCTTGTTAGGAGTTTCTTTATTTGTTGTAGCCTCCAGAACTTCTTAAGTACTGGCCATGGCTGCTGACCAAATTCCCCTCTTCCCCTCACTGTCCACTGGCATTTACATCTCTGAAAGATGTGAGGACATTCTGTTCCTATTGTATATTCTCAGATGAGTGCTTGGAGTACAACAAGGTAATAGTGAGCAGAGATCTCCTCACTGGTTTCCTCACTGCACTAGAATTTGACTCTCCTTCTACCTTGGCACATAAAGCACCGAGGAGTAATCAGCAGAAGGCAGAGGACCACTTGGAAATGAGGAGAGGAACACATTTCCTGAATGAATAGATAAGAAGTCTGTCTCCTAACATCTCTGACTATCTGACTGACTGATCTGACTTATTGATAGGTGCACTCTCTTCACCCGTTTTCAAGCCACTGAATCTCTTTTCAACAGCGCCAAATTTTTCTTACCACAGAATTTGAGAGACCATCTGAGTGAAAAAGGTTACCAAGTTCCAAGAGCATTCCCAGCAAAAGTAGTCACTGAAGGTTGTGTGGCCATAAACACCCAGTGTTCTGATATTTTTTGGTCACCTGAGACAACATGATCCTCATTTCCTTCAATGCTTTTGCATTTTTTGATTATTTATGTGAAAAGTGCAGAAAGAGGTTTTTCTGCATAAATTATTCTTGTTTCCAGTTCATCAACCATGGTTTTACTCCATGCTTAGATGGTTATTGCTCACTTAAGCAATACTGACATGCCTAAAGCTACAAGTGGATGGAGATCTTGTAGCTGAACACCTTCATGAAATTCAAGTCCCAGGACATACAAAGGTAGCTCATCACAAATTTTTATGCACATCATTTGGACATTCATTTGGAAAGCATGAACAATCCAACTTCAAATTCCACTCTGCTAAACTGTAAGAGTTGTAGCCCATCCTGTTGCTTAATAAGAGTTCCCTCAAGCTCAAACTGGCCTCATTATCCTGAGGTATGAGTTATATTTATTCAGTCACACTGCTCTGTGAGCCTGGCTCAGTAACAGTTAATTTCCTTCCCTTAATTTTCATTTTCAGGGAGTGCAAAGGCACAAACTTTCTTTAGACTTTCTTGCAGAAACTAAAAAATACCCCAAACCAAACTTCTAAATCCCTGTGAAAATGATCACTCAGCTACCGGAGAGGTGCACAGACATGCAAGTAAAAGCTGTGAATACAAGTATTTCTACAGTTTAACATGATTTTATATTTCTTTCATATTCTTTCTTCTTTCCTTCACACACACACACACACACACAAACCTTTGAGGAATTGACCAGAAACAACTTTGCCAAAAAAAATCCCCAACAATGGACAGAATTCCTCCCTGAAACACAGACCCAGAAAGCCTTCCCTGATGCTGGGATTTGTTAGTCTCCTATGGGATTAAATTAGATCTAATTGATTGGATATAGTGAAGGTAGAAGGAGAATATAATTGGCAGCAGACCCACCATCATATCTGAGTCTACAGCTCCCAGCATTTCTTGGAGCTGCACAGTTCTTTGATCCCAAAGGAAACATTAGACAGTGCTCCAGCTCTGCTTGCAGTTGCAAAACTGCAAAGTGAGACTCTGCAAACATGACACTCAAAAAATAAATATCTCCTGGTCAGGTCTCTGCAGAAAATAGCGTGGCCACAGGTGTGCCAATGCACAAGGCAACTTCCTCCTCAAAAAGGGGAAGCACGTGAGAAAACTGACCCCTTTGTGTGTCCTCTAACACACAGAAGGATCCTCACCATGAAGTTAACTCTACCTTTTCTTAAGATTCAGACCTTCTCCTTCCATGGAAATGACACTAAGCCTATGCTGATACAAGATCTATCTTTTGAGAATAGAAGTGACTTCACAACGACCTTCTAAGAATGTGATACCCATCTCACCACAAGATGAGATTCTGTACCATTCCCTGTAGTTCACTGTTCTCTGGGCTGGAAAGAAACACCGTATTTGGAAAAATGGAAGACACAACACATCTGCCCATGCATTCAGGGGGGTTGATACAGTCACTTTAGAAAAAGTAGAACTACAGAATTATTGGATGCAATATGTTTCTGTTAGTTTACTTTCCTATCCCAACCACACTGTTACACTGATAGGTAAATATTCATGTTTTTTTGAAAGGCTTAGAGAGGAATTGTGCTTTCATTTCAAAGAGTAAAGAAATTTTCCATTACTACTTCCATAAGCAGTTACAACAAAGATGGATCAAAACCAATCTGGGACATGGGAGTAGCTCCCTGGATTTACCACCACAAAAAACTGACAGGGAAGTACAGATTCATGCATCTTTTGTAATGCCCAGAGGGCGATTCAGTTAATGATTACAGATATCTGGAGGTACGTTCAGTGTTATGAATAATGCCAGACTAGGTGATCCGCCCAAATCCACACCGGAACTCCAGATCTGTCTTGATATAAAAGCTTGGTATCTTTTTATTATTATTTCCTTAGCCCAGTGTGGCTGGAGAATTTGAAGCTTTTGAGTGTTCATTTGTTAAGGAAGTCTTTCATATTTTGATCCTTGCTTCCCCTTCAGGGACAGGAGAAAAGCCAAGCAGCACTCACTTTACCAAACCCCCTGCTAGCTGAAGTGGAGCATCACTTGTTTCATCCATGTCTTCTGCTGAGACCCACCAAAATTCAAATCCTGCCCAGAGCTTTCAGATGAAATTTCAAGACCTTTTCTTGCTTCCCCTAAATAATTTAATTGTTACCTCTGTCATTTGCCCAACTGGCTTTAATACCTACAGGCACTTTGTCATAGGTAAATAAAAAATGCTTGGAGAGTCCTGATCAAAATATTTTCCTATTTTATCATCAGCACACTCATTTCTTCTTCCAGTGAGGTACCCATATTTCAATTATAAATATGTTGTTTGTGCAAAGCCTCAGCATCTTGAGCAAAATCATCTGCTTTGCTGACAATCTTTTTCAGCCTCTTAAAAAACAACATTTTACTGTAAAAACAGGGAGATATTCTTTCTAAGGCTGGGGGATTCTGCTGTGAGCAGTCAGACAGCCCAGCAGCCATTGCCCAAGCCATCCTCTAGCAAACAGATGGACCTGTGGAAAGGGAACTTTAGGGATATGTTGGTCTTGGCAGAAGCTACATCTAAGCTGCTGGAAGGAAACTGCAAATAGCCCTTCCTTTACAAAAAGCAGTTTTAACACCAAAATAAGATGCCCTTGAACACTGCTATCCATATTGTCTCATTTCTTAGACTTTAGCAACACAGTGAACTTGTGAAAGAAAGGAAATCTGACCTTCAGGTCCATCTAGTTTATCTCAGAATTTTTATTTTTGTTGGACTCACACCTAGTGAATTCAGTTTTGTCTGAATTTGGTCTGCAACCTGGTTTTGTGGTGGTGGAAGAACATTACTAAGAATGTATTAAATTCTTAACCTATTTTTCATGCCAAAATTGCAAATTTAAATCTGTGCATTCTAATTCTTGATCTTGAAATTACTATTCTTTCCACCCACACTCTCTACAGTGGTTTTCCTATAATAGAGAAACAGCCATTTTTTCTTGCTATCAGCATGGATTTTAAAATAGTAAAAATTAAATCATAGCCAAAATTCATAACCAATAATTCATAAAAGCTCACAATCCACCAGTGAGAGAACTCACACCCTTCCACTAAAAATTAGGTTGGTTCACTGGGAACTAGTTGATTTTTAAAAATCCTTATTATGTGATAGTGAACCAAAATGAAACAAGAAGTTATTTTCTCCTTTCTAAAAGACCCAATGAATGGATCTAAAATAACAGTACCACGAGCCCAGCTGACCACTAGAGAACGAAGGCTTTCAGGATTTTTATTGTCTTTTGCTTGTCTTTTGCCTTTGGGGACCACAGCCTTCAGAGGTAACCAGCTCACAGTAACCAGGCTTATTTCCATCTACTGGGAACAGCGACGGCACAGGAAGAAAACAAGTAAATCCAAATCAAGCACGGATTATTCCAGCCTGTTTCTATGAAATGGTGATGAATTATGCATCAGGATTTTTTTACACATTAAGTGATGTAAAGACACGAGTGAGTGAAACTTTATGCTTAGGCAATAAAAGTGAACCACTGAAAAACAAGGCTCAGCTCCCGCCAAGACGAAGTCTAACGATGTTAAGCGTTTTCATTTGCGTCCCTTCTTAAACGTCCTTCCCTGTAACTGCTTTATTTTGCAATATAAACACGCCTCTATATATAAACCTACTTCTCACTCTGCAATGCAAATTTTGTATCAATTATTTAAGTGTAGAGATTGATCATAAAGATATGAAAACAATGGTGAACACCTGCAGATAAATAGCAACACCACGGGATCCCAACTAAAGTCTGGATTTACTCTCAAGTGTGACTTTTACAGTTCTCACCATGGAGCCTCCACATTGCACTGGCTGTTCTGAACATCCTCCACTCGCTTTTTCCTTCCAGACTATTAGCTTTGTAGGTGATTTAAGGCAATATTTTTGCAATAAGAGTTCCTTACATGTGCTCAACATGTGATATCCTGCAAGAGGATCTCAGAGGTGCCAAATGATCAAAACTTACAACTTTTTCTGGTGACAGAACCCCCCTCATAGCTGTTTTTCAAAAAATTAACAGAGATAGAAGTAAAGTTCTAAATGATTTCAAAGTGTCAACTTTGAATGATTTCTCAGGAAAAATAAGTCTTGTAATTAAATCACAAGTTACTGTAAACTAAAGGCTTTTGTTTATTAAGTAGTCTTTTAAGATGAAAATATTCAAATGTAAAAGCAGATTGTAGTGATTGATTCAGGGTTTCTTCTTTTGAAAACTCAGAAGGTAAAAAGGAAAAGTAGCTTTTTAAGGAAGGGCTTTGACTTAAGTTTTCCTGAGAACTGACCAAAAAACAACAGAGAGTACAATTCTGAAACCCCACTACAATCAATATGTTTAATTTAGGAATTTGGGGGTTGAGAAGCAAACTCAGTGGGAAACAGATTTAAATTATTATACTTTATTTCCCACAGTTCTACTGCTTCATATTTGGCTTAATTTTGTATGAAAATATTATTTGTTCTAGTATGTCAGAATCTGCCTCCATGAGGACAACAGAGCTTTAAACTCTTGCAGTCAGATCTGTTGCATTTACAGGGTCTATGACAGGAACATTCAGGCTTGCCTGGGTAATTTTCTGCAGCTATGAAGATCACTTTGTTGCAAGTCAATTTTACTTAAGTAAACAACTAATACTTTTGAGTTTGATTCTTGCCGAATTCAAAAACTCAGAAGGTTTAATACTTTTCAGCTCTGCACATGGATATATGTCAACAGCAGAGTGTGATGTTCTTCAGGATTACTCATGAGAACTAGTAAGACAACAGATAGGAATGAATCCCTCATTAAAAATATAAATAGTTATCTGTCTGCTATTTTGGTTCTGCAAAGGGGGTTCTAAAGACAATAAATGTGTTTGAAAGAAATCACACAGGCAAAAGTCACAGAGACCATTGCTTTACTCCTACACACTTATACTATAATAACAAAGGGCTTGAGGCACAGAGGAAAGAAGAGCAGTAACATGATTTGTAATGCACACAGTTCATTGCTGCCAGAGTCCTTCTCTACCAGCTTATTTGAAGAAGGATAAAGGGAAAAGAGAAGCTGGAAAAAAATAAATCTGATATGGAGTAGCTATAATACTACAGCATCAAAGATATTCAGAAAAATATCAGCTGGTCCCATTCTAAAGTACAACAGGCAGTTTTGGCGGTGGGAAAGTTTACAAACCTTCTCAGGCTATGGAAGGTGCTCCTGTGGAAACGAGCAAGGGCCTTTTCCCAGCGGGGAAGGCAGAGCTGCTGGCTCTCATTTCCACAAGCAATGGCTGTGATTGCAATTCCTGGGGAAAAGGGCAGAGGTAGGAGCTGTACACTCTGCTAGGGCAGAAGTCCTGTGTGTGTGCGCTATTAAATATTCATTGAAATGAGCTTCATTCCCCGTTCTGCCTGGGCTGGCTGTCACTCACAGAGGCTCTGGCTTTGAGCAAAGGCTACTGAGAGGGTTCTGTTGGAGCAGGCGGCGCTGCTGCTTTGCTGGGAGTTTGCCCAACATGCATGAAAATCACAGGAGACTCATTTCCTTCTGACATTGCAAGTTTGGGAATTGCCAGGGAACACCAGTTCTTTTCAGTTTGACACTGCTCTAGTTTGGGAACCTCTGGTAACTATTCACAAGACTTTAATAATAGAAATGTCAAGGAGTCTAAAAGGAGGCAGACAGGAAGAGGAGGAAGAGAGAACTAAAAACCAGAACTGAATGTGTGCAAGTATGGCTATGGAATACAGAACTGAATGTGTGCAAGTATTGCTATGGAATTACAAACTTTTTTTTTTCCTCCTGGCAAAAAGACTAGAAAATGATAACTTTTTAATAGAAACAACTTATGCCACAACTATTTTGGAAAAAAAAAATCATCAACTTCAATCCAGAACAATTGCTAAAAATGTCTTTAAAACTAGCAGTTAATAAACAGATCAAATTAAAATAAATTATGTAAAAAAATAACTATTATATCCCTGGGCCATTTTTTTTAATTTAACTTGTACAATTAAAAAATCCTCTAGGCCTCTCTTCATATTCAGAAATAATAGTGTAAATCTAGTATGATGCCAGTGGAAAGACAGAAAAACACAGGATTATTTTAGCGCTAAAAGCACATCCTAATTACACATCCAGAGACCTGAACTGGGTCTTCTGAGTCCTCAACAGCTTCCTGTGGCATCACAACTAGTGTTTGTAGGTGATTTATAGCTGATTCAGATGCACATTTAAGAGCTACAACCAACAGTATACTAAAAGAAACAAAACCATCTCATAAAAAGTATTGAATTTGAAAATGAAATTCAGCACGCAGAAGAATGCCAACAGCAATGTGCGAAAAAAAATGAAATTAGGTCCATGCTAAGAACAGTTATTACAAATAAATGTGGTCAGGACTGTAACAGCTTTCTCAGTCAACGTTAAGTAAGATGAATTGGCACCTTGAGGAGAAACAAACCCGCATTTTTAGATGCTAAATCACATTGCAGAACAGTGTGAAGTTTTTCTGGGAGGTGACCCACGTAGCAGGCAGTGTGCAGCCTGCCAGGACAGTCCACCTGCTCCGCTCCCCCCCAGGAGCCCGGCGGTGTGCACTCTGCCTGCACGGGCTGGGCCTCTGACTGCACACGGCTGCACGCTCTTCCCGCAGCTACAGAAGGAAGTCGTGCTCCTGGAATCCTTCGGGAGCTCTGCCCTCCGACACACTGAGGGTGCTCACCAGCCAAAAGGGTTACAAACAGTTTCATACTCTTGGAGAGGTGTGGGAGCGCTGCTGCCAACTCTGCACACAATCAGATTTATCCCAGCTGATGTGCTTGAGAAGCATTAAAAACTAGCCAGTGAAAAAGCAAGCAAGATTACCCAAGGAAGAAGTGGAAGAAGCCTTTTAAGCAAATCTCCTAAGTGTTAACCTCTTTGGCTTCGGACAGCACTGGGAGAAAGCAAACCAAACCCTCCTTTCCTATAATCAGTTTATGCTGCAGTCATGCTTTATTCACAAGTAAAGCATGACAGCATGGCTCCTTGGATAGCTCCTGTTTCAAAAGGCAAGTTTTCTTACCATATATAAGGTTTCCAGTAGAACTCCAACTGATAAATATGCTTAAATGAGATAAAACTAAATAAATATTTCACAGGATAAAGTTTTTTCTATTTATTTGCCATCGTGGATGCCATGAAAGCCATGAGCTTAGAAGCCTTTAGGAAAAAAAAATAATGAAAAAACAGATTTACAGTTACAGGACAGCCACTGAGCACATTTTCAAAGAAAATCAGAGATTTGAATACATAATTCTCTTAGACTTCTTTTACAATTTCATTCCTTGGATCAAGAATAGAACTGGCAGTCTTATTTCCTTCTCAAGTTTATCATTCATTGCACGATACTGAACCAATAGTTTACCACACTGATGCTTAAATTTAAAATGTTTAATCACTGCAGAATACAACAAAGTAGTGTGATCTTTGTCTATCTGCATATAACAGATTTCAGGTTTCCTGAAAACATTTACAATTCTAATGTTAATTTAACCTGATGTAGCCACCATTTGTTTCCAGGTGATTTTGATTGATTTTGGCTGGTCAGAAAAACTTAGTTTTTCTTAAACTGGTTAGACTCCAGTATTCTGCAAGCCACCGATCTCTGTATTAGGTAGAATGTGTGTGTGCCTGGAGTATTTTGATCAAAACCAAACCACAATATCACTGCAGCACTTTGCAAAACTAGAATCATAAATATTGCAATTTAATACTATGCAAATCAATGCAGTCAAGCATACAAAGCCCGACCAGAAAAATCTGTTTTACATGTCCAAGGAGAAACCTGCCTAAACTTGCACAGTAAATAAACGTTTGGAAAAAGAAAAAAAAAGACAGACTTTGCAGCCCTGTGCTCTTCTGGCACACTGTCAGAAGAGGGGTCCTGCTCACAGACATGCACTCTCGCATTCCAGGGCACGATAACCCTGTGCACGAGGAGCCACACAGGGGGTCTGATGCCTGAGGAGTTAATCAAAATCTGGCTCAGTGTTCCCAGCCAAGCAGCACATTTCACTGTAGTGGTTAAAGAGAACATTGCTGAGACTGGAGGCTTTACTTACCAAGTCTAATTACATTCCAATTCTAAACCATTCCTAATGCATCTCGGAACCCAGAAATATTCTGGCCTCTTCAGCCTTTCAGAAACTGTCATGAAAATAATCGATAGAAGAAAAGAAATGTTTGGGCCTACATGTTTATCTTTCTTCATGTCTCATATCTTGAAAGAATTTTATTTCACTGGGAAAACAAATGTATTCTTGTGTCTGGAGGTGGACAAGCTCTTTTCAAACAATGCCTGCAGAAGAAAAGGTTGATATGGAATGTCTTTTCGTGCTTGGTCTCTCTCCAGATCACTGTAAGAAATGAGTAAATAAATAAAGTGCTAAAGGGGGCCAGGAGATGAATAACACAGAGCCACAAAAAGTAGGTTCTACAAAATTTCTGAAAGTAATTTATGGGGGGTTCTATGCATTAAGTATTTTTCTTTACCTCTGTCAGTAATAGGGAATAAAAACTATAAAAAATATTGTCTTCCTTTTCAGAATGTGTTAAATAAAGGCTAAATGGTATTAGAACTTCTGAGAGAAGAAAGCCAAATATTTAGGATAGAAATCAATGCATTGCAGGCCACGGGCTGAATTCTGAATTTTCAGAAATCAATACAAGAATGGAGAAAGAGGGCTGCAAAAATGATTTTAAAGGCCCCTTGCCCTTTCTTAGAATTTAAAATTGCCCCACCTTGTACACAGTTGCCAGCCCAGTGCCTGTGGTATGAGAACAACTAGTGACCAGCCATGAAGTAGCTCCACTCCTTCCCCTTGGCCACAGACAGATGTGTCACATCATCCTGCCCACTGCTGGATTACAAAACCACAATCACATCTGCCTGAATCATTCAGATGTGCTCTGTTTGCCAACAGACTTCATATTATGCAAAGCAACTTCTTCTATGGTCCCTGATGGTTGGTGAACCCCCTAATTCAAATGACAGGTCATTAATTCTTTGTTTTACTGCATGGAACACACTTTTCCATGAATTTATTGGATTCAGTTCATACCTGGGGGCAGTTAATATGAACTCTGTCCTTGTTATTTTTTCACCCCAGCCAAGAATAAATTTGTGCAACTGTATAAATGATAGTTCTTTGATTTTCAGATGAAATCCTGCAAGAACTCTCACACAGAGTTGGTTTATACCTTGGAAGCCTTTGAACATATTGTCTTAGATGCCAGCTTGGAAAGGCAAATGAATAAGCAATCACACATTCAGACAGGATAAACAGCACCACCAAAGGCAGCATCCCAGTATTTCCCTGGGCAAATTCCTCATGTTGTCTCTGAGTCAGGATTCATTACCCTTCTGTCTTTCCTTGAGTTTTCACTTTCATTACTTAGAGAAATGTAAGGCTCCCATAGCTTCAGGTAACTACACCCACGTCTCAGCAAACTCAGAGCTGTAGAAGTAAAGCCTTGTTATAAACTGTTAAATATTACATAGGGACAGCCTTACTGTTACACAGAAAACAGCCACAAACCAGCAGTTAGTGGATTTTAGCTGTTATCTGGTGTGTCATTGTACCAATTTCATTGCTATCCTGTCCCCCAGCACTTTCCATTGGCTTGCTTTCTGCATCTCTAGCCCTTAATTTGAAATACAGTCTCTTTCTGGCTGGAATAAAGCTCTGCATTTCACCAAGTAGTTCTTAAAATATGTTCAGATAACAAAGAATTTTTGAAACATCTACTGAGAGACAGTGTTCCCTACATATTTTTGTATCTCCTGACTGTGACTCTAAGCTCTCACTGAAGTTTGTGTTTGGGTTTTTGTTCTGGTTTTGTTTTTTTAATGTCTTTAGAGCTTTTATAAGGGCTCACTCCTTTGTGACTTCTCTCACTTCAGAGACTTCTCCCCACTCCCAGGTGCCTACCTGCACAAAAGCTGTAGGACAGAATTGTCTTTGAGGAGTCTGTATTTCTCCAATAGCTGTGAGACGTGGTGCAAGTATTCACAGCCATTTTATGGACCCACAAAGATAAGAGCATTGTCAGTGAGGAAAAGAGTTAAAAAACCTGCAATATTTTACAAGAAAAAGAAGCATTGCACAATGCTAACGCATGTCTGCCTGACTCTGTGCCACAAGTGCTTACAGAGTGACCCTGAAGATTACTGAAGCTGGGGAACAGAACAACATTCCACAGCTTTAGGACCTCCTCACAGTACAGATAACTCACATAAGCACACTGAGAAATTCTAGCCCTGTGGCAGCCACAGGGCTTTTTGCTGCTGATACTCAAGAAAACATGTTTTCATCTATGGTATTTACTCCATAAGAGACTCACTGGTTTACATGCTTTCATTATAGAACTGTGGATTATGAAGAAACATGGGAAACTTCCAAGTTTGGTTGTGGCCAATTATCAATCAGTGGAAGAAAAAAAGCTTGTCTCTGTTAGTGATAGATTTAGGCAGAAAGGTGAAAGTTCAAGAAAAACATACATTACAGTCACAAAAGCCTACTTCTTTGTAGTCACTTCCTCTAAATGAACCTGAAGTCAGTGTGGTTTTCCTGGGAATTTCCATGATTTTGCTATCCCAAGCAGTTTGGTAGCCATCTCCTTTCAAAATCAAAATTCAAGGAAAAAGGCAAGGGAGGCATTTGACACCAATACTAGCAAAGTCAAGATCCAAATAAGTAAAGGGCACTCTCTCTAAGGCCTTGCTGGATTCAGATAAGAGCGAGGAGTGGAGGATCTGCATTTGGGATGGTAAGCTCATGGTTGTACAACTGCTCTGAGGGGGATCCAAATCTAAATTCCCTACCCAGTAAGATGCATCCCAGCTTCTGCTGAGATAGTCCCCCCCCACATTCACATCCTGATGAACTTGCACTGTGAGGCAGAAAGACAAAGGAACAGAAAGCAACTCTTCAGCTTAATAGTGAAGATGTTCAACTGGGAAGGTGAAGTCCTGCTTTTGATCTTGACACTGTGTCTGTATTTTCTCAGTTATTCATTTCATGAACAGCAGGAACAAATGCCCAAGTTCTCACCCCTCCCAGGCACACGCTTTAGGTTGGAAAAAAATTATATTTCAACTTTTTTTTCAGATGAACAGCTGCAAAAGTAACTAGATTTGTGGGGGCATTATCTTAAAGTAAAAACCTCAAAGAAATATTGTAACTGAGAACATTTTTATCATTAGATACCAGGAGGAAGGGACACAAATAATAATGCTCTGAATTAAGGCCCTTTATCTACTATTGTTTATTTGGCAATATTGCAACATGTTTTCTAGTTCTTCACTCCTTTTGCAAACACAACGGTGATATGTATAAATCCTTTTTACTGATCAATAAACAGAAGCCAATGCAAAAGGCACTTCTATAGCACCTTTCATCCAAAATCTAACTGTAGTCTACAAATAGCAATTCAACTTCACAACACAACAACCTCCTCCAGTGTGCTAACAGCTCATTTTACAGCAGGTGAAACTAAGGCAGAGGGAAGTTGAGTCATGTGCCTAAGGTCACATAATAAATCCATCCTCTAACTCCAAAATATCTCTTTGGATGTTTAAAAGTCCACAAAATATTTATAGGGTCTGCTTAAGAAGAAAAACAAACTCCCTCAGATTCGCAGTTGATTTTTAAAGTAGTTGGCATCAGGATACTATTATTATACTTTTCTTGGTAAAACATTTGTTACCACACCATGCTCAATATTACTCTTCTGAATATTTTGTGCTTTGAAAATGAGAAGTAAAAAAACCTGTTTCTGCACTAGTAGCATCAGGTCCCTCACACTGATCTTTATAACAGCACAGTGCTGTTATAAAGCCTGTAATGTAGTCAGGATGGAAGAATGAGGACTGCTATAAGACTTGCCAAAAGCCTTTTGGAACAACTGAACAATTTGGTTTTATCAGTGCTGGTTTTGCTACAATGGTATTGTCCCCCACCTATTTTTGGGACATGTGCAAGCTGAAAGAAAACAGTTTTAGGGAGGCTAAAACTTTAGACAAACAGGTTGGCTTCCACTGCTAGCACTGCCTGGGCATATGTAAAATTCTCAGGCAAAACCCTGCAAACCATTATTTGATCAGGACAAACACAAACAGCAGCTCTCCCTCACTGGCACTGCCACACCAAGCACACGGAATCAGCCATTCCTCATCTGTTTGCCAGATTTCTGCTTGACTTTGCTGATGAGGATTTACAGATCCAATCCTGGCGTGTTCTCTTCAAGCCTGGTTTCCAGACAACAGTTGGGAAGTCCCTAGAAAGGCACTATGGACTATAGTAGATAAAATAACTTTAATGTACCCACATTTACAGAATCGATCATTTCACTTTCTGTGTGATCTTCCACATAAGAAACAAAGAGTTGAAAATTTTACATAATAACATGGCAATATAAACAAGAGCAAATTAATTTATATGTGTCATAGGCACAGTTCTTGTGAGGCTGATTTCTTCCTCCCTTAGTTTTAACAGTGGGGCTGTTCTTTATATGCAGCAGTAATACAATTGATTCTTCTGAAGGACATCAGCCTTGATGTGACTGGGGATCTGAGTACCATATCTAATGCAAGGACCAAAATTCAGAGACCCAGGACCACTGCTGAAAATGAGGAAAAGTCTGGGGGAGGAAAAATTAAAAGAAACTGAGGAAATGGCTTGAGCTTGTTTTGGCCTTTTTCATTTAGCCATGCAAATGAGGAAAACAGCACAAAAAAAATCAGGCAATGCAAATATCTGCAATTTTTGGTCATTATTTACATAACTTAATCACTACTGCTATTCTCTAAATGGAAGTCATTATTTACCTTGTAATTGATTAAAGATCTTGTCTACGTAAGACAAACTGCTGCAGCACAATGAAGATAAAATTACAAATTAAAAGTACAAACTCACAAATTTACTCTTATGTGAGATTAGCTTCGTTTTTAATTTTTGTATGCAAATTAAGCTATCTAAATGAGAAACAGGCATACAAATGTATCTATATTAAAAGCTGGACATCATTAACTGTGCTGAATTTAAATTATATAAACTGGCATGACTTTTCATACATAGACAAAGTCTAAGTCATATGACATAGAAATTTGCTGCCCTAACCAGCTCACTGGCAGTGCCTTTGATGTAAAAATTTACAAAAATAAATACTTGCGTGAATATTCACAGCGCCTTTTTGCAACCATTTTTCTCAATTATTGATAACAGATTAATGAGAAATTAGCAATGCAAACACATTTCCCTCCCATTTTTATTCAATTTGTGGTTCTGTGGCATTCAATGAATATTAACAAATTAAAAGGACAAGCCACATCTAGAAGTAGAAACAGTATTCCAAGGGGAAATAGGTACAACTTCTTAATTACTCAGATTAAAGATCTCCAAATGAAACAACTCATCCCAAAATCAAAGCAGAACTTCACAGACTCTCTTTGTAAAACATGACAGGTCTATCAGCAATTGCAATTACACATCATGGGCTGAAATAAGCCCAGGCCATTATCTCCATTCTGTGGTTTGTTTAAAGCAGAAGACACCTGTATGCCATAGAAAAACATTCACTCTGCTATTGAAAAAGGAAACAGATGGAAGTGGGTAAAACACACAAAGCCCAACTTTACAGAACAGCCAAGAGCAATTTCAGTTCATTGAAGGAGAAACACCCCTTTAATGATGAAATTAAGGATTTAAGAGCAAAGTCCAGTTGCACAGTCATTATATAAAAATTGTCATGAGATGATAAATAGCACCTGCTTTTGGTAATATTCCTCCCTGTTGAGGGGCCAGGACAAGGAGGATGCAGAACTGAAGCCTGATCTTGAAGATTAATCTGGTGCTCATGGGAATTCCCACACCCTGCATAAAGATCTACTTCAGAACTAGAGAGAAGGAGAAAATTCAAAGTGCAACAGAAGCCTCCTAGGAATACTGGGGAGAGAAAAAAAGAGGGAAGCTAAACAAAAAACAGTGCAGGGAATTAAAAACCTACCCATGAAGGCAAGAGGAGCTGAGCTGTACAGACAGCTACATGTACAAGACTTCTGCAGAGAAGCCTTACATGGCATAGCTTCAAGGAAAACGACGGATCTACCAGGGCACGGCAGAAGTCAAATCCAGGCTGACACATTCAGATATTCAAAGCACACCACTGCTGATTAACTCAGCACCGTGCGAGCCGATCTACGCATTTGGCACTATCTTAAATAAACATCTAAATTTTTGAAGGGTGAAAATAAACACTCTTTACATAAAAGGCAAGATCTTAAAAAATGAAATTCAGTTAATCTTCCCTTAAACCCCTGAAACTCGGCCCCAAAATTGCAATGAGTTGCTGGACTGCTGCAGAATGCCTTAAGCTTCCTCAGCAGGGTTCATACTTTCAAGCAAGGCCAAACAAATGCCAGCAATAACAACAATCAAACTTGAGCAAACACGCGCACTGGAAGGCACTTGTCTAGGAAATTGCAGAGGGCAAAATCCTGATTTGAGAACTGCAATGCAGTATTTGTTGGCAGGGCTGTTGCTGTATTTCTAAGTGGCACTGACCCCAGAAAATGATGTCAGAACCTGGAATTTAGGATTTTCATGGTCTGTAAAATTACAGGGTAAATACCCAACCTTCAACAACCCAAAGTATTTTCAGCCCCATAAAGCATTAGTGACCTTCCAACTATTTAGAAGAACAGATCCCATTCTTAATTTTGCCCTAAGGCATTATTCAACAAAAATGGGTCCACCTCATCACACAGTACCAGACCTTAAACCTGGCTTGGTTAAACACCCACATGACCCTTTGCATTTAAAGGGATGTGCTCTCATACAACAGTGCAACTCAAGATGCTGCAATACTTCCAAGAAAGCCTGGGTACTCCTGTACACTTCCCGAATTTCCCATGCCATAGGACCTCTTCTCATAATGTAAATATCAGCACAACCTGTTTGTTTTGGGGCAGGAACAGTCTTTTGTTACAGGGCAACAGGGTTTTGTCTGCATATATGAAAAGCCTTAATAATGGCATCCAAAAATACGCTACAGAGAGAAAACAAGGGCTGGGAGGCGGCACGAATTTCTCCTCCTGGCGTACCGGGAACTGTTCTGACCCGCAGGTGGGACTGTGCATGACCTACCGTAAACTGTGAAACATTTTTATTGTGTCCAACTGATCTTTGTTTTTTTTGTCCCTCCCCCTTCTCAATCCAAACAGCTGACAAAGTCAACGACGACTTCTACACCAAGCGCCGCCACCTGGCAGAGCTGGCCGCCAAGGGCAGCCTGCCCCTGCACCCCGTGCGCCTGGACGACGAGAGGGCGTACACCATCGACAGCGGGCTCACCAGGCAGAACGGGCAGAAATCCAGGATGGCAAAGATACACACACACCCGCTGGGCTACAATTCCCACTACAAGACCTGGGATCCCACCGACCAGTCCCTGAGGCGGCAAGCGTACGCAAACAAGGGGAAGCACGGAATGGGAGACCCGACGTTAAGTGACCCGCTGACAACCCGGAGCCAGCACTACTTGGGCCCACAGCCATACTTCATAACCAACAGCAAGACAGAAGTAACTGTTTGAGTTTGCTTTCTTTCTTTCTTTTATTTTTTTTTTTTTTTTTTTTTTTTTGATTTATATNGTTTGTGTTTGTTTTTTTTTTTTCTTTTTTTTTTTTTTTTTTTTTTTTTTTTTTTTAATGAAATCCTTTAAAAACCACACGCAAATACACACACACAACACAAACACTCGACCGGAAGGCAAAAAAAAATAAAAGAAATTTAAAAATATAAAATGAAAAAATAAAATGGAAAAAAAAAAAAGGAAACGGAAGGAAGGAACTTCCACTTGGACACTCTTGGTATCCAGCCAACTGTAGGCCGAAGAGTGGGTTAATACCATTCAGCAATACACACTGAAGGTTGAATTATAAACTCCATTTCTATTTCACAACGGAACACAAACCCTTGTGACTAAATTTTTTTACTTGAAACTAAAATCCATGATGAGAAGTAGCACAATCTAGAGAAACTTTATGTCTGCTTAAACATTTACACTATGTTCCTGCCTTGAGACAGAGGAAGAGAGAGAGAGAACAATATACTGTAATATATTATTTCAGAGAGGAATTTTGTATAAAACCTATTAATAATCACTAGACCTGTGAAAAACCGAGAGCAAACATCTTGGTACAATCCCTAACATCTATTATTGTACTTTCACACCATCCTATAGAGAACGCAAAAAATATATATACAATAAGGAACAAAGACACTTTCACAAGGAATTTATGAAGACTGTTATGATTAAGAGCATATGGGACCTTTGTGGCTGGTAGAGAATTCTGCAGGATGATAACAAACACCAGAAGATTTTATTTCAGTTTACTTCGTTTGATTTGAAATTTTTGGGAACCTCCAAAATAAGAAGAGACATATCATATGACACAGAAAGCTGCTGGGGGAATAAGGGCATCAGAATATTCCCTCTCAGTCCTCCTGTTTTCGGGCAGATGGTAACAAGTTTCACTTTGCAGACTGTCAGGATTTTTTCTTCACCTAAATGTTTTGCCTATCTTCAACTGCTTCAGACTGAAATTAAGCGTGGGTGGTGCCTTTACTGTATTACTATTGTTCAATGACAGTCTTGTTCTTCAAAGTGACCCCTCTGTTCCTTTAAGCTATTTCCTCATGTTTTGCTAAGGATGACAAGGGTTATGCCCTGCTCAGCCTCCCCTGTTTGTCCCGAAGGGAAACTGGACTACATCTCCATGCAGTGGTTGCACAGTCAAGACTATTTAGTTGGCCCCTTCATTTTCCCAATTTAAACTTTTTCCCTCTAGTCTCTCATTTTGTATTTGCTTTTAGCCATGGTAGTTCTTTGTAGTTCAACTAAATGTTATATGGTATATTGTCTCTATCGTTTGGCTTTCTATAGTGGCGTTCCCTCTTGGTGGACTATTTGGTGGAAGAGTCTGATGGTCTTGCCTCAAACATCAAAGAGATCTGGGTTTAAACTAAACAAACAATTGGACTCATGGTCTTGACTGTGGTTCTGATGAGCAGGATGCCTTGCTCATATGAGTAAAACCACTCCTGAATTGGGCACTGGTAGTAAACTCACAGTCCTGGGCCTGTAAAAGCTTTGGCACATCCACAAAGAGATAAACAGAGTTGGGATGGGATGGCAGGCAACACATTCAGTCTTTCACTTAAATTCCTGCTCCTCCCTCAAAACGAGTCATTTAGCTAAATCCTAACTAGCTGTCTTAGTACAGTTGCATTCTCACCAGCTGTCAGTTCTTCAGGAGATTAGTTTTGGAAGAGCATGCAGGGAGGAGTAAGAACTATTATGCTGTAAGAAGAATTGGAAGCAACGTTTCTTACTGTATTCAACTGACTGTCAGTGCTTCTTCTTAGTCAAGGATGCAAGGGCTAAGAATTTGAAATCTGGTTAAATGGAGATACCTTTTTTTAGCTATATCAAGATTGATTTGCATCCTGAGAGCACCGGTATCTCTCCATAAGTGTGCTGCTAAATTTTATGATCCTATGTTTTAAGACTATCAGAAGTGGACAAAGCCCACAAGACAAATACTTTGCACACAGCCCAGATTCTCCACTATCTTACTTTTATTCCTTTAATCTTTCTTGCCTTCACAACTGGCTGACTTAATTTGACCCTTTATGGAATGTTGCTGTTAATCCATATGCTTTAGATACACATTACAGCTGCACTCTAATTCACACAGGTTTCGTGTAACTTGAGCATATTTTATGTGGAAATATTTTAGTAACTGTATGTTCTGTAAGTAATCCCGTGTTAATACTTGTTAACTACAGAGTTTATGATACCAATAATACTTCCTACAATAAAATGTTTGTTTGTTTTTTAAGAATGTTTATTTGTAAACATATGTATTCACTATATTAATATGAATTTCTTACCTGGCAATAAAACTGATTCTAAGTGAATCCAAGTTGCTGGCTCATTCCTAAACTTGTATCATTGGGCCAAATTTTGAGTATTAACTGAGGTTCTGGAGCTTCTCCCTGCAGCCAGAAGGGTTCATCTCAGCACAAATGAAGGTTTGCCATTGTGAACAAGAGGTTCTTTGGAAAGCAACTGCATGTTATATGTATTGTACAGGAGCTGCATGATGTTTAAGGTCCCTTCCAGCCCTAATCATTGCATGATTCTATGAATGCCTGTTAAATGCAATCTAACATCATACACACAAGGCATGCAAGCCTTGCAAAATCTCCTGTGCCCTGCAAGCCTCCGAGCATCACACACACCTTGTGTCACTGGATCAGTTCATTACAGTTTTGAGGAACAAAAATAAAAAGATAAGCATGCACAGGGCCAGATCCAGATCCTCAGGAATAGATGGGAGTTTTGCAGTATGCTTCAGCCACGTCTAAGGACTGCAACTACCCAGGTGGAGCAAATGCAACACTGGTGTATACTGATTCAAAATGGTTGTATGTTCATTACAGAAGAACCTGGACACAACATCTGTGCACCCAGTCTGATGGAACAAAAAGTCCTTTACAGGCTTTTAGTACTGCTAATGGCTCGGAAACCTGACAGTGAACAGAACCTCAGTGGAGGGTTTGGGCAGCTTCTTCTCTTTGTTTTGCTAAAATGATACTGAGAATAACTTTCAGAGGCAGAAACAAAGAATCAGGATACCCAGCTCCAGAATTCCCTTAGTGAACATCCTGGTGCAAATTCTTTAGGCAGTTTATGATTCCTAGGAAGCCATGACACATTATCAGAGGGTAAACATCAATTCAAAATTGTCCAGAGTTAGCCATTTTAAACAGTAGAAAAATCTCATTTTCAATATATACCTTTATGGGTGCCAGAAAACAGTTCATAAAGGCCTCATTTCTAGTTACAGAAGCATTTTCCTGCCTCAGGTGCAACTACAGAAACAACCCTAATCTGCCAGAGGCCTTAGAAGAGACATACAGAGTGTGGTCACAGTGCCAGGAAAGTTCTGGGCAGCTCTGAGACCTGTAGGGAAACCTGGGCAGCCCAGTGGAATACAAGCCTAATCTGCAGCAGACACAGCTCACTGTTCCAGCCCCACCACCAACCACCTAATGCACATGTTGTTTCTATCAGCAAATTCCTAACTGGAATCACAGATGGCAAAAAGGACAACAGCTTCACTAGTAGAAGTGTCTCTGCATAGGCTTTCATTCTTCTAGATATACGAAGGAAAAAAACCAACCTCTAAAAAAACCCCTCTTGAAGCAGATTTTGTGTTTCTGCATGGTTTTTTCTCTTGTGTTTGCCTGACCCTTCTGTCAGCACGAGCAAGAACTGCACTGGGCTCCCCATAAGCATTTCTTTCATAAGGCTCTTTGATATCAACACAGATGCACCGCACTACAAACAGAAAAGTGCACTGTCAAGAAATGATGATGTTCCATACACAGAGCTGTGGAGTCTAAAAGTCCAGAGGCTATCTGGTTTAGAGCCCTTTACCCTGGAACGTCTGTTCTCATGACTAAATCTTTAGAGCATGATCCTCAGCTTACAAGAACTGAGGATGCGGTGGCTTATATAAATAGAGGATCAGGTCTCATGAGATTTCACACTACGAAGTGTCTCCACAACTCAGACTTTGGATTTTAATAGATCTAGGAAAAAGATTCATGCTTTGCTCTTTTCTTATAGAATGGTTATTGAATTTTGAGTACTAAATAAATAACCCTAGTCCACAAATCCCTTTTGTACACAATCCTCCACACTTTATTTAATCCTGGTCTCTATACTTGAATACATGAAGGACTTCCAGTGATAAATATAGTCTTCACTGTAATTATATAATCTTTCTGTTTGGCATAGATAATTTTATTTTTCTAAAAACAGTTATGACAGGAAACATTATTGTATTAAACTATATAATCTCATATATCATCCACTGCTGAAAATGTGGTAACAGGATGAGTTCCACATTATTAAAGAGTGAACACTTATTTTTATGAATGGGAAAGTCATGCAAGCTTTAATTTGAAAAGTGTCTGTAAAAACAATTCTTGGAATTCTTGCATCATGCTTTAGAGATTTCCAGACTCAACTTTTGCTCAGCCTGCAAGTAAGATGTGTGCTCATACCTGCCAACTTAAGCTGGAACACGAACATTAAACCAGGCCTTTCCTCCCCATCCAGCCGCACTAATGAAAGCCAGGACCAAATTAGGATACTGGATAAATCCCATATCTGCACAAAAGCTGCTGTCAGACAAATGCAGCTGATGGATCCAGCAAACACTTCTGCAGAGGATGCACCATGAAGAATTTGACACATCCATTCAGCTGCACTGGCTCTATCATGTTAGCAAAGGAGAAGACAGATGTATTTGTCACCAATGACAATACTTTTTGACACTGGAAGATAATAAATCCTGATCCTAATTCTGGAGATTCTTCCTCTGTCAGAATCTGCCAAATAAACAATGCCTGAACAGGCCAGGGCTCCCTGGACAGGCCCTTCTCATCCCACCACTGCTCTTCTTACAAGAGAATGGTGTTGCTTCAGGAGCAAGGTGTGCTCTATTGAATTCTTTTCATTTTTCACCTTCAGAGCTTAGGGACCCTTTCTGGGAAAAGAAACTGTAGATTCAGGCCTACCTGAGGCTCAAATCTATTATTGCTTCTTAAAACTCAAATCTTTAACTGCTACTCTTGTTTTACATAACAGAAAAGAATGAAATACTACTTGTTCCTAAGTGCATGAAGCAGTTGTACTAAGTCTGGTCCCTCACGGATGCATGAAGAGACTCTGTACCTCTCTTTCTCTGAAGGTAACTTGAGGCCAATTTTGCATCCCAAACAAAAACATTTTGCAAAAGGCTTTGGTTTCTTGGTGTTTGTTTAGGGTTTTGTTTGTTTGTTTCAGTGTTTTTTGTGTGGTTGGTTTGGTTTGTTTTTTGGTGGGGGTTTTTTGTGGTCTGTTTTTTTTTTTTTAAGTAAAGCTAAAATTCAATTTTTGTCTCTCCAGGGCTTTAACAATACACTCATACTGTTACACACACAGTTGCACTTTGTCTATTTAAGCCAACACTAGCTGCCTTCACTTGGCAACTTCACCTGCATTTAATTGCAAGAGGCACTGCTGCTGGTTAATAGGGGTTGGTGTTGTGCCGGCAGAGTTCAGCTTCTGAACCTGCACACCAAGCCTTGTGTGCATCCCTCACAATAAATAAGGTTGGGACAACAACAGCTTATTAAAAGTGATGATTTCCAGTCAAGAGAGAATATCAGGCAGTGCTGCTGCTCTTTAATCTGAGGTTCAGGTACAAACTAGAACTGAGAAAGGGTAATAATTACACGCCTTTTGGTGGTCATTGGCAGCATTATTTTATCCAGGAAACAAGCCCTCCCAAGCAGCAGGTGTGTCAGTGGAGCCACTAATACTCCCTGGGCAGAAGCACGTTCTTTTTCCTGTATGCAGCTGTTGGCCTCATTTTCACTCTCTGGTATTTGGGCTTACACTAACATTTTGATCACAGTAGTTATTATTTGAGAGACTTTGGCCAATTTTAGTGAATATATTCCCTGAAGAAATTGGTCCCCAGAGGAAAGAGCACTTTACCTGCTACTTATTATTTCTTTAAGCTACAGAAACGTTGCAAAAACTTGGCAGGGGAGTAGGAACTATGTGATCTTTAAGGTCCCTTCCAACCCAAACCATTCTATGATTCTGTGATTAATTGTGCTTTTTTTCCTCTGCCTCAGGTGAAAAGAAACCAGGCTTTACTTTGTCCTTCCAGGGGTAAGGAGGGAGCTCAAGGGTGGCTGCTTTTCTGTCTCTTTTCAAGACAGTGTTATAATTTAGCCAGGATTTTTCATGCACACTCTGCAGGAGACTGCTCTGACTACTGAGCATAGAGAGAGCTTCTTGACTGCCTCATATCCTAGGAATGAAAAAATCATGCAACTGAAAGACATAAAGGTAGGCTGGACTTCTGTAGCATCAATACTGGCTTTGCCATACGCCACAGTTCAGTGGCTGCTTTCCACCACCCATTTGCAGAGGTCAGAACTGTGTGGTATTTTCAAAACCGCTGTTCTCCAGTCAACTCCTTCCATCTTCTGGAGCACCCCCTCACACCCAGCACCTCACCTGGGCTCTCACTTTCCATAGCAATGTAGCAGTCTTGGGAAGAAACCCCTCTCTCTGTGTACACATGTGTATGCACAGACACCTTTTACATCAGTCACCTGAGCTTTGTAGCCTGACTCCCTAAAGCATCTGTGTTCGCAACACCATCAAAGGGTAAAACTGACTTGGAAAATCCACCTAGTGGCCTTGCTGCTTTTTGGGGGCCTTACATCAGTTTTGAAGACAGAATCTATATCCCCAATTTACTTTACTGCTTTCAAAAATGAAATACTAAAGAACATGACATTCTACAGAAGAGAGTGTCTGAGCTTCAGGGATGAAAATTGTCCTTTAAGGCTCTAATGTATTTTACCATTACTGCTTGTGGAATGATAATACTAAGGATGATAGAGAGTAACTTGGCAGGATTCATCAAGGCAGAGACAGCACGTGTGTGCTGTTATGCACAAGACTCTGCACAAGTCTGCCTATGCAGAGAAGACTTCTGGTTGTTACTAACAGTGATTTACGAGTTTGTGGTTTGTTTTTTTTCCCTTTCCTAAGAGATGAATCTAAAAAGCACAAGGCTAAGAGTGCTTATAACAAAAGTGCCCTACTGAACACAGCAAGTGGCACAACATTGTACAGCAAAGGCCCTGATCCTGCACTGCTGAGTTAGTGGCAGACTTGTCAGCATGGGGAAGACCAAAACCCACAGACAACACACATTTGCTCTTCGATACGCAGAACTTTCAGACTCCACTACAAGTGATTTTTCTCAATCTGACACCAACTAAACGGTAGAGAAAAGGAAAGGCAGCAGATACACCACAGGATTGCACAGCTCTTCCAGGCTGAGTCACGGCTAAGACTGCAGTTCAACAAAATAATGGCTGCAACATTGCCTTGTAGCAAAACACAATTATCCTGCCAGCAACTCATCTACCTGGTTGTCTCATAATTTTGACATAACTCATAATGAGTAGGGAAGACTCCACTCTCAGGCTGTTGCTTGGCTCCAGTGTGCAAGTTCAAAGCCCTTGAGAAAGACAGCTACTCCAGCCATTAGGATACTCAAGTCTGAAGGAAGTCGAAGTGCAGATATAAATCTTACCGCTTTCTACAAGCAGCAACCAAACATATTGAATTTCAAGGCCCAGTTCCAATTCCCTTGTCATTTGCTGCCTAGCTTCTTCAAAACTCCTGTCTGAGACACTCTTTAGCTCTGACTCTCAGTTAATATTTAGCTGCTTACCTATTAAGATGTTTTTCATGGTTCTACACAAAATCAGTGTCACACTAAATACTGGTATTCCTCTGCCTGTTGCTTCACTGCGTACAATGTATGTTCTTATAAACTGATAATTTTATTAGATGAGATATCATTCTTTGAAGACAGCAGTATTGAAGGAGTATTAGCAGAAAATGCCATTTTATCACCACCAAATTTACTGATAATCATAGTTCAGCTACCTTCAGGGTTGCAATTTGTTGATAGGTTAGTAATATAAACATTTACTTTTTGAAAAGCTTCCATGTACATTATAAAAGCTATTCTGCCCACATTTCTTTTCATAATAGGAAGTGAAGACATGCATATTTGCAAAAATGTTGTGTCTGTATGTGACAGATATGTGTCTGTGAGTGAACAGGAAGAAGAGAAGGGGTGCTACATTTCAGTAAAGTGATAATATCAAGTGTTTTTCTAGCTCAAATACCATTCCTCATATCTATAATATTACAGCCACAGCCACTGTATAACAATACTTTCTCATATAAGAATACTACAGAGGTTGAAGTGTAGCCAATGCATTTAATCAACTTCAGGGAAAGATGAAGTTGACTTTCCAATAATGATTTCCAGTATGTTCTATTACATTTGCTCACTCTTCCACAGTGACCTTTGAGGATAAGTCACAGTTTCAGAAAAAGATGAGCTACAAAGCTGCATAGCTATTCTGTGTGAAATATTACAGTAATCAACAGCCTCAAGAACCCTTTCCTGTTGTCTTATCTGAAAATGAGAGGAATATGTATTGCACCTCATATGCATAGATATATATGAGAAAAAAGAAACGAAAAAAGAGACAAACGCAGGTGAGACAGCCTGGTGTGCAACACCTCCTGTTAACACTGCCAGCAGTACAGAACACTCGCCAAAGAGCGGATTACCAACCGAAGCAAATTGCATTAATATGTTTCAGCAGACAGAAGACACTACTTCATAAAGATATAATGTTTTTCCCTATCTCCTCTGCCCTGCCTTTGGAGTTTGGTTGGGTGGGTGTTTCTCTTTGGCTGGTAGATTTTGGGTTTGCTACCATCAGAATGGCCCTATTCCTGTCAACGAACAGAAAGCAGAGGAAAAACCAGATTATCAAAAACATCCACTAGATCAAGAGAAAGGTTACAAAACTTCCAAACTGACTAAGCTTCAGAAAGAAAAAAACATAGAGACTTGATAGTGCTGCCTGTTAATAACTAGAGAAGTTTTACAGCATCTGCTAATTTCCCCTTTGTCAGCTGCACAAGGGAACCACATGAGAGACACCATAACAAACAGAGGTATTTTTTCCTCTCTTGGAGATCATAAGTCTCCAGAACCTGTGGCATATATGTTCACTTACACCCAAGCTGTTAATATATACAAGTGAGAAGAGAACCAGTATTTTTATCAATGTGGAATAGCAGCTGAGACAGACAACACAACCTCCGCAGAGGGCCATATCCATATGTTACACAATAATGAATGCCAGAAAAATAATAGTGGTGGGGCTTTTTGTGGAGAACTCTATTCAAAGGCATTTTAACTAGAGGTCAAAAAGCCATTGTCCATAAAGACTGCAAAAACTGACATACCACAAGATCTTAAAAAAAAAAAAACAAACAAACATAAAACATTTGGGAAGCACATGCTGTACATTAAGTCCTAGACCTGCTCTGTTATCCAGTTGGGACATATACTTCCTCCTGCCAAAGCCCTGCTATGCATATACTATATTTCTTGATCTTTTCTGCTGCCTAGTAAAGGTTTTTGAATTTGCTGCCAATTCAACCCCTGAAGTGCAGATGGGAATAAAAAGCATCTTATCTCCCAGCATACGATTCCATATCATGTTTTCTACTATTTTCAAGCTGTACAATCTCTCAAGCTGGATGACATGCCTGTTCCCCTTGGGAGACTGTTTCACATACACACAGAATCCTAATTCCTCTGTGTATATTCCTCTATGTAAGGCTTGAAGCTGTGATAGAGAAAGGAGCCCTCTGCTCTCATCTGTTTTCATCTCATTCTTTCAGCAACAGGAGGAAGAATTGCCAGAAAGCTGTTTCATAGATTCTCATCCAAACCTTCACCCCGACTGGAGTGCTAGCAGGGAAGGCACTTCTGGGGCTTTGTTGGGAAGCAGAGAAAATTTCTCCTGGGCATCCTGACAGAGGGGCAGATTTCTGTCCTGAATTCACCCACTGACATCTTAAAGGTCAGCTTCTCATTTCTAATGGTAAGATCCCCAAACCAAACGATGGCAAGTAGCAGTAGATATCATTTACTTTATCAAGATTTCTTATTCTGTTGTGTCATTTTCATAATAAATTAGGGAAATGTGGGTTAAATTAGCCTACTGTAAAGTATGACCATAATCAAACAACATAGTTATCAGTAAGCCTTAACAAACCACAAAGAGGAATCAAGCAACATTCTTCAGATATTTACTTTAAACTATCAAAACGTAGTTTTATTTCATTGTCTATGTCAGTAAGGAAAAGTATGAAATTTACAAGTAACTCCTGTCAGCTTAGAAAAAGGAAAGCAATATAAGAATCAAAAAGTGTTCACCACATGGCATGGTGGTATGAACTAAACAGGATGGTGTGCTGAGGACTATTGCACAGTATCACATACACACAGTTATTAGATATTAAACACAAGGACATACAAGTTTCAGAATAGCAGCTCAGGCAGCAGAACTGCAAAACGCAGGGCTTGGAATTATACCACTATACAAAATTGACTATGAGTCAAGAAAATCAGACAGGGGGGAGCCAAATAGTAAGATCGTATAAAGTAATTTTCCCACTCTGCTCAGATGTAATAAAGCCTCACCTGGAATACTGTGCCAAGCCTTGGCCATCGTGCTTCCAGGGATACAAGGGTCAGTTGGAGAGTACCAGCAAAAAAAAAAACCAGTAAGGTTATTGTAATCAGTTATTACTTAACTAATCGGTATGAATAAGAAAAGGTGTAGAAAAAACAAACTGTGAGGAAAACAATGAAAAAACTCCAGTTGTTTATGCTACAGAACAGATAATGGAAGACAGATTCTATGGACAGATTACATATTTTGTAACAGACTTGGTGAAAAGAGTATAAAGCAGCTCATGACTAGAATACTGAAGGAGTTAGGAATCTTTTCCCTGGAGAAGGGAAGGCTCACAGGAAACCTCATTCTATCATTCCAGTACTTTAAAAGCTGGTTAAGAGGGGATGGATGCTCTGTTTTCACAAGGAGCCACATGGATAAGACAAGGGACAGCAGGATGCAAGTTGAACTGGGAGAGGTTTCATCTCAATAATAGAAACAATTTTTTTACAGTGAGAACAATCAATCACTGTAACAAACTCGCCAGGGATGTGGCAGAGTCCCCATCCCTGGATTTTCAAGACCTGAGGGAACAGGGTGCTGGGTCATTTCATCAGTGCTCCCTTTCCCATGTAGGGTGGAATCAGGTGGCCTTTCAAGGTCCCCTCCAGCCTGGGTTATTCTGAGAGTCTTCAGCCTCTCTGCTTATACTTGGCATTGCAGGTAAGGACTGACACATACAGACATTGGGGTTGACACTGGTCCCTTGATATTTAAAAAACACAGAGGTTTGGTTGTTGGTTTTCTGTTTTTGTTTTTATAAGACAAAATATAGTCAGTAACTGACAAGAAATCATGTTTTAGATTACATTATTATATCTATGTAAAGTGTTGCTGAAAAGAGGAAAATAATATACACCACCAGAGACAGGAAAAACTCTTGTTGGTGTAAGCACAATTTTGTCAAGTATTAGTAGAAAACCCTTTTGCGTGGCGTGGAATGACAAGCAATGAAATGCATTATATACAGAGGCTGTGGAGTTTCCATGGCTAAATGATTTTAAAGAAACATTGAACTGATTCTGTCAAGAATGATTAGATACTCTTGAACCCTTCTTGAAGAAAGATGGGCCATTCAAAGGCCATTAGAGCTCTTCTATTATTTTCTCTTCCAGGCCTAAAGCAAAGATGGGGCAGAAAGCCTATTCCCCTAGGAATTAGGTTTTTCCCACGATTCTTTTATCAGGTAGCAGCAGATGAAAGCTGCAATTAGTAGCATAAAGGTATCTAATGTTTCCCCAAAATTCAGTGTTGTTACACTGCAATTGCAAATCAGTGCATAATGTTGCCTAGACAGATTTACACAGCAGCTAAAAGCACATACATTCAGACACACCACAGACTGTCTGGGAACAAAGAATCCTGAGGCACAAACTATTTTAACTGTCTTATTATACATCACCAACATCAACTTCATTCATACGTTTTACAGTAGCTCTTTCATTCCGTGTCCTTACCTGGCAGCCAGCCACAGTCTTTAAAAGGTCAAAATCCTGATCTCTGATATAACATCGCACACAGATGACGTGATCTCAGAGGTAAGAAAAGAACCTGCCTCTACAAGTCAGCTTAGAGCTACAGCCTGAGTAAATCATGACTCTGAACTGGAAAGGAGCAGAAGCACTGGAAAGGGCAGAAGAGTACAGAGGGGATGTTCGAAAGGCTTTGAACCAAGAAGTAAGACTGAGCTTCCAAAACACACAGGTTTCATTTCCTGGCCTGAAATGGACTCCCCTCCATCGTTTAGGATGAATCAGCTCATTTTCTGTGGTATTAGTTCAAAGAGTGGGGATAGAAATAACCTATTTGTAATTTGATTCTCAATTCCCTGCGACAAATAATCTAGTCCACACTATTAAAGAGAGAATGGTAAGGAAAGGAATATGTTCTCAACTGCCCCCAGCAGAGTTCACAGACAAACTCTATGCAATCCTGGGAAGCACGGATGGGGTTAAAGCTCCAAACAGATAAATTCACTGAGAATTTAGGCAATGATGTCACTTTGACCAAAAGTTGGCCTTAAGATAAATAAATGGGCTTTCACTATTCCCTGCAGGCACATTTGCTGTCCCTTGGCACCAAGATGAAATCATAATGCTTTGTAATTACAGATAAAAGGGATTTGACATGAGAGCTCTCCAAATGAGCCAAACATCCTGGGAAGGGAAAAAAAAAAAAAACACCCAAAAAACTAAGAACTTGCTTGCATGCTCATTCTCCAGACTCGAGAATAACCATCAAGACAATTTTCTTATTATTAGCAGCTGTTCAGAAATCAGTACTAGATTCGTTAGTTAAATCAGTGGGCTTTCCCAGAAAAAAAAGAAAATTATGGAAAGAGGAGGATTTGAGAATAAATTAGTCAGGAAGCAACAATGTCAAAACCATGAAAATCTACAGCTCTGGCACACAGTAAATGACACAAAAATAAATGCCCCAAACAAAAGATATATTCCAAGCATGAAGGAATAACTTAGAGTGCAACCAGCCATTCTTTTGACAGCACAGAGGATGGACTCATCTACTCAAGCAAAGACTCCTCTGAGAAAGATTACAGGGGTGCAGCAGAACAAAGTAAAGAAACCTTATGCAGTGCTCAGTCTGTAATTTAAACACAGCTCTAAATTACAGTTGAGGAAACGTTGCCATCACCCTACAAAGGACAGGATGAAAAAAGATGTCCTACAGTCTTTCTCTTCTTATTTTCCTAAGACAAGGTGATAAGGCATATGAGTAAGTTGTTAGAAATGACCCCTGTAACCACTGCTACAACATGTGACTGTGCATGGCAGTGACAGTCGGAACTGCTGGGCTGGGCTTTGGTGCTCCTCCACATCTGCTCTCAGGATTCGTTCTGCAAGTATTTACTTTTTTTGACCTGTTTTTGAGCTCTAGGCTGCTGCCCACATCAGACCTCTTCCTGAAGCAGAGACATTTAGAAAAGCTGGTGAGACTGACAAAATAGAGTTCTTCCCACTTCCAGGAAACTCCAGTGATCCAGGCTATTGGTATTAACCCACTACAGAGAAAAAGCACCATAAAGTAAATGCAAGTTGAATTTATATCAACAGTACAGATGTACATGTAAAAAGGATAGCCCAAAGTCATACTTACAAAGCATGCCTGTATACATTTTTATTGCTGAAGTAGAAAAACTGTTTAAAAATCTAATTGCAAGTATCTCACAGGAAAAAAAAAAAAAGCATGGTAATTCCTCTCTCTGTGAGTTCACCATTAGCAAATGAGTTGCCACATTAGGCAATTCAAATTAGAAGTAGTTGTGATTATTTTAATTAAAGCCTTTTCTAAAAAGTTTAAACAAAAGCATCCTGTTTCCTAGGATGAGCTGGTTTCTCCCAGGGATTTTATTTTAAAAAGTGAAATACTTTGGCTTAAATAACATAAACTACAGATGTGACTGCAAACATGTATCTGAAAAAAAGTAATCATAGCTAGTTTAGAACTTCATATAAGTTTTGGTCACTAATTTACTATCTGCTGTCAATGCTTTTTTTGATATCGTTTTGCCCTGCTTTTAGTGTTTGTATAAGAATCATTATCTTCGGTGTTGTAAACCTATATCATTGTCTTTATTAGTAGAGTGCTGGGAGGTGTGTTGAAAGAGGAACATTAAAATAGGACTTTTATTCTCACTTGTCCTGGTGAGGATTTTCTGTCACCATACTTTAGTTTTCCATAAGTGACTTTATGCACCTCACAAGCAACGTCCATCTTTGTAAGCGGCAACAGAATACATGTGGCTGGATAAAACATGATCTCCAGCTTTAATGGAAGGTTGCAATGAAGACAGATATTTCATAAATGTCTAGAAAGATGGATAGCAAGTCAGACAGCACTAAAAAAAATAGACAGTACCAATCTACATAATATCATTCCCTGTCAAGAAATGGCCTATCTTAAATGTGTGTAAACAGCAATATTATTCATGGTTAAACTACAGTGTAATTGCTTGCTGGATTCAAATGAGGTTTCCCTGAATATAAATGAAGAGACAAAGAGAAGATAAAAGAAGCATCTGAAGCTAGAAACCAAAACCCCAAAATGAAAATGATCAAGTCAGATACATTTCCTTTTATTGTGTGTGTGAATACCGGTGATTATTAAAGCAGTAGATCTATAACAGTAGCCAGAGTGAAGTACAATGCAGAAAGAAAAGTGTTTTCAAATTCTATTCTGCCAATGTGCCTCAGCCTTGACGCTCAGTATTATTGCCAGTGGAACCCTAAGCCTCTTTTAAACAGAGCCTTGAAATTGCTTCAAACTGTATCAGAAAAACTGGTGATTTTTAGGAAGATAAATGGTTGCAGAGCCCTCACAAATCCATATCCCTTTGAGCCGAGGGAAATCTAATACCCAGGTCACTGGTGCTAAGAGGCACCAACCAGGCCTCCCACATCTTCAGCATGTTGATTATTAACTGAAAACTGTACCAAGGAACAGAAGGGAATTTCATCTGCCATTGTCAGTGTGCTGCCGTGATTTGGAGCAAATCCAAGTGAGTTGCAATGTTCAGCGTGTAATTCCCGGGGGGGAATCTGGAGCAAGAGGATTATGCCTAAACCTTTCCAAAAATCAGCAGCTGAAAATGCATAAAGCCCAATCTGTGAAGTGATCTGCCTGAACTGCATTCCCATACTGGAACCTGATCTCAAGGCAGGCAGAAAGCAGCACAGAAACCGTCACGAAACCCTGACAGTAGAAAATTCATCCTGAAACAGCACGAAATGAGAAGGCAACCTCTGCTCTGGCAGCCAGGCCAGGGAGGGTGGGAGGACTGGCATGGCAAAGCAAACGGAGCAGCCCAGAAGAGATGGAGCAAACTCCTATCAAGGAAAACAGACAAGAAAGAGACTTCTTCCAAATAGGCATCTCTGTATGGAGCAGAGTTTGGTCTCCTCTGGGGTAATCCAGGCTGTCTTCCTCCAACACGGCCATCAGGACAATGTTAATAACAAAACACAGCAGCAAGGACTAAGGGGCAGGAGCAAGGAAAATTTTACTTCATCCCAAGAAAACCATATTGGAGTTTGCAGCAGCAGACACAGCACAGTGGATGTATCAGCTTCCTTATCAGTCCACACCACAGCTAAATTTCTACAGAGACTAACTGAGCTGGACACAGTTTTCCCTTTACTCTCCCACCTCTTTCACCAGAGAAGGAACTGAATTCAGATTTAAGAAAAAGGCAGACTGACATTTGCTTTATGACGCACAATTCCTTTTGATTCAATATGTCAGAAAACTTATTGAATAATTTTGAAATATTTCTGCTCTGGGCACTTAAACTTTCTAAAGTATTTTAATTTTCTAAATTTAAAAATGAAAAGTTATCATTTGGACAAATTGGATGTTCATTTCTCTGTTTGATTGAGACTGATGAATCTGAAATTTAAAAAAAAACCCAAGCTGAAAAATTATTCTTAAATGGCATTTCCCCATGAATGTTTTGTTTTGACATCTTGGCAGCATTTCACTACAGCTGTTTTCTTGATAAATGTACAATTGACTCGAGCTCCTGACATACCAATATTAATATCTGAAACTGTCTCCAAGTGGATGCTTCATACCTAAGCAGGGTACTCATTTCAGAAAGAGAAAAGCAGCTCATGTCCTTCCTCCAAACCTTTTGAAATACAAGCAAACTTTTGAAAAGGATCAAAGGATTCTAAAAGCTTTCATTTACAGTAAAATATATACTGGGCTCAACCTAAAATTTTATATTTCTACTTTTTTAAATCCAGTTGTACTTCCCTCCTTGTTCATTTGTATGGAAAACTGTGGATTCATTCACACTGTTAGATGTCAACTGAAATTATATTTTGTATTGTTCAAACCTAGACATGGCCTCCTTCTGTAATAACAAAAATACTTATTTAGAAGTTTCCAAGATCCTGTTTCACAACATGTTCCAATATAGCGAGGAAAAAGGAAGCCAAACACTTTCTATATCAATACTTGCAGGAATTATTCAGTGTATTTCAGACTCTACATGTTGCAATTTTGATCACAGCAGATTATTTGCATAGTGTCATTTCCAAAAATATAAGAGCTACTCATAAATACAACTACAATTGGAGCTTAAAAACGTCTAAGATCAGTAAAAAGAAAGAAAGGAATTGATGCCAATCTTACTGAGAAAAAGTCATAATTTTGACATTTCAATGCTTTCAAAACTTGCTGTGTTTAAAACAAATTTCCTGGCAGATGGGATTCCAAAACTTAGTCTCCAAATGCTGAGGTTCATGTTAATTTTATTCACTCAAATGTTAAATCTTGGACAAACATCGTTAAAAAGATTAAATCAAATCAGGCATAGAAGTTTCAACAGAAACACCTGTGCCATCTAGAGCAGTAACGTTTGAATGAATGCATCTAGAATAATATCTAGTATTAAAGCGTTATACATGGCAAATGTTTAACCAAGGACATAATCCTGAAGCAGTCCAACAGAAAGACAGGGTCAAGGGGAAGACCACTTAAACAGGAAAAGAAGAATAATACAGGATCACCCTGACTCTTGTCTCTGGCAGTGGGTAGAAAAGCTCAGAAGCAGGAGCAGGTTTGGGAAGAGCATAAGAACAGGTGACACACACTTAACTTGGGCTCTCCTGGCTTCCAGCACTGTGTCATTCAGGATCTTCTGAGCCAAGTATGACATCTTTCTTTTTAATAACTCTCATTTGATGCTTTTTCTTTCGCTATTTTTCTCAGTCACTTTTTACACGTGTAAATTTTTAGGACCCTCAACACCTGCAAAAAGACATTCTGTAACGTTTTGTATTTATGAAGGATAAGCCCCTTTGCATCTACCTCCTGCTAATTTCATTTGATGCCCTCTGAGTATTTTGTAGGATCAGTTGGATTTAGGCTGAGACAAAGTTGTGAAGATAAGATTAACTGTTCTTTATGGAATTTTTACATCCATTTATTCACATGTTATCCTTATATTTGATGCTCAGTAAGTGAAAATGTGCATATTTTAATGGGTAATTTAATTAAAGATTAAGGTTACAAAAAAGACAAAAAAGGAGGGGTGCAGAAACACTAATATAGAAATACTGAAGAAAGCCATACAGAACTGGAGACAGAGAGGGACATCCGGTCTCCTAAACCACTCCTGATAGTCCCATAGGACCCTGACCTAGAACTTTTCCCCTCATGATTTGCAGACATTTAAGGGTCTAAGGGCTGCTTCTACTGCCTCAGGAAGAGGTAATTAAGAGAAGCAAATGTCTCATCAATAGCTTTAAAACTATTATGCAGAGATCTACTTCTCTTAGAAAATCTAACCTGTGATTTAAAAAGCCCCAAAACCCCATTCTAGTCAGAGAAGAGCAGACAGCTCTGTTGAGGAATTAGACATAAAGCTTGTTGAGTTACAGGGAGGCTAATGAGAAATATTGTACGTCACTGGTTTAAAATTATAAATAATAGCTAAAAGACTTTTTTATTCAAAAGGAGGCTGTGCAATGGATCTTCCCCAATGTCAGGAAGCTCACAGAGATAGCATCGCTTTGCCTTTGATTTTGCTGCAAGTCCCCTTTTACTCTTCCACGTGGCCATGCCCTGGACAGGGAGCTATTTGAGAAAAGATGTGTGTTTAGACTTCAAAGCAAGGTGGGCAGAGCAAGAGAAACAAGCTTAAGGCTAAAGGTATTGCCACTGGATACCTTCCTTAACTTCACCATCACAAGCAGAGTCAAGTGGCTCTCTGAAGAGTTTCTTTTCCAAAGCCAACACTGACACAAATGAAAGGAGAAATAACAATGTTTGAGTCAATGAAACGTAAGTTAATTAGCTTCTAAAGAGCTTCAGGATGTCAGACTTTAAGATAAATTTTATCCCTTTTCATTAAAAATAAAATAAAATGAAATCTTTAACGCCCTCATTTCCAGGGATCTCTGATGGGAACGGGCGTTTGGCAGGAGTTCCACAGCTGTCAGCCAAGGCGTCAGGCATAGAATGTTACTTTAATAAAGGATAAATGGCAACAGATTTCAAGTCAGCAGGTATGTAACCTAGGGACATGGAGGCCTTAATTAAATCAGTAAAGGCAGGAAAAAGCTCAGGAGGAAAAACCTAAACAGGACTTTGGGAAGCACCGATAAGGCTTGATTTTCTCCCTTCACAAGCTTGCGCCTCCAGCAATTCAGACCCCAAGATGCAAAAAAGCTGTGAAACGAGCGATCAGAACACTTGTCAATCACTGGACAAACTGTATCATGGTCAAAAGGTACTTCTGGGGCCTGCGGGAAAATAATGGAATGAATATATGATGCATGTTTATCAGTGACTAAGCAACTGCAGTTTAGATTATTGCAGCAAAGAGGCTTAAACAGAAGGGGGAGAGTGATAATGGATAAGTTAAGGATTATAATTCTTACTCTTCTCATTTCAAAGACTTTTTTTTTTGTTTCAATTGCATTTGCTAATTTGCATGTTATGGGAGACTTTCTGTATTATGGGTAGAAGGAAGGGAGGATATTCTGCAAATTGTTGAGTGAAGCTGTATCAGGTGGTGCCATTTTTAGTTCCATATTCAGAGGTTTTAAAGTTAAATAGGCAGAGAAACATATTTATCCCTGGAGATGCCTGTTCCTCTTTGAGGAAGATACGATACAGAATGGGAGAATAATAACCTAGACTCAGAAGAAATCTGATAGTTGTATCTTTTATGAAACTATCTGTAAAATTAATCTTAAGAAAGTCTCAAGAGTACACAAAGCGTGGGTATATATTTTTTGTATATATATGTATAACCTGTACACTTTGTGTGGAAACTGTTTCACCTGTGGAAATGAAAGTGAAAATCCACCAAATTATCAGTTGCCTGGAGTCTTTGTTATTGGTCTGAGCAAGAATGACTAGTAAATGAGAATTAGCTTCCAACTTCGGTCTATATAACCTGTACCTTATCAGTTCAATTTGGAAGCATGTTAAACACTTATTCTCTGGATATCAATCTCACCTTACTATCACGTGAAGAAGTGTTGTCCGTCAAGATAATCAATATGGAAGATTAATGCTCTCACATCTTTAGGTCAAGTGAAATTAAATTAAGATGATGGTTAAATGGAAGATACATGGTTTATGTTCAAATATGTTCTACAGATCCAAAAACACTAGCTTAGAGCAGGAGTTTGTGTTTCTATCTCTACTCGTTTTTATTATATGAATGTAACAATTTGAAAGGACCTGGTTTCAGATCAACATTCAGCAAAGCAAGAGCAACACAAAGAAGATTATTTCACTTATTTAAAAATGAGCTGGAACAAAGAGAATATGGAATGCAGTGCTCTAGTAGTCAGAGAAATGTAACATTAGAGAAAAAGTAAATAGAGCATCATAACACAGCAGCTGAAAATGCAGTTGGGTTTTCGGAGCATTACTACATCAGATTTGCTTAATTACTAGTAATGGATAAATGATGTAACCAATTTTCAAAACAATGGGTCTGACACTATTAGCGTGCAGACCAGGCCCTAATCTGCATTCTTAGTGACACTGAAGTCAGTCTAGAACCCTAAACCAGAAAGGGCTCCTGTTCCCTGGATTTTTGAAGAGGTGGAATAGGGCATAATGGGCAGATCAGCAATGGAAAGAGCTGCTCAGAGTGACTAATGCAGTCACCTCAAAATACCAGAAACAGGCGACACATTTCCACAAGAAACCTTTTCTCAGACATTTGCAGCCGTTCCAATGACAGATATTTTGCATTTGCTTCTCCATATCTTAATGTGCAGCCAAAAGAGGATTTTTTTCAGTGTGTTACTTTTCTACAAAGCCCTCAAACCGATGGAGAAGTTCCATGCTTCAGTTATTTAATTTATTCATGAAATATTTTGCATTTCATAACTTCCTCCCCCACCCCCCCAAATAACCCCAAGCAAAATTAGCATAAAAAGTGGTGTTTGGGAAAGGTATTTCAAATTATTTGCGCTGCACTGAAAACCTAGCTGAATAATGAAATTCACTTAGTTAGGCTTTGATGCCAAGAGCCTAAAAGAGTTTTCTCACCGGTAGAAACCTTCTATTAGTAAAGAGTTTACCTGGAGAAAACTAGATCAAAACAATTCCAAGTGCTAATTACGTTCTGCATATGAAGTTGCTCCACCTTCATAAGCACAAATAATGAACGGACAGATTTTTTAATAAACAACTTCTCTAACAGGAAATTAGAAAAGTACATCCCTATTGAAGAGAAAATAACAGCAGAGATCCTTTTTAATTCACTGAAAACAATTCAGCAGTTAAATCAGAATGGAAGGAGAGATCAGTTACAAGAGACTTATGCATTAGTAGCAAAACTAATCTGCATAGGCACGTTGTACAGATCTCTCCAGAGCCCAAGTCAGAGGAAACAAGATGTGACAAAATGGAAGAGCTGCAAATGAAAAAACTGCAAACATTTGTGAAAAGGCTCAGTAGTCCTGCAAGCAGACTAATCAATCACCTGGTAAGGAGGTGATCAACACACGTGAGAATTGTCGCAGTGTAATACCAGGTAGATAAATTGTGTGATACAATTGTGCTAGTTCTGCTGCTACCAGTGGAAAGCAGCCATTCATCGTGGTGCTGACAGTTATACCCCCCGGCCATCACCACTAATTAAATCGCTATCTTGCCCATTCCATTTTTTCCCCAGATACAGATGTGATCAAAGATAGAACAATAGAGAGAAGGAACAGGAAACTAGATTTAGGTAATAATTTTAGAAGCAAAGTGAGGTAGTGTGAGATATTAATGCATTTCCCCTTGGAAAACAAAGCATGCTTCTGACAGGAAGACAGGTGCAACAGTGTGTGAGGTGATGTGTGTATGACCATAATGTTGTAATCAAGCCCTTGAGCCTTTCACAGCTCCTAAACTTGTGAGAAAAATGCAGAGCACACATAAAAATGCGAAGAGTTTATGGACAATACGTTTATATTTTCTACAGTGTGGTGGCAGCACTGGTGGACAGCCTTGTCTCTAAAGGGGGAAGACACGGATTTGATGGATGGACCACTTGGATAAGGCATTGGCAGGATGGTCTCACTCAGAGTTGCAGACAACAGCTCAATGTCCAAGTGCAGAGCAGTGACAAGTAAGGCTTTCAGGGGTCACTCCTGGGCCTGGTGCTGTTTAACGCCTTTGGTGGGGACACGGACAGTGGGACTTCCCTCAGTGGAAGGTGGCCCTGCTCATGGCAAGGGCTTGGAAGGAGATAAGGTTCTTTCTTTAAGGTTCCTTCCAACCCAGACCATTCTGTGATTGTACGATTATGTCATTCCCCTATGATTAACTCATTCTTCTCAGAGGTACTTCAGATTTGACCTCACTGTTAACGAACTTTTCCAGACCATTGGCTCAGCAGATCTTTGTGTCAGTGTCCAATAAGGAGTCTGTCCAGCATGAAGATGATGTGCCTGCTTCAATCTCATGAGCCTGATCCAGTAAAACCAGCGAGGCTTAAGGAAAAGGTGGTCTTTGGCTCCTGAAGCATTTTATAATGGGTCTTTAATAGCCTGTAGTATTACATTGTAAGTTTTAATACTGAGAGCTATCTTGCTGCCTACTCCTTTTTGGAAAAGAACAGTGGCCTCCATCTATTCTTACGAGATTTTTTTCTTTAAAAACAAAATAAAGAAAAACATGCAAAAGCCCCTTACTGCACAGACATGCAAAATTCAGGAAATTAATATGAGAAGGCAAAGCTTTGAACTAAAAGTGGGACTGCAGATCAGCAGTGCAAATTAAAAAGCAAAATACAACATCCAGTTCTTAGGGAGTAATTGAATCCCACACTTTAGTCATATTAACTAGCAACGTAATGTCCTGGCACACTTCCTTGGGCTAGATCCTGGAGCCCAGATTTAGCACAACACACTTCTTCGAGCCTAAGCAAGGGGTACGAGGCACGTTCTTAATTGCAAATGTCTGTTGCTGTGCTGGGTGTCAAAAAGGAGGGTCTGACAAACATGAAAAGTCATTCCCTGCACAACAGCCCTCGATTTGCAGCTCTTTGATCACTCATATTTTTCCCTAGTAGTTCTCTAAGTACTGACATACCCTTGGAGGAATTTTGCAGCTGAAGACATTACTGCCCCAAGCTGTCAACCTCGACCTTTCCACAGAGGTCACTCACAACAGCAGTTTAACAGGAGATGCCAACCTGTCAGCAGAGAGAGGCGAGCGGAGCACACACGTCTTGCTCTGTCAACTCTCTCATGGGCACCTCGATCTATGGCACTAAGGATGGGGATATAATGCCAGAAACTGCTGCAGCAACATCCATCAGAACATGTCTGCACCCTAAACATGAGCCTTATCACAAAAGGGGGTTTAAAGCATTTTAACTTTGATACAGCAATTATTATACCTATGAGCAGTCTGGCTGAAATGAGCATGACCATAAGTGTGTGTATATATATATATATATTTATAAATATATATAAAGGGTACTTGCTTAAATGCTTTGCTGAATTGGGTTTTAACACCTTATATACTGGTATTTGTACAGCAATTAATGAAAAAAAAAAAAGCTAGAACATACCAGCACAACTCCCCTGGGAGACTGAAACAATCATGTAGCTGACACATTGTTTCCAACAAGGCATGCCAACTAAACCGAAAATAAAGGGATCCAAGCCCTGATACTGCCAGATATAAAATAATCAGTCTCAGGATAGAAAGCAGTATTATCCTAAGAGCTGAATACCCAATGGCTCACAACAGGTTTCTTGTACTTGATGACAGCTATGGCCACAGAGGACACCCCCCCCAGGTCTGACCTACTGTGCAAGCTCCTGGTTCTTTAAGGGATGTATTTGATATACGCCTTCCCTTTTGGCTCCATAATTCCTATTAAGGTGATTAATGCTGGGGAGGGTTGAGATGGCTGGAAGACAGAAGGTTTGTCTACATGCAGCTATTAATAATCACCCTTTGTTGACTTGGTACACCATTCCCCAAACAGAAATGTAGACAAAAACAGGGCTAAGGAGCTGGCTAAAGAAATTCCTGCAATACTGGCAAAAACTGAGCAGGTGACCGTGGCACTGGCACAGGGGCTATCCCATACTCAATTCCCTTCTGCAAGGGAATACATTTCTGTAGTTCCAGGAGTGACTACAATACCAATAACTCCTAAGACATCCATTTAACATTTTTTATCACCTTGCAGTGACAGCATCAGTAATTAATTCTGAAAGAAATAATGCCTGAGGAACTGCAAAACTACCCTGAGGTTTCATTGATCCTCGCTATGCGTGTTATGATACATATCTATATGGGTACATTAACTATGCATATATTCAAACAGATATCAATCTGCAATGCAAATTTCAGGAAATGCAGAACTGAAAGATAAATTAAAATGCACCTAAATATACTCCCATCCTGAAAGAGGCAAAATGTAAACATACTATTAAAGGATGGATTAGCATGTCTAATTCCATGGAAATTAGAATATAGATAAAAATTTAAAACTGCAATTAAAAGAATGAAGAGAGAGCATTAATAGGATGAATTATACACTCTAATGCAAAATGGTATGTAAAATTGTAGGCCTGTTTTCAAAATTAGGAAATGAGGAAAAAAAATATAGTGTGTTCCTGGGAAAAGATTGGTAATAAGTAGTTAGAGAGATCATGCAAAAACAGTTGATAATTTCTAAAACTTCTTAGATATCTTTTATTATTCACAGGTATGTAGAAGAAGGTTTTTCATTCAGTGTTTTACAAAAAGAATGAAAAGGAGTAGATTTTTTGTTACAAATACTATTGAATAGATTGGCAATTATGGTTTTCCTAGTTCTCTGCCTACAGATTAAAACTGCAGCTTTATATTACCCATATTTCCCATTTTAGTCAAAGCACTCTAGAGAATTTCCATTTCTAACTACTAAAGAAAACAGTTTTCAGTTTCAAGTTAGAAGTACAGGCATTCCCCTGTTTCTTCATACAGGTTTGGGGTTTTTTTCTGAATTTCATGTTCAGTTTAGAGAATTATAGAATATTGTCCCATTATAGAATAGTTTGGTTAAGAGCTGTCTAAATCAATCAGAGGTGAATTAAAAATACCAATGATAAGGACTTTTTCTGTCCCTGATGCTGATGTAGAAGTGCACCTCCTGGAGCAGAATCATCAGCTACAGTCCTGAAATAATTAAATCTTTTTATTTTGAGAAGTCATGTATAAACCCATTTCCATGGTAACTTTGTTTGGCATTTCACAAAGCTCTAACCCTGGAATTTCTCTGTGCCCAATATATGATGATAGCTTGCCTCTGAAGTCACTGTCTACACAAGGAGTTGTAAGAGCAGCAGTTGAATTTTGCGTATTTACAGGTGCAAGAGACACCAGAAGATTTACATCGTTTTCTTGCTTTGTGATCCTCTGCTTACTTCAGTTTTGTTTCTCTGCTGATTACTTTTAATCAAGATTTCATTTTTAACTAAACACAGACATGTAGCCAAGTGATTCCCGCAGTAATGGAACTCTCTGCAGTACAACAAAATTCCTTCTGTGTGTCAGGATAGTTTTCTTGCTGCCAAACAAAGAAAACAGATTCTGATCGTTATACAGTTAACTCCATTTAACTCCATCCAGCTAAAAGAGCATCCTGCTCATATAGAAAGATATATTCACTGTCTACAACCTCAGTTTCAGAATCTCTTTCGGGAATCACTACAAAGTATAAAACCATCGAAAATGCATGTGTGCATGCACACCCAATCCACCAACAGACAGGAGGGAGGGTGGGAATCCAGCTATGATTTCAACCACTGCAGCCAAACCATTATTGACTTGCCCTGCTCAAAAGCAGAACCCTTTTTATGTTATAAAAACTATTTACTTTATGGAAAAAAATGACTGTTTTACTGTACAAAGTACAAATACAGTGTTTGGTTTCTTTTTAACCGACTGAAGGATTAACTTCTGGTAGATCTTTTCCTACTTACTCATTTGTTCTTAATAGATTTTTTCCTAGCAATACCAGTGTACATGGATGACTCATAAAGATATTTCAAAGATAAAATACAGATAGAGCTCATAATTTAGATGTCATAATTAGGTCTCATCAACTGGAGTCAAAGGTTCTATTAGTGTATGTGCACTGCTCTCCAAAGAGGTACAACTTCCAACAGACTGTGGAAATCACTGGATTCCCAAGCCCAAAGGCCACGTAACTGTTCTTGGGCATAAGGCAGTTCTGGGTGTCCTAACAACACTCTAACAGTTAACTCCTCAGGACCCAGCTGAAGGTCGGGGAGCAGCTCTGAGTGCAGCGAGTGCAGCAGCTCCCCCAGTCTGATGGCGGGATTGCCGGAGGTGCAGAGGGGGAACCAGCAGCATTTGGGGAAGCTCTGCGGATGACGACCTCAGCACAGAAGCTTGCAGGATCAAAGCTGTGCCTTCAGGCCAAGCCCAATGAACACATTTCATGGATGACTTGAATCAAACTTTGATGCAGAAATGAATCATTAACTCAGCCTCCCTGTGGCACTAGTATTTGTAAGCTACCTCAGATGGCCATAGGATACTTCAGGCTGGGACCTCGAGAGGTTATCTAGTCCAGCTTCCTTTTCTAAACTTCCTTCTGCTCCTTTTTCTGAACCTAAGGGCACTATTTTGCTCTGCATTAAGGAAAAAGCAGCCCCGCTACCTTATGAAAAAAAAAACCAACAAAACAACTTCTCAATATCTAAGTCAAAATAATACAGAGCATAAAGCATTAGCTCTAAAGCCATGTTGGTTTTTCTGCTAGCAACAAAACTGCACATAAGAGTTAACATTAAAAATTAAAACGAAATAAATATGCTCTCAAATGAACTAATATACGTGGGTAAGGTAACATCTGCTACTTTGTTTATAACAAATGTGTCAAACATTAGATATGCCAGCATTCATGCACATGTTCTGATGGAAGTTGGAGAATTTGCTTTATTTGCCCAGCAGAAAATGGAAGATTTTATGTCATGGCAAAGTAATGTCAGAGCTGAGAGCGCCAGGAGAGAAAGGTAGAATTTTCTTCTTAACCAAAGCCTGTCTGATAACTACTGTTAGCTGGGTGCTACAGAAAGGGAGTCTTAATTGAAGGGATTTGGGAAGAAGGAAAAAACACACTGTTTAAGTTCTGACCTACTTTCTGCCTCTAAACAAAATTCTAAGCAGGGAGTGGTCAGTAAACTGCACCAGGTCAGGATAATCCTGGGAGGTTATGCGATTCCGCTGCTTCCTTCATGTTTCTCTTCCCCACCAGGTAACGCTCACAAGGAAATCCCAGCTTTTCCCAAGGCAGTGCAGTCCTGCTCGCACGGAGAACATGGGGCATGTTCCCTTCTGCTTCACAAGCATCCTCCATTCCTTTATAGAAAGCCTTGGCAGCTGTGAATTGCTGGTGCCCACCTTAGACAGTAAGAGAGAAGATTCCATGCCAAAGCCTATTCTCTTACAGGGGCAAATGAGAATGTAAAGCCTAAAACCTGAGAGGTGCCCCCCAAAGGAGTCACAAATTGATCTAATGCCCAGTTTTGTTTTGTAACTACGCAAACTGATCACAGACATTTATTTGCTGTAATGGATAGCAAATCCTGAAAGCTTATTACATCCAGATTAAAGATTTAACAAGCAACCAGACTAATTGCTCCATTATGTTTGTAAAGTTCAACAGTTCATGTTAACTAAAATGTACTTTTAATTTGCCTGCAGTCCACAAAACAGAAAGTTGCTAAATAATAAGAAACCCAAAAATCCAGGAGCCAGTAAAACCCCCAAGATTTCCATCCCACTTTTAAGATAAATATATAAATATATATTTAAAATCTTTTAAGATAAATCATATCTCAAGATTGCTAATGCGGAGCAATGTTTAAGCTGTTTCCCTAGAGCCGTTTTACCCCATTAAAACTTTACAAATTTTTTGTTTGTTTTTACTTTAATTTATCGTCTCACTTTGGATAGACATGAACTCTCCATCCTGCACCAGAGAGCCCATGGGCAGAACTTCACTTTCACATGGAGACGTCTCAGCACCCACACAAAATAGTTTTTGCTGGCACTGTTGGGGAAAAGGCAGTAGAGGACTGCCAGGATCCCTCTGAGTCAGGAACAGCTCTTTGGTGGCAGGAGGACGAGGAGGTCACAGGCACTAAAAGCTGGTATTTAAGAAGTTTCTTATACCAGCTCTGAATGTTATCTGCAATAGGTGATTTTCACTCATCGACCACATTCTCACTCTTGAGAACTTGACCCTCCACCGCTTCACTGATAGCCTTTTCATATTCATGTTAAAAATGCCTACGAGCTCCAGTCACTGATATGCTGAACTTCAGCTTGGTTTCTTCAGGGAATTTTGTAATCAGTGGTGTTTTCAGAACACAGAATAGAAATTTTTTTGACAAAATAAACCTAAGATTACCCAGCTATGGCCACAGAGGACAAGAGTACTAAAGTACATACTTTCCTTTACATCCAACCTGCACATATGTCTTCAGGTATGGAAACTACTGTAAAATGAAAACATGCTTTCTCGATTCAGGTTTGACTAAGTATTTTTCAAGCTCTGTGTTGACACCAGAAGGCGATAACAATATTCAGATTAAAAAATTATTTCTATTTTATATAGTGTGTACATTACTTCGTGTTCTTGATTACTACTAAAGTGGTTAAAATGTCATTAGGCTTTTTTTCCCCCTCACACCTTCCCCTGCAGCGTGCTTTTAGTAATTAAGTCCACCAACTTTTCTTCCTTTTGACTTCAAGCTGTCTGACAGTCCAAAAGTATGGAACAGAACACCACGTTCCTCCCACCCATCCCACTAATTCGACAGAGAGTACCCTATGAGTTGTTCATACCCTTATGTACCATTCCTATTGTAAGAGCTTTTCTTCATCTGTTCTTTCTGAGTATTTTCAGGTATGAATAAATCTTTCATTTTAAATATCTGGGCTTGCTGGGTCTGCTCATTTCTGCTGGTTTTTGTTTGTGCTCACTGAAACTTCCCATGGAATGATCAGGAATGATCACTGCCTTCAAATTGTTTGAGTTTAAATACATTTATTAGGCAGAGTATGATTTCTGAATGGTTTCAGCTACTCTTCAAGTGTAGCAATTACCCTGTCCTCCCCATTAGAATTTAATTTATTGGTAAGAATACATTTTTCTAGTTAAAGTGTTTATCTCTTATCTGTCACATATGAAGTCTTGGCCCCATAACTCCCACTGATATATTTTGTGTAGGATTCTACAATGTATACATAATTCACCTAATCTTAGTTATTAATACTGAAATCTCTTTAACAGTCCAAACAGTTCTGCAAATACTATCCAATGAAAATGCAAACAACAGGAATTAAAAACACCCAGATAGTATGGTGACTATAACAGAAAAGCTGTGATAGAAGTAATTTATCACTTATCTCCAAGAATCCTATTAAATTATTTATGCTGCTGTCCATAGTAATTTAACATCAAATGGTACCCAAATAAACTAGTCCAGAAAGTTTGTTACGACATAAGCATTTGCAGGCAGTACTTCCCTTGCATTAAAAACAACTTTGACAACAAAAGGCATTGGATTTGTGTTTTTCAGATTAAAATAATTCTGTTTAAGAGGAAGAAAAAAGGCAACATCACTACAAGTATAGTCACTCCTTTCCTTCCTGTGCTGCCAAAGCCAAAGAGACTCCAAAATGCTCCTGTCTTTGTTGCTGAAGTAAATCAGAGTATCTTGGCACTATGACTGTTACCTTCCAGGATCAGTGTACAGGAATTAAAGGGACAAGGTTAAATCTTCCAAATATCAGTCTCCCGAGATGCAGAGTCTCAGGCATCCTACATGCAAACACTGCACTAACACTCAAGGAAAATACCAGAAAGTTACTCAAACTTTCAATGGAATTGTTTAAAATAAGGTATTCAAACATTAAAATGAAATTGGGCAGCTGTGGATCAACTATATAAACTACATTTTAAAAATACTAGATCCGAATGAATTGAAAGATAACTGTCTACAATAAAAATGAGACAAGAAATAGTATTTTTATAGTTATATGTTATATTTTTAGAATTTATCTACTAATTCTCCTCCCTAATTTGAAAAGCAGAAGATATCAATGAGAAAATTGTAGGAGTGATAGACTATGGCTTCAAAACAATTATCTAACTATAGATGTCAGCAGAGACTCTCATGATTGTTATAAAACCATTCAAAAAGGCATTTTAAGCTCTGATTCAGGAAAATTCTCTGATACTCAGCATTTCATTTCACAGGTACTGAATATTTAATGGAGATGCCTTTTCAATACTGTGTTGCATCTTCTCTTAAAGATCTCAGTATAACAACACTAACCCATATTTTCTGCCTTCATCAATATCCAGTGACTTGGCTGATCTGCAGCTGCTTTGCCAAACACAAGTTTTAACTGCTATGTGGCAGAAACTGAAATTTTCTGGTTTATGCCAGGGCTGCTGTGTCAAAACAATTTTTAGAATCCCTTCACCAATCATTTGAAAGGATGAAAAATATCAAATCTCTGTTCTGAGTGTCCAAGTTCCTCTCCAGTGAGTTATTTCATAAAATCTGGAGGGGACAAAGGGGTGAAAGTCAGTCAGGTTGAATCTGGAATGAATGATCCTTGAACAGCTCCAAGGATACTTGCAAGTAGTCCAATACACATTGGACTGCAGGAAGAAATGCACTTGTTTAAGAGGTGCTGCCTCAAAGATCACAGGTGTCATCTGGCTTTGTAACCACAGATTCAGCACAGACACTCAAGTTTACCCCATCAACACCACACTTGTGAAATGTTAGGTAAAAACAGGGAAAAGCAGCACAGAAGCACATCACAGACTCAACTGGCAGCCAAGTCTGGCAGAAGTCTATCACCTAGTGACAGCTTCTTTTCCTCTCAGCTGTTAGGATGATATAAAGAGAAATGAGTGAGACAAGTCCTGGGCTTCGTCACTGTAGGAAGGAAATGGTTTGCAAGAAAAAAATGAACTTCAAGGATTTTAAGACAATGATCAAAAAGTCAGAAACCTTTCACAATGTTTTCAGGTTGTTCAAGTCTACTATGCTAATATTTGATGCGTTAAAACCCAAACTTGCTGACATAGACAAAAGCCACTCAGCATTAGGGACAGCGAATATTCACTGCAAGTGTAAATGAAGGGACTGAAATTTAACTTCTACCTCTAAATCAACCACTGCCAGGTTACAGGGAGGAGGATTTGTCTGGTGTAAAAGAACCATAACTGCAAATGTTCTCCTTTGAGTTTGATGTTTATGTCCCTAAAACACAACTGCCATGTGCTTGGGATATCTTAGTCACTGGGTACCTGGGACACTGCAGACGTCAAAAGCAAATATTCCTGATGGGAATCTCATCGTCAGCACATGAATGTCATTGCTTTGAGGTAACTCACACAGTGGGAAATCTGAACTGAACCAGGGGCAATCAGAACTGTGTAAAAAATTGCAGAATGAATCACTCTTTTCCATGCTTTCTACTGTCTAGGAAAAAAACCCTCATATCTCTCTTCTTTCTAGTTTAACTTCTCTTTTGTTTCCTTCCACTTATGGATGCAGCCGAAAAAAAGCTACATAAACCAGTGGCTTAACACCTTCACTGTAAAGAGTTTGCTAAGGTTAGGAAAGCAGAAACAAAAACCTATCTGAGCAGTTGGCAAGGAGTACCTTTTGATAGGAGGTCTCCTTACAAGAGATCTAGGGCTGTTATAAACAGACATACAGCTACACAGTGGGGGCCCCATTATAAGTGTGGAATGATATTTAGGTGAGCTACAATATGGAGAGCTCAAGACAGTTTTCAATGTATTTCCAACATGAGGAGAGCAAAACAAGGCAGGAAGAGGAAGAGATTACACAGAACACAGTGAGTTTGCTGGTTAATTCATGAAGCAATTCCTTCTAAGAAAAAAACATGTAACCACTGAAGAGTTCTGTGTTCTTAGTCGTCTAATGACTCCGTCCACTGAACAGGAAAAACTAGTCTGCAAAATAACAATGTAAACTTTTTGCAGGTGTAAAAGCCTGTAAAAGGTTTCCATGTGACGCTTACAGTTCAGATAACCTTTCAAAACTAAGGGCTTTGGAAAATAATTTCTCAAAAGGAATATCTCACTTGGGAGAAAAGTATGAAAGTAAAAGTAAATAGGATCATTATGAGATAATAGATAGCGAGTCTACAAAGAATCAGTTATGAATCACTGGTTTGAAAAAAGACTTGCTTAAAGAAAACAATGTCCCCACACATTCCATTACTCACGGGACTATTGTGAGGACTCTTTGGAACTGATACTCAAAAATGTGCATTTCCAGTTGCTGGTTCATTCTAAATGAGCATTCAGTACACTGCAAATGGTCTCAGTAGTAACTTACTACCCACAAGTTCCCAGGCTCCAACTCCCCTGAATGGAACAAGATGCCATGGTTGAAGAATTAAGTAATAACTCAGGTTTGAGTCCCTTGAAATAGCACTTGTCAAAGCATGCAAGTTGTTTGTACAATAATTTACCTTGTTTCTCCCTTAAATCATCTTCCCTTGGTATTTTCTAATAAAGGCAGACATTGTGGTGACATTGTTGAGACCTTAGCAAGGTTCCCTCAAGGAAGAGAAACATGAGCAGAGAAATCAGTTTAGTGCATGGGCAAATTCCTGAGGAGTCCCTGTGGAACCTTGCCTCATAGACTTAATCCCATTTTTTCCCCTTCAACTCGTTAAGTACATGCCCTACAAATGATGGAATACATTCAGGAGGAGAAAGGGGAAAGAACGAAGAAATGATGACAATGCAGAGGTAATTAGTCTCTGATTAGCACATATAATGGGTAAGGGAAGGAGGCAAGGGTCAGGCAGCTAATATTGGAAATAATTTAAAATTTGCTACATTATAAAAAAATCAGAAGACCTATCTGATTAAATCAAAGCCCTATATCAAAGAGAAACCTATATTAGAGTATACATTAAAAATATTCTTTTGTAATAGTAATCCTCATACCTCTGAAAACAGAGAGTTCTCTGCATTTCTGGAGGATATAATTAAACCACAGATCTTTCCTTTAAATCTAAAACCAAAGTGTAAATTCAGTTCAGTTCCAATGAAGGAATCAAAACATTTTTAATTTTTATACTTCATTATCTTGATCTCTTAGCCTTGCCCTGAAGCATTGCCAAAAAATATTCAGCCTTGGTAACAGAGTTCTATTCACCCTCTAGACTATGATAAAATTCATTAGCAAGCTTTGCACTTGGCACGAGCACAAAACCTTCTACCGGTCATTTTCTATGGTGCATAAAAACGCTTTCTGTCAGCTCACAGCACAGTTATTCATGCCTTGTTCGATATGACCTTTGTCTGTAAAGATAACTTATGAACTATTTAAATTTAGTTGATGTGATTTTAGAAAGATATTGCATTTGTACTCCCTAAATATTGCACCCCACAAGAGTTTTCAGACTCACAACACTTGGTGATCTCAGAAAAGCTAACCACCTTAAGTCTCGAATTTGAAGGACATTGATTACATTGCATAAAATTATGTAGTTGGTTTAATTCAGAATGTAAATAGCTTATTTCATGTGTCTTAATTCACCTTGACTGTAATTTAGATCAAACCCAATTGAGACCAATTTAATTATGAGCAAGGTTGCCTATACAGAGATTCAGCATTGTTTAAGCTGCTACAAAGAACTCAGTCCTTGCACAGGCATTCCTGCAGGATGGGCTTCCACACTTGATACTTCTCAGTGGCAAAACCACTGCAAGAAATGGTCAGTCCCTCTGACATCTTTTGCCCAAGCCAGCTGTCCTTGTTCCCCACACTGCAGTTTGTCACAGACAAACAGGAGGTTTGAAATGAGTCAAACTGAAAATAACTTTCTGGAGCAAAGCTGCTGCTGGGAGCAATTTATGACACCCCCTCAGATTTGGCAGCTCCAACACAGCCAGATGAGCCAGGCTGACCACGCTCTGCATCTCCTCTGCACTGCCTGACTTTCTGGGTTGCATGTCAGCCCCTTCCCTCTGATGGCAGCTTTCCCATTTCACTCAGAACACCTCTGTGATCTGCTTGGGAACAGAGAAAATGCTGCCCTGTTGGGCTCACCTGTGTTTAACCACAGCTGCACCACAAGCTGCTGTGCTAATCATTTAAGCCCTTTTAGTGCAGTGAGCACTGGAAAAAGCATCCAGATTATGGTGCTCTTGAAACATACTGAAGTGTCTAAACAAAACCACCTGTGGTCCCTGTCAGCATCGCAATTCTTTGGTGCATTCAAATCCACAGAGTGGAGAGACATTTTATGTATAAAGCAGTCCCCACATTGTAACATGTAACTGCCAAAGATGCTTCAAAGGTCTGCTCAAAGCCATTTCTCTTTGAACCGCAGCGCCTGCTAAAGTATATGCAAATTTCACTGAAGTTGTATCTGATTTTGGGTCCTAGCTTCTTGTGGAGGACACAATGTATAAAACACATCATGCTTGCCAGATAAAGGGCTCCTGACTAGAGCTAAAAGAGTAGGCTCAAATGCAGATGGGAAATACAAATGCTAAGCTTTGATTTCTGTTGAAACGGGTACAGGAGCTGATCTACATTCATAGTCACCTCTTCAGTTTCATCTCACAATATATTCCACTATGCAGGAGGATTCTGTGGTCTGCCTCTTTGTGTTTTCATATTTGAAATCTAATTCAGAGCAGTGAGATTATAGTGATACTTCTGGTCTACATGGGATAAACTTCAGGTATTTATGTGATTTATATATTGCTAGAGTTGCCTTCACATCCAAGTTGAAGAGATGTTTTTCATACAAGCTTGGAGGCAAAAGTAATTCCATCAATGTAGAGAACACATGAATGCCTGAACATTTTTTAAGACAACCCGTGTTTTTAGACAACTAGACACAAAAGTACTTTATGGGATGTTACAAGTTTGCATCAAGACTAAGTGTTTTCTTTAGGTCTAAATTACCCTTAGATCTAAATTAGAGTACCAAACTGCCTGTGCAATACAGAGGCACATAAGTTGTTTATAGGCTGAATCTCAATGGCCCTACTCGAAACAGGGAGATGGAATGACCTCCAAAGGCCCTTTGCAACCTATACTACCCTGCAATTCTACAAATAGCCATAACTGGTGGCAGTATGTAATTATAAATCAGAAAAGACACCTCTCAAAGAGGAACTGCTCCGAGTTCATGATCGTTCTGTTAATGCTTGTTCAAAACTTCAGGTAAAACAGCACCACTGAATTTCCACCTGCAGCTGTGTGTGCCCTGTTTTGATTTGGCCACATTCCACCGTGACCCTGGGGCTGATGCAGTGCTCCGGGAGGCCGGTTTGTTTGACCACGCAGAGGAAGCCCTGTGACTTGTCACAGTTCACAGGCTCAGGCAGAGAACACGCAAACACAAATATTTAAAATTCAAAGGGAAAACATCCAGTGTGTGAGGTTTTGCCTTGTGCATGCTTAACATCAAAGGGTCAGGCACTATGCAAAGTAGAGCACCACAATAAAAAAATCCTTAGTGTTTTCTGTATCAAAGTCAACACGTTGTTGCATCTACATTCCTTTACTTGCAGCTTTTACAACAAAGTAGTTATTTAATTTGCCACCCTACTTGCTGCTCATGGAAAAGGAATCTTAATCAAGCCCCTTAATCAGGGGGATTTATTCCTCAGCAAACACGTGAACATGTACACACAAGAGCTGCACTGTAATGCACGACTACAATGCAAAAAACCAATAACCTTCTCTAAGCTGAGTTTAGATATAGACACATGAAGAAGGCTTATTACATCTTCAGGGGTGTTTCATTTTGTTTAGTGGTGGATTTGGGTTGTTTTGTTTTTTTTTGTTTATTTGGGTATTTTTTGGAAGTGTGGGTATTTTCTTTTTTGCTTCTGCAGGCATTGTCACATAGATGTGTAGAGCTCATATCTTTCAAATAATGTGTTTCCCTTTTCATTAAAACTTTTATTTTATGGGAAATACACCTGAGAACAAATGGACAACAAAAAGTTTGAGGTTTTGATATTTCTGCCAATACTGGTTCTTTATAAAGTACTGTGCTCAGCAGTACTCAGGGAAGGAGTCTGACTGCCAGTGATTTTAACTGGGCGAGGTTTGCCAGAGCCCTTTACAGCCTTTAATTCCTACCTTTGCCTAACTTTCTCCTGGTTAATATTGAGACTGTACTAAACGGATTTACTGTAAAACAGTAACATCTAATGGAAGAAAATCACCACCTTATGCCAGCAGAGCTTTTTGGTAGAAGTGTGATTTCTTCTCTTACAGAGAGCAATTTCAGGTGGAGGATGCCCTTGCTGCTGGAGAATCTAAAGTCAGGATTTGAAGCGTGCTATGTGGCATTTGTCTTTTCTGGTAAAAGCAGCTGTAAGGTTTAGAGTGGTTTTCCTCAAAAGAATCTCTTGGTGATACCAGATCTTAAGCTAGTAGGGAACTCTAATCTCACATGACATTAATAGCGTCATCCTTGGTTGGAAAACTTGAGCCTAATTTTAATTCTCATTTGTTTTACAGCAAAATAAGTCAAGGACTTTAATACTATTGTAAATAAATAAGCACAGATTCAAACAGCTTGTGTTGTTCAAGAAGGGTACAATAATCAAAGTTTTATGCATTTAATAGGATATCATTGTGGTATTTTTACAAGAATCAATATCCTGGTTAACGCTGTCCTTGTATTATTACCAGTCCTTCTACAACAAGTCCCCCCAGACACCTTTTTGTCATAAATGGATCCCAACGTAATTCACAGAGAAATAAAATAACTTAATTAAAATGACTAGTACTTGAAGCTATTTAAATGATTCCACAATTCTGCTTTAGCAAGGGCATTCAGACTCTGGACCTCTAGGCTGACTTAGTGGTTTACTACCCCTATTGCTCCTTCTAAGATTACCTGAGAGATTTCTGCATTCCAGCAGTGGAAGCATCAAAATATTTTACAATAAACATTACCTTACTAACTGAACATTTAATTGTTATCCAACTAAACTCACTAATAATGCTCTCTAAATACTTAACGTGCAATAAGCATCAGAGGAAACATTATCATGGGAAATATTAGGTGGCTCAAGTCTTCCAGGGTTTCTTCAGTTATTTTTGTTATGTACTTCAGTCAAGTTGTGCTTGATGATCTGTTTCCTGATCAGAATTCTAGACATCTTTATGACAAAATAATAACAAGGAGAATATGACATAATTTAATTTGAAGAGAAAGTCAATTCTGTTGAATTTTATTTTACACATTTTTCAAATGAGCTCATTTGCAAGCAATGATGTGCCACTTTCTCCTGCTTGTCCCTCATTTCTCTGTCACCCATCAGAGTGAAAACATTAACAGATCAAAATTTAATCACATGAAAACTGAAGTCACTAAGAGGCATACAAAAGAAGCCACTCCTTCAAGCGAATAAGGAGGCTTTTTATTTGCTAGGTTACCATGCTGTTCGAAAAAGCTTATCACTTGCTCACAGAAGAAGTCATAATTTGCATGAAAGAAGGATCTCAGCTTGCAGCGTTGATAGCAAGGTTCCACAGCTGATCTCTGCTGCAAAGCCTGCCACAGGAGACCGGGATAAAATTTTATTTTGGCTGAGAGCAAGCTAACTGCAAACCTGAACATCATCTTGGGGTTATAAAATAAGAGCATACAATTAATTAGCATCAAGATTCAGAATATAACGAGTGATTTTGCTGCCTTCCTTGTGCTGTAACCCCTCAAGGGCAATGGGTTTTCATCAGGACAAATTCTGCATTCTACAAGTGTGAGAATTCCTGTGTGGCTGCAAAATGCTCCAATTACCACTACTGCACATCTAGAATAATTGCACTGCAGAATAAAGGGGGTTCCAAACACTAGGAAGGTACAATCCTTTGTACTGTTGTGTATGGCTAGGTAAGAGCAGTGAAAAGACAGGTCTGAGAGTTAAGGCTAAAGTATTTACAGTAAATTTAATAAAAATAATTTCCAGTCATGGTA
>VZRE01013728.1:715158-900241 GCA_013396775.1 Cephalopterus ornatus | reverse complement strand
TGGTACATTAAAAAAAAAAAAAAAAGCCTGCTTGTTGGAAAGCAGAAATGGCAAATATCACACACCAAGCCGAGAAAGTTTCTAATTTAGATGTGCTGACTTCTCCTTCCTGAGCATGGCAAGTCCCGAGAAGTTTTGGAGAAGTTTATGGATCAGTTTGTTTTGTCACTCAAGGCCATCCCTCAAACCAAGCCTCCTTACTTTGTACCTAACCAGGAAACAGGAACAGACAAAACAGTTGTGTATTATATAACAAATAAGCTAACAAAATAGCATGCTACCAGTAAACTTGGTTATAAAAATAAGTCACAGGTTTATGGTTCCATCCCAAATAATCAAATGCAGAGATGATGACAGCTAGAAAATGAAGTTTCAATACACAGCACCCAAACACCAAAACTGACACCATCTAAAAGAAACCTCAAGAGACACTGCCCCTCTCCACCTGCAGAAATGACTAGAGCACAATTCAGGGTGTTTGCCAGTGTAGGACCATCATGAAACTGGTAGAGAAGTGGCAGATCCTGACATTTTAAATGAGATGAAAACAGAGAATGAGACTAATGAAGAGGTGGAATGTGGGCAATAAAAATGTACCCACATCACATATGCCAAGTAATCAGAAAAAGGCCTGGTTCTCAAGCTTTGGTCCTGCAAATAAGATAAATTAGCTGGTGTGTGCATTGCAACATACAGCCTTAAGCTAGCAGCCAATTTCCTGGGACAAACAGAGGTTACTGACTGCTAAACCTAATTTAAAACAAGCCAAAACCTACCTGTAACAGAACTAGATAAGCATGTGCATGAGGGAGGTAGTTACAGAAGAAAAAGTGCAATATACTTCATACTTCAGATCAGTACCCTCGTCATAGGTTGGAGCCTGAGCAAGTGAAACATCCCTAAGGAAACTCAGAGCATCCCTGTCCTGGGAATTTGAGTTTGGTTAAGCTCAGTCATCTCAAAAGGGAGAAAATATAGCAGTAAGACAGGAGGGTGTAAAAACCAACCAACACACAACTACATGGAGCACCACTGCCCTGCCTTCCCCCACTCCCCCAGTCCACACCAAACATGTTACGTAGGAGGTCAGACCTCTAAGAATGAAGGCAAAATCTACAGCAAATGCAGCTGGATCACTGCTTGGGGAATGCAGCACACCTGAGTAACAGATGGCCGATCCCAGCACACATCGTTCCTGTCCTCCAGAGAAGATGCCCCTTACTAAACTGATAGAGATTTTGGTCTTTCAGAGCACACTCTTCCCAGCACACCCCTTCCCCAAGGAGGGAAAACTTTTCTCTCACTTCTGATCAGTGGGGAAACTCAGATCACTCAAACAGGTCTGATTTTCATCCAGATGCCAGAGCTGTTGTTCTCTCCAAGAGTCACAACAGTGACTAGTCAGGAGCCCTCCTTATAGCAGAGCCCTACTTATAGAACTGAGAGAAAACATTTCCAAACCAAAAGACAAGTCAGTTTGGATTTTAGTGGTTTGTTTTCTGGTTTTGTTCTTTACTAAATGCTCCAGGTTCATCAGGCTCTGCATGAACTTATCTTCTCAACTTCAGAAATGGACTGAAACTTCATAGCATACAACTTCTAGCAAAATAACGTCTTATCTCCTCTTGGAAACAGGAGTTTTGAATTCACCTGAGGGTGTTTTTTAAACTTGCCTGCACATACAAACTCCCAGAAAGTCACTCTATTGCTACGAAGGAGTACTCTCTGTCCTAAAATGAATCAGCAAATTACTTTCACAAAAGGAGTTCCTATGAAGCAAAATAGTCTTTGTTTGCTGACCCAGTTACATAAAATATTATCAGAAGGAAGGTTATTGCATAAAAACATCAACACTGAGTTACAACCAAAATTACATAGTTCTGGTTGATGACTTTTAGTACGCAGTATTAATTTCACCCATTTCTCTGCAGTGCATCAAATTCTTATGTATTAATTCATTCAGATAATCTAAAGTGTCTTCCATACAGAAGTCTTCATGTGAAAATTATTATTTATGAGGTGTCAAATGAACAGTATTACAGCTGTAAGAGACTATTCCATAAAGACATGGGACACATTAAATTTTAAGACACTGACACGCCTTGTTAATTAGAAATGCCAACATTTGACATTTTTGTCCCCAAGAGAATTGATTTATTAGAGATTCATTTAATTTTTGGGGAAAAGCTGATGCTGGGAATTCTGATTCACATTAGATTTCCAACTCCAGTGTAGTATGGTTTCAGATCACCTCATGTAGCACAAATAGATAGAAATGAAATGCACTGAGCCCTCTACATTTAAAACCGAGTAAGCACAGCTGTGTCAAAGAACTGATTTCCATCCACTTTCTGATTCCTCATTTCCCACCTGGGACCATGCAAAGCACTTTTCAAGCAGTCCGTCTAGCAGCTAGGAGAAAATTAATGATTTCACCACTCAGTAGACAGAGCTACACCAGTGACCAGCCATGGCCTTTTTTCTTTGTTTCTTTTTGTGAAAATTAAAAGAGATGATATATGAATGCAAACAGAATAGACACATTCCTGAATCTCAAACTTATTTTTATACCTGGCAGCTCTATCTAATGAGGGCTGCTCACACATAGACAAGAGATTTCCTTCTAGAGCTGTGTAACATCATCTCAAACCTACTTTTGTCTTAGGAGGTTTTTTTTCCCAGAAAACAGTATTTCTCTACACTGGGATACTTTAAGCATTGGAGAAAACTGGAGAAAAATGGTTGATAAATTCACAGAGCAGAGTAATAGAGATAAGGGTGACCCACATGTCAACGTGGAGTTAAAACGAGGAGGGAATGAGATGCACATAACATGCCACTGACCCAGGAACCTACACCAGGACTAGGAGGGGAACTTCTAAACTTTTCAGGCCAAAGGCCAGCAGCAGTGAATCCTTCAGTCTGAGTGGAACAAGAGCTGGCTCATCCATACCACTGAGCCACAGTTTATCCAAAAGTTCGTGCTAATTTTCAGTGTGTTACAGCAAGTTTGTGTGTTTGAGCTTCTTCGTTATTTATGCGAAACACGACCGATTCTGCAAAACAAACAGAGCACAACCTGGGCACTGAGGGGAATTCTCCTTTTCAGCTCTATGTAGCAGCTGGTTGAATAGAACAAGATAATTAAATTCCAGTACTCAGATGGCTGAGATTTACTCATTGTCAGAAGTAATGCCGCCCCAAGTGAAGAAAGCAACATAAATAGCTCTGGCTCAAGGAGTACTTTGGACATATTGACATTGTCTTCATGAGGCATCAGTGTGTCAAATTCCCCCTGTGTGGGATGCACAGGCAAATCTGCTGGGGTGGGGTTGGTGTGCAAAGAGAGTCATGGAGAGGCTATTTGAAGCATCTGCAACATCTCTCAGCTTGAATACAACACCAAAAAGTGGAGGTTCAAAGGAAAGCTGCATTAAGAAAGGCATAGCAAAAAAGAAACTCACCAAAAAAAGTCAAGGAAAAAACCTAATAAAGAAATCAAGCTTGAAGAACCTTCTATAATTAGAAACAAAAAAACCCAGTCTACACCTTTAATCCAAATCATTGCAGACTATTCTATAAAGAACTGCTGTACTATGGCTGTGTCTATGCTGTAGGTTTCACCTGTGCCCCTGCAAGTATTTTTGTCCAGATTATATACAATCCATGAATTCATTCTTCTAGGGCTTGTTGTCATTGGAGTTCAGGAGTTATTAAATGTCCTTCTGTATTTAGAAGGAACATTCTCCCAGTTTCTTGAGGGGGAGAAATGATCCTTGGACGTTTGGCACAGAGAATATTGCAATTTATCTGCAGAGACACAGGTGAGAATAGACCAGCTGACAGCATGGCAACAAGAGGGAATGTGTCCAGACTCCATGCTGACTGAATGGCCTGTGCATAAAACTTACCTTTAGCTGCATCCCCGTGGCTATTTTCCAACAGTTCATTTTGTACAAGGTGCAGGAAAATGTTAAAAAAAAATAAAGCCACACTTTTTCTAGATACCACTAGTAAATATGAAAAACTGCTGAAGGTAAGTGGAAGATGAAGGCAACAGAAAGAACAAGAGGCAGACCTTGTCTCTTTTTCCCACTGATGTTCTGAGATGCCATTTCAAAAGGATTTGCCTCGAAGCACCCAGACACATGCTGGAGGCTGGGCATAATTATTTAGACTCCTTTGACTGGTTTGGCAGTTGTCATGCACTGCCTGACAATCACGCTCAGGAGGTGAAGTACAAGCAAGACTGCACGTGTGCTTTCTGATCTAGCGCTGCACAGGGCACCAAAGGGACTGTCAAAGGCCTCTGAAGAGCAGCTCTTCAGGTAGTTTTACAGGAGTCAGACACGAACAGCAGTGCCACACAACTCACCTATCACACACTGGCCTTCCAGGTTATGTACCAGCGTTCAGAGAGCTGCAGAGCCACCACACCTAAGCCAAGGAGCCAAAGGTATGAAGCATTCAGAACCACTAATAATGTTTTTCTGTCAGGCTACGAGGTCATATCAAAGAAACTTTTGCACAAGCCTGCCCTGAACAGACACTGAATCTAATCTTAACAGTGTGGACATTTCAAGCCACGATGAGTTTATAAAGCTGTTGATGTCACCATTCTAAAAGAGTTTGCAGACACTCTGAAGGGACAGAATAAAAATTGTTTTGAAAGCTGTTCACTGGATAACTGTATCCTTTCCATGTGCTCTGTGACAAAAACAATCAAGACTGACAGACTGGAAAACCTCTTGCTTTACTGCAAAAATATTGATGCCTTAGTATCTGCTAAATTAAGGCCATCTCTGCAGGTGTTTGTTTTGCCCAGTAGCAGCAGATAAAACATGTGTTCTAGGTAGCACTGAACTGTATCTCAGGATATCCAAGGTTAGTAAACACAAGGTAATTAACTAACTAATTTCTTTTACAGCTGATGGAAATTTTTATAGCAATTATTAGTTATTAAGCTTGTTGGGAAGCACAGCAATGAAGCATCACTGTCTGTGAAAAACAAGGAGAGTTGAATACTGCAATATTCTTGGTTCCATGTAGTCACCTCAGTTATTTTAAAACAGCACAGTAACATACTTATACACGTATATCAGGTCATAGTTTCTAAGCCACTTCAAATAATTTCAGAACAAATACTTCAGCTAAAGTGACAAAGGAAAATCCTACATATACAAATTACATTTACAGTCAAGACTTACACTGCTACTGCCACTGTTCAGACTTGAAATGGTAAGGAGAAGAGTTTAAATGAAGCTTTAAAGAACTCACATGTAATCCAAATATAATTTCTTGCTTCTCATATATTTCCCGAAAGTCTCCTGAAATATTCTTAACCACTTACTTAACACTGCAGCTGTAACTAGTCACTATCATTAAAGGAGATAAACATATTCAGAATAATTCAGCTCCACTAATTCCTATAAGGAAAAGGAAATGAAATTTAAAAAAAACCCCAACAGCATTTTAAGTGCATCGGCCTCTAACATATGCTAAAAACTAGAAAGTAATTACAGTTGCTTAGACTATCTTAAAAGATAGTGGCTGAAATATTTGTAACTCATTCAGGACACCAAATAATTGAACTCAAATGCTTTGCTCAGGAAAAAAAATGTTAAATGTCTCTCCTTGAAAACAGGGCTTGAAGGTGATAAAAACACCCTTTTAGCCTAACACAGTTACTCTTCTAAGTGATTTTTGTTTAAGAAACAGAAGACAAAGTTTCTGGAATTGTGGCTAAGGTAAACACACCAAATTATCATAGCTAATTTTTTAAAAAGCTTTGTAATGTGTTGATTCAATAAAACCTGATTTCCTTTTTATTTGACTAGATTTTATCTTTTCCTGTGCCAAATCAGGGAACATTTCTAAAAAGCTACTTTTTTTCATAGGGTGGTCTGTAATGCTTGGGATTTACATCTGCGTGGAGGGCACATGCAAGGTGGTACCTCACAGAGGGTTCCTGGTACAAAGCAAAGCAAACACCACGACATCACCAGAGTGGATAGCAAAACAACAGGCAAACTGAGAGCCAAAGCTATGAGTTTGAAAGTAGACATCTCAAATGCACAAATAGAAATACGGGAAGTCTTGGCACGCACACCAAATTACATCTGTGTGCTGCAGACACATCTCAATACCGTCACTGGGTCAGGTGGAACCTTCTGGTGAGAAGAGGAGAAATGTTATCCCTCTGCAAGCTCCCTCATTTTCAGGGAGGGAAGCATCAGACTAATGTGTGAGGGCAGGCAGAGAAAGAGGTAGACAAGAAGAGCTCAGCAAGATCAGGAGCCTGTAGTTTATTCAAAGACCAAGAGACAACTGAAAAAATCGAGTTACTAAGGGGAACAGCAGAGTACCAGCTCTGGGCTTGACCACCAGTGTTGGACATCAAGAGCTAGGAAGGAAATTTGAGTATACCACCTTCTGTAACAAATCTGGGGAGTGATACAATATAGAATGAAACCAGAAAGCGTCCAGAGATATAATGGAAAAGCAAAGTATCAAATTCTCACTGAAAATGTGTTGGAAATGTGTCTGTTTCCAAAGGTTCCCCTAGAACATTTTGTCAGCCTGTATTTTCAAATTAACACTTAAAACAATTTCTCCTTTGGGCAACCTCAGATTAAAATACGGTCCATCTTATTTGAGATTGCTTCCTATCCCCACCTTCTTTCTCTCTATTTTTTCATCAAAGTGTGAATGCTACCATATTTCTGATGTAGCACTGTCAAGAAAGGAAAACAACATGCGGCCTCAACTTTATTTTACTTTGGGCTAAAATTTCCCAGTCACCAGTGATTTCACCTGCTTTGCCCCAGAAAGTGATTTCTGAAGGGGAAAAAGTCTGTCTGATGGCATCTGTGACAACAGAACACTGGCATGCATTGGAGAAGAAACAGGACAGGCAAAACATATGTGAGAGGCTGATTTTCCCCTCCCTCCCATTGGTATCAGCCATTCCTGTTGCAGAGCTTAAGCCAGGCTACAACAGTGCCAAGCTGTAAACATAGATGAGTTTTTTCCAATATGTTTTTCAATGTAACTTCCAGACATATTTTACATTTTTATTGCAAATTCAATTCCCAAAGGAGCTCAAGCACTTTGAAAACTTTGCGAAGGGCTGCACTTCAACAGATTGTTAACTTTCGGAGTAAGAGGCAGGAAAACACTTATCAGCAGGTGGCTACAGTTATGGCTAAAGGTAATCTGGGACCAGAACCTATCAGAAAGAGGGCTCCAATACTTATAACTTTATTAAAGTGTGATTCAATAGTACCAGGATAGGAGTCATGGATTTTATAGTGTCATACTTCTTGTATGGCACGTCTTGTCAGACATTTTGTAACCACACTGAAGTTCCACAGAGTGAGTTTAACACAGTAAACACCTACAACATCTTACCTGAACTCAACTAGGGATCCCCAGATTCTCACACCTTTGCCATATAAGCATGGCAGGCTCACAAGCAAAGAATCATTAAAGAAGAGCAAGAACTTTAGTTAATGTGAGAAGAAATTTGCCAGATTTGAATATAATGACACATTCTTAAGAAATACTTTATGCACCCAGTCTCCTCATGTGAGACAGACCTTGCTCTAGCTTTCTGTGGACACCAACTCCAAGTAAGAATATTAACCAGTGGACACAATTAATCTTTTAATCTGAGCTCTGGCCTTTTTCTGCAGTGAGATATTCAATGCACCCAACCATGCTCTCTGCAGCTCACAGATATTAGTAACAGTTGAATCACCACAAGGTATCTCTGGATGGGTTGGTAAAGACAGACTGCATAAAAATTCACAAGCTGTTTTCAAATTTAAGCAGCAATAAAAGTTCTTGCAAAATAAGTTAAACGAGCAGATTCTTCTACTTACATACTTAAAAAAATAATTCATCCTCAAAATCTCATCTTAGCTCAAGAAATTATTCTTTTTTTGTTGTTTTTTTACCTGGGAACTCATTTTGCACTGTTCTGCCTTACTCTCAAATTCACTGCCTCTTAGGGCTTCTTTTTGTAAGAAGCTTCCAGTCAAGGAAGTACAAAGTCCTAGTGATAAAAAAGTAAATAACTTGAACACTTTATTACTAAAGGTAATGAATTAATTTTATATTCTGATAATGTATTTTAAAAAAATGAGAAAAGTATACTGCAGGGTACACTCAAAGTGTCATATCAAATTAAAATGAAATGCAAAAACTATCCTTCTGCTTTCTAAAGGCAGAATGATTCCATGCTAAAAGGAAAAAAAAAGGAAAAAAAAAAGGAAAAAAGCTGACACAAGAGACCTGTGTTCCCAACAGATATAAGGAACAGCCAATTAAATACTTACAGATTAATCAAGATTGGGAAATGTAATTTGGATGATGGAGTATCTTTGGGCTTCTCATGAAAAGGAACATAAGGAACATATGGACAACCAGTGTCAGATTAACATCTACCCGTGATCGGATCACTGAGTGTTCCTGCACCTTTCAATACTGTTCCATCACACTGTGCCCAAGAGGGAGGCACCTTCCAAAGCATTCCTATTAGAGAATGAACTAATTAACTGAGCAGGAAGACATTCAGAAACTTCTGTCAGTCTAACTCCATGATTAAATCTGGCAATATGGCTTCTAACGTTTTTGAAAAATAGTTAGGTAAGATTTTCGATTAGCGTAGATTAAGTAGAGATTCACAGATTTCAAAGGCTTTCTAACAGTTTAACAACCATTTCAAATCTTCAGTAAACCATTATTTGATAACAGATGTTAGTCTTTGTTTCTAAATCCAAAGGCAAGGGAGAATACCTTTCAAAGCAAACTAAAAATATACTTCAATAAAAAGAAAAGAGAAAAAGTGTTTCCTATTCACAGGAGCTGATTACATTGACTAAAAAAAATAATTAAAAAAAAATCCAGAAATTACTTCCCGTAAAATGCAAATAGTAGCAGAGAGAGATAAATAAAAACCCAGTAGAATTGCTTTTGGAGGCAGAGAATGGAAAGAGAATAAAAAGAAAGCTGCTTTCCAATAGCATAGAAATAATAGTATTACAACTACCCAGTCAACAGAGGCAGAAAATGGGTAACTAGAGGAGAGTGACAGAATGAGCTTTTAGTGACACAGTGATAAAAAGGACATAAAAAAGCAGCAGAAAACACTGATGCAAACAAGTATTTGTAAACACCAGATAAAGAGCAGCTGAAGGCAGTAACTCAGGCTGTAACATGGCTGATAGAGCAGCCCTGCAACACTCTCATCACCTCCAGTCCCAGGACTCCTGTTTTTGTGAGGAGCAAATAACTCATTGTTTTTATAGAGCAGTAAATTTCATGCATAGTTTTGAAGTGCTGAAATAAGATGCATCCCTTAGGAAAGCAGACAGCTTCCAAGTAATTGAGAAATGGACATTGGAAATGGAATTATGATGCAGTTTGGATAGAACAATTCCCATACGGAGAGACTGCTGCAGAGCAGGACATCCTTATCACAAGTCCTTCTGGTACCCAGAAGCAGCATCATTTCTATCTACCCTTTGACTCTGCCCTAGTCATTTCTCATCATCCCGCCTCATCTGCATGGGAAGAGGGGATGCAAGAACAAAAGAGCAGTCAGGTACAGGTTGTAAGAAAGGATGGACAGACTTTATAGAAATCACCCACTGCCATTTATGGATGCACAGAGGCTTTGGCAGAGGATTGTCAGAAGGCATTTTATACACCTTGTGGTATTATATAGGATAATATATCTTATATAAGATGATATATCTTAACTTGCTCCCTAAAAACCAGGCAAGTCTCAAGCAGGTTTTACATATAACCAGGCTCCCACCCATATACTTTGCCAAATAAGCCCCTCAGAAACCACCTAAAGGGCACACAGATCTGGCTAATAAGAGTACGGCCAAAGCACAGAGGGAAATGTCATTCCAATACTATTAAAAACTGTCTCTAAGCATTTGCCTTCATTGTGTGTAAGTGATCCTGAAGTACAGAAAAATATGTGCTTGGACCTTGGGCCACTAATAAATCCAACAGCAGTGAAGGCTCAGAACACACATGGATGACAAATGCATGTGAAACAAATGAGACACAATAAAATAATTGAACATTAGTCTTTGTATAATTAATTTGTTACTAACTGACATTGACTATACCTTTCCTTTTGGGTTTCGGTGAAGCTATTCTTGATCACACAGTTTCTAATTTGCCTGCAGCCTTGTGAGGAAGCAGCATGTGCAATAACACAGGGCAATACTTCCCAAGGCTCCCTGCTGTTACATTCTAAATGATTCCTCTTTGCACAGACTCATCCCTGTTTTCTATACATCTGTAGTAGAAGCAGAACCTTTACACTTGCTAAAGGCTTTGGAAATCTACATACTGTATACAGCAGATCAAAGTTCACATCAGGAAAGAATCAGAATCCAAAGATTTGAGGAGGCATTCCAGACTTTGCTATACATAAAAATATCCCTGCATACTCCCATTAACAATAACAAGAAATACAAGTTTCCTCTTGAGCCTTCAGCTCTAAATTTGTCCCAGATTCTGACAAACAGCATGCAATTAAAGATAGAATGAGAACAGAACAGGAAGAATCAGATTTCCAAACCTCTCTGGAGGGTGCCATATCTGCACACATGTTGATAGGACTATTCCCTTTGCTTTGGTGATTATACTGCAAAATGTTTATAACTCTTTCCTAGAGAGTAAAAAATGCACCTGAATAGAGCTTCACCCTCTGAGTGCCTTCAAGTTCTTTATGCACAAACTTTCCCTTTCAGAAGAGATATTTCTGTTTCCACTGACCTGACTGACTGGGGTTTTTTGAAGGTATATATGACAGTAATGTATTTTGGCCTGCTTCTAACAAAACTGCATCAACCACTAAAGATGGCACAAGATCAAGCAGCTAGAGCTCGGTGATATTTTGGTCACCCCAAAACTCCCTAAATTGACAATCATTCTCACCCTTATGAATTCAGCCTTTTGCTCTCCTAGCTGTAATTGATTACAAGAGAAGTCAAGCAAAACACAATTAGGTGGCACTAAATAAATTTTGGGGACTCGTGAACCTTTTATTTCATATGAATTTTGATTCTTGACTGTACTTATTGATACTGAGGGGAAAAAACAACCCATAGGAGCGTGTACACAAATTTTAAGCCTTATTAAAGCATCAATCACTTAGTAGAAGTCCTAAAACATAGCAGCAGAATTTCCTCATCTTGAATCATTTGGATGGACAAAGACTTGGACATGGTGTCTACTGTTGCTCAACAAGGAAGAAAGTATTGTTTCATGTTGTGCTGTGTGTGATTAAGTGTTTTTGTTACCCTGTGTATTTTTCTGCAAGATTCATGCCAATTCAGTGTGGTAGCAAGTCTCCTGCAGAAACTGCAAATGAAAAAATACCTATAACCTGGGAAGCTTTTCCTCACTGGTACTTGTTAGGCTCTGACTGAAGAAAAATCCTTTGAGAGAACCCGCAAAACCCCTCAAATTCAAAAGCCGAAAGAGAAAATTTAGCAGATATTAGGTGTTAACTTGCTGAGCCTCACACTGCAAGTTTTAAAATACAAGTGCTCTTTGGGGGGGAAGGGGCAGAAACCTTCCCCAGATCTTTTTGTAAAATATCTAATTCAGATTTTTTCATTGGTTATCCTCCATTCAATCTGAGTAATAATTTTACTGGCTCAGTTGAATTTACATTTTCCACAGACTCTTGAAAAGTGAAGATCTGAATATTGCTGTCACCACAAATCACTTGGCCTTAGTCACAGTTTGGTTGTGGCTTGGTTTATTTGTGAAGGACTTACTAGGATGAGAAGTACACAGTGAATATTTCCATACCCACTGGAGTTGGGTTCTGCCACAATATTTAAATCTTTGGCACATTCTTTAAGTATATAAACAAGTTTTATTAAATTTACATACTTAGTCAAGCATTTAGAGGCACAACTCAAAATCACCAGATATTAAATGCTAGATTATTTAATCTGGTATCTGTAAAACCTCCAGTTTCCTCTTGATATCTGATCATCACAGCTTGCAAGAGACATGGAGCAAAATCAGTCCCATGTCCCTTGTTTCAGTAGCAAGCTGCTTCATCATTGATGCACACATTTTTTCATCCTGTTTTAGAACATGCAGGTAGACCATAGAAATGTGGTTTTCCTACTGGTTTCTTATTGATCTAATCCATGGTATCGTTCTAAAGGCATTCTCTTGACTGAGTCCATGTCTTTTTGTACAGCAATGTTAAGAGAGTATCTAGAGCAAGCCACTAAAGGGACTTGAAGTAGTAGGCTGAAATCACAGAAGAAGTTTTAGTAAGTTTGACAGAGGAATAAAAACTCTTTCTTCTGACATCTGCTACAACTGGGGGGAAAAATCCAAAAAAACCAAGATACAAAGTACTGGTTCTTTTTGAAGTCACAGCACAGCTGAATACAAGACTATTATTCTTCTCCAATTGCACCTGAGTGTCTGTGGGGGTTTCTCCTTACTGAGGAGTGCAGGTGGCCCCCACCCTTGTAATGACAACATTAGTTTTCAGATCTTTTGCCCCTATAGATACTTGCAAAGTTTACAGCTATGCTAAAATTTCACCTATTATTAGCCAGCAATGCTGAAATGTTAATCGCTTGTAAAAGATATTAACCTAAAAGAATCAAATTCTGACATTCATTCTCATCACCTGGGCTTTTTATTAAAAAAAAAAAAAAAACCACCAAATTTTATCACAAGAAAAGCACTGAAAAGATGGAACTATGATCACAGAGTTGCTAAAAACGCTTGAATGTTTTCAGAGGCATAGGCCTGACTCACTTAAGCATTTAATTCCTATTGATCTTCAACTCAGGCACCTTTATACCTTCGTGCATCTGAGACTTGCATTCTTAAGGCCTTTCAATCACAGTGAAAAAATGTACCCTATCACTTGCTAAATAAGTTCACTCTAGGTTGTATTTATGTCAGCTTTCATATGGGCAATGCTAGCGAAGAGAACAGCGATCATTTTCATGTAGCTTGGGGCTTGAAACAAGCTCTCACTTATACAGGAGTAAATTCAGGGTAATTCCATTTACTTCATTTGATTGGATCTGGCCTCTTGCCTCTGACGCTGCCTGTGGTAATAAAAATCTGTACTGTAACATTTTTTCCCGTCCAAAATAAGACTGAATTTTAAGAAGAATGCTTACTAAGAGGAACATCAAGGTATTGCACCACTTACAGAGATTGTAGCCTCTCTATATGGATATCTGAGCACAAACAACCCAGATTATTTTTTGTAAAAATGACAGGGGCAAAGTCATGCACAGACATAGAACTTGCTACAAAATACCTTCCCTTTACACACACAATAACTTTCCAATCCCCGCCACCCAAAAAACCCAAAATGGAAGTCTAAACACACAAGTTACAGAATCACATAAGCGATATTGGCAAGAGCAGAAAGATCCCTGCTAAGGATTAGTACTGCAGTAGTTAAGAGCAAAAGGTAAGTCAGATAGCTAAACATAATTTCTGGCGCAGTAAATTGTTTTAACTTGTTTTGTTTGCTCTGGCATAACTATTCCTGGCAGTCTCCTGCCAGGCAGGAGCAGGTGTGCAGCTGCTGCTGTGCCAGGTAACACATCACTGAAAAGGGGAGCCGATTTCAAGCACTTGCAGAACACCTTCTATCATCCCCACAGCAGAATTTCAAGTCCGGCATATCTTTGCATCATTACTCTTGAAAATGTTTATTTAAATATACAAATATTCCACAACGACTTACTTACAGTTCCCTGTGATCATTATTCTTTCCACTGAAAATTATGGCAGCTGGAATCCTCTGCACCGCAGCACATACTGTGTACACCAAGAAAGAAACCAAAGTGTGTCATCACTGTTGATAGAAAGATAAATATAGTTTAAGTCAGATTAATATTTCCAAGATTACTCATTTCTACTTCAAAAGAGAAGCAAAGATCATGTGCAAAATGACAGCTACCCATCTGGGACTGGAAAAGTCACCATATGGATGTCTTTTGCTAATTATAGATAAATTTTTGATCCAAGGGATTTAAAAGTAGGGATCTGTCAGTTCAAAAATATACTTCCTCTCCTCCCTCATTCAGGCAATGCTTTGGTGCTGGCTAATCAATTAAGCAGACCATTGGATCATACAGACTTCCTTCACCTATAAGAAGGCATTTTTCTACTACTTCATGCAATATGCAGTCACATTTGTAGCTCAATTAAGGAAATTTGTTACAATTATTCCTTTTTCTTTCTTCTCCAGATCAGAGGAACCTTTATAGTCTTTTAGCCTAATAGCCCACATATTCAGAGGCAATGAGACTGCATTATGTTACTGCTTCACATATGGCATCTCTACTTGAACTACAGCATATAGTCCTGAAAAGCATTCTAAGTGGATTAAAAGATGTTTCAATAACATAATTATCAGCCAAGGTAAGTTCTCCCAAGAGCAATTAATTTACATAAATTATAAAGTATGTATTTCTAACTTTGTGCAAGGTGATTCCTGTTAGAATATAAATTTTTTCTTGTATTTTGTCTGCTGAATTGACTGATTAATTCTCTATCAAATTAGTGAACTAATTGAATGTATTTATAGACCAATCACATTGTTCTTCAGCCTCTGCTTTGATACACTATTAGACTGAGCTTCTTGTCTTTGGGAGGTGTTTTCTATATTTTAAGTTAGAAGAAAAAGAGCTCCTCTAAAGCCTCCAGCTTCTAGCCTCCTACTAGAACTGCAAACACTGCAGATACTCCAATAGCAATTACATCCCTGCCAAATGCAGAGGCTGCATAGTCTTTTCATGCCTGCTTAGCATTTTATAGCATTTATACATGGGTTGCATTAGCCTTTTTGTCACTACAGTAGGAATTCACTTCACCATGTAAAGGTAGCCAATGTGAGGAAAACTGCATCCCTAATAACTGGGGAGAAACAGGCTTTTCCGTAAGACCACTGAGAGCATTCCTATTGTGCTCACAATACCTTGTACAAAGTAGATTGGATGTCACCCCTCCCTCCCAGACACGTTAGGGGTGGGGAGGAGCTAAAGAAGTACAATTAAGTTGAGTTCAGACCAACAGCTGTGTTCCCCACTTCTCTTCAGAGGAGTTTTAGACCCATCACAGCATCTTCAGCTGTGCTTTACCCACACAAACCCAGTATGAGTTTCATGCCAGAGACCTTTTTTCTCACTTTTCTTTTTCTGTCCTGATAGAGTCTCACATTCAGTTTGTAAATAAACCAAGCACCTACCCCTTATGCACAGAACTAGTCCCTGTATCTGCCCTAGACACACCTGAGTATCTGCTTCCTGAAGATCACCAACATCCACCTTTGACATCTACCCATCAGTGAGACTGAATGAAAAGGTAGATGGAAATGGCAATGGCACCAAGTCCATTTAGTTTGCTACTTAAAATACAGCAATTTTGCTTTCTGGAGTACTCGGTTTTCTCAAGAGGCTGCCTGCAGGATCAGAGACAGTGCTTTCAGTCCCTGATGAACAAGGGCATATATTCCAGCTTCTCCCATTACCTTCCCTCACAGTCCAAGGGGGAAAAAGTGTAAAGAGATAATGGCTAGAAATCAATTCCTTTACTTAGATGACTTTCAGTACAGGTGGCAATGATCTAGCACAATGACTGTCTATTGAGAAAACTAATTCTCAACTTGAGCATTAGTTAAGTAATCCTTTATCCTGGATATGTCTCTTACCCCATCAAGGAACTAACTTAACACAGCATTTTTTCCTCCAACTCTAATGCTACACCACTTAACTGCAAGAGGTAGCTCTGTCCTCATCACTGGAGCCTTATTTCCAATCACGTTGTTATGAACAGCTTGGTAGCTTATACTTTATCCATGCCGTGAAAACTTCAACCAGGCAGAAAAGCCTCTTGCTGGCAGCAGTCACAGTCCCAAAGGAAACGCGTCCATTCCCACAGACCACGATCTGCAAAACCCTCTCACACCACTGTAGTCCCCATTAGCTCCAAGTTTTCCTCCTCTTATCATGGAGTTTCCCACCCTTGCTTTCAAAAAGTAAAATTACAGCACACACAAAGGATTTAACCCTTCAGCGAAACTAAAGATCCTACAGTTGCCTGGAGAAAATTTTGGAAGTTGGTCAGCCTTCCAAAGGATCATCTAAAATTCAGCTTCAAACTCAATCTAACATCTATCCCATGGATAAAAACTGTAGTTCTCCTCAGCAAAACAAAGGTAAGACACACTAAAATTTTATGCTGATGTTCTGAGCTATTTGCTTTTAAACTAAACCTGCACCAGCCCCAGTCACTCTCCTCACATTGCATCAACAGCCATCTGAGGTCACACCTACCTACTGTGGGTCACACTGACACCCAAGGAAGGGCTTTTCCCTCTCCTCATGCCCTTGGAAAACACCGAGCAATCCTTCCACTACAGCTCTCTGTCTCCCCAGGCCTCAGTTGTGACTCCCCAGCAGCACTCCAGTTCTTTTAAGTGTTTTTAAAGTCACTCACCAACAAAAGCAGCTGCACTCCCTCACATGGTGCACCACCAGCCACTGCAGTCCAGCTGCAAGTAAGCCCCTTACAGATAATCAGATATTTTCTTTTAAAACCTTCCTGAGACAGGCTCCTTCTTTTCTGAGCCAACCTGCCCCATGCCCTCAGACAATCTCACTTCCCTGCCACTTCACCTCAGCTGCCCACAGGTGTCCCCTCACAGGAACAGCCCCTCCTTCCCCACCTGTTCATCATCATCATCCCCCTCAGCTCTGGCTGCTAGAGGACTTACTTGAACACTCAAATTAAGGCCTCACTATTTGTACAGTAAGCTTCACTTTAAGGAAAAAAAAGAAAAAAAAATGGAGTGGATTTTGAAATTTTAACAGTTGAATATTCTGAGCTTCTAAACACATAGTTCTGAATTGAGTCTGGAAACCTTTGTGAAAGGCAGAGGGAGTCACAGGCCTCACGACAATATCTTTAACTTTTATGATCAAAGAACTGCCTAAAGGCAGCATGAACAGAAACATTCAGAATGAGCTCCTGAAAAACTTGCCTTCTGTGAGAGTCCATAGTTTACATGCTACTGAAAGGCAACATCTGCTTCCACTTGAAGTTTGCAAGGCCAAACTTGAAAGAATTTAAAGGCTTGCTAATGTTTTAAAAAACCTGTAGTTGCAGTGTTTGCCCTATTGTGCTCAGGAGAGCACTGATCTGGAAAAAGGGAGCCAAAGTCAAGTTCCTTGCTTATCTGAAGCAGTAATAGTAAAAACTCTCTTTTGTCACATTTCTGAAGAGCAAACTATTTTCAAAACTCCTCTAGGCCTTTCTCTGCCCTTCCATCAAAGACATACCACTCTAGAGAGAGGAACAGCTGATTTATGGGGCTGCAGAAAGCAGAACTCAGCCCTGACGACGCCGACTGTGTTCGAGGTGAGAGGGGATGGGAAGGCAGAAACTGCTTCACACACAACCGAAACTTGTGTCCCTCATTCTGGGTTTTTGCTCTACGAGGCTGGATTTTTAAACCAGATGACCATACAGCGGGATCATGTTTCAAAGAAATTACCTCCAAAACGAACAAGCATTTTAGTAAAATATATAATACTTCTTGGCAACTGATACGTAGTGTGAGCCAAGTTGTGGGATGCTAATGTCCCATGTACATGTTTCCCAGAGATGTCAATGTGTTACAACAGAAGTCAGGTTTAGTTCTTTGCTGCTTTCACATGCTTAGTTTGCTTAGGATGGCTTCTTTTGCTTTTACCTGAAGGGCTGTTAGGACTAAGGAACAAATTTCACACGGTGCACCTACTAAAGATAAGACTTCTCCTCATTCCCCAGGGTTGTCCTCTGTCCTAATAGGAAAGTCAGCGGAAGAAAGGAGGAAATCCCTTAGCAGAACGAACAGAAAGAAAACCTAATCTGTCTGCTGATAAAAACATTGGTATTGATGGAGTTAAGGGATCGGCACAATCAAGTTGTTTATCTGCTGACAATTATGAAGCACAATGTGAATAATGACAATTCCAAAGAAAAGAAGATATATTTGAAAATCAACAACAGCATATGCTTATGCTTCCTTAAAATTAGCTTCAGGCCTTTCATTAGTATCCCATGATAATACTAAGCATGAAAGAAAAGAGGAAAGTTTCTATATTTTAAATTTCCTTAAGAAGTGAGTCCAAGACTACATGGGTATGCAGTGAGCACTGCTTGGGAGAACACATATCTCAGGTTCTGTTGTACCAGAGCTGCTAGTAATGCAGCCACCTGGATGCATTAACTAGAAAGTTTGGCGTTTTAAATGTAGATCTTCCCTATGCAGGGAACAAGTAATGTGAATTTAGGTCCTTTTGATATAACACTAACTTTCTAAATATATGCAGCTATATTCAGGAGAATCAGATGTAAGGTAATGATCTGTCAGTCTGTTTAGAGGGTTTAGCAAACAGGTACTTCAGAACAAATGAGTGTGCGTGGTGGGGGGTGTTTGTGTGTTATAAGCCCACAAAATTTTAATCAAAGGCAAATCTTGCATTCTGATGCACTGACCCAAATTAAAGCAATTAACATATACTCTATCAGCATGATATGACACTACACAGTTAATTCTATTATACATGCCTACATCTAAGGCAAAAAATGTTTGCAAGCAACTACAAACTGAAATCATCAAACCCTGAACAGAATGTTTGACTATCAGCCCAGATGCAAACCAGTACACTTTATATGAAAACGCTTAAATAAAACCACTCATGAATTCATGGCATGTTTCTTTGCCTTAGCACAGACCAACAGCTATCAAAGAAGTTAAAATACATAGCTTTAACAACAAACTTGAATTGCTCATGGTGCTCTACATTCAACCTACCACTCACATCTACTGTGGATATCTTAAAAGGAAGTTATTTCTTACACCATGCAGTGTGCCATATATTTTGTACTAAGTACCACTTCTAACCTGTATTATAACAATGATTTTGCTCATAGATTATTCTGATGATTTATTTTTTTTTATTTCAGAATTAAATAACATAAAGCAAAAGGAAGAGTCTTGCTTGCGTAGAAGTTTGTTTCTCTGGTAATTATAAATAAGATTTAGGTAAGTTTTACAAGATGAAAGGCTTTTTCTTTTCCCTAGTAGGACATTTCTTCTCTAAGCAATATGTTTGTGCTAAGTAAAAGAATCCTTATGTGACATCATAAATGTCCAATGTGCTTTGCAGACCTGTAAAGTCACAAAATGGAGAGTAATGCCCCTGTCTAACAGTACTGGCTGACTGACAGGAATTACCTTCAGGCATTCGGATTGTTTGCACTGCAAAGGAAAAACAACAAGTCAGAGCAAGCTGGGAGCTCAGCAGGCTCTTTGGCACTCTGTGGGGACTGGGCTGGCACTGGGAATGAAAGTGGCCTAAGACTGCCCTTGTGTAGAGCCAACACAAGCGGAGCTGCTGCTGAGGTGATAAAGCTTCCAGCATGGCACTGCCTTGGCAACGCTTTAACTCCGGCCACCACAGGAAATACGAGACGTCGGGAAGCGCGAGGTGCTTCCAGGAGGGCTGGTAAATGAAGGCTCTCATTAATCTCTCACAGATGAATGATGTCTTTGCTACAACCTCACACAGGTGTTTAAGGAACCAACCTGTCTCATGTTTATTAGCCAGAGCACAAGAAATCAGCACTGACACTGGAGAAGCACTCCCCCTCTTCTCCGTGGAGTACGTCCTGATCTTCTCTAGCACAGTTAGACGAGAGGAGGAAACTTCACAGAGGGCACAGTAGCTAGAATTTTATAGTTCAACTAAATATTCAGCTCAGCTTCTAAAAAACATATGCTAGTCCCAGTGAGTTCTGATTAGGCTTTTAAGAACTATGAGATGTTTAATTATGTATTTTGTGTGAGCAAATGTATTATTCTGGCAATTAACAACAATTTCAAGCCATGGCTGAGTACAGCAACTTCTCTGATGACTAAATGCCATTGCTACAGTCTACATGCTGACCACTCAAGAGAGGGACCACTTCCAGAGTGAGGTACTGCCAAGGCTTAGTCATGAAATCAGAAACTTCCTGCTTCTGCACCGACTGAAAAATTTTTTGAAATAGATGTGACCATTTCTGATCTCTGCTTTCACCTGAACCTCATGACACTCATAGCAGGTTAACACAGTAACAATGACAATACAACAGGACAAATGTTGAAAAAATTACTTGTGCTGCTTAGTATTATACCACGGAACTAAGAAATCTTGTCACCAAGGGTGCCAGAAGTTGACCCTCTCAGTTTTCTTTGTTGTTGTTTCCTGTCATTGCCACTATTTTACATAAATGGAAATGCAACTACATCAACAAATCAAGATTATGAAATCTTTAGAAATAATCATGCTTAAATATTTGTTAATATTTTAAATTCAAATAATCAAGACTTTAAAAAATTCTTTTGACATGCATACACAAATCTACCTATGGGGGTATGAAGCAGAACCAAGGCAATCCAAACAAATTGTACTGTTTGATCCTGTCCTTCCCAGCTTATACAATTGGAACACAAAGCTATGAGGTGTCCCATATTTACATCTAGGAAGCTTAGAACATTTGACTGGTGCTGGTTTCTGGCTAACTGTTGGAACTGATCTGTGCTCCTGTAATAGGAAGTTATCAGGATGCATAATCTTGTGCAGCAGCCGCTCCAGACTGTAGAGCAGTTTTTAGCCTGATTTGGCACTACTATGCCGCGAGTTGTTACTACATAGTAACACAGCCTGACCTAGAAAAAAAAGTGATGTTTGACCTGGCATTCATGTCCCTGGTGTGTATGGATTATGCCACTAAGAGCTGCTGGCCTTGCCCCCTTGTTTACATACACAGCCCAAGTGTGGATTTCTACAGGAAGCTCACAGACAGCTCAGCACAGATTTGCTGATTCCTGGAGCCAAAGCCACGGTTCAGAAGGCACGTTGTTCTGGCCCTTTATTCAAAATGCACTTCCAAGTCCTCAGTTTCATCGAGGGTAGTGAAAAGTTAAGGCTGCCACTCAAAAACCTATGCCTCGTAGAACAGTCTGTATAAAATTACCCACTGTTTTGACATCCATGCAATGTTTAACCTAAGTGGGTTAAACCCCAATTCCGTTTTTGTACAATGATTTTAATAAAGCATTATTCATTGGCATGTGATGTTTCCATGATGGTCTCAGAAAGGGAAGTCAAGGGCTGCTATTAAAAATGTAAAACATGGTGACTGTGCTTTAATACACAACATTTCAAGCTTCCCATGAAAATTTAATAATTTTTCGTGTTTCAAAGAAACATCTGACTTAACAAGTGCTTGTGCCATTACTCACATGTATTTAAGTGTGTGACATTGTTGTCATCTCTCCTTCCGTTTTCACCCTCTAGAGAACATAACAGAGAGAATACAAAAAACCTCCAAAAATGTCTTCTACTCCCTACAGGCCGAGGACAACGCAAAGATAAACACACACTTCAAGACATGAAGTCGGTCAAGAAGGTTGTGCTTTAAACCTCCTTCTGTCTCTCTCTGCTACAGTTGCTACACAACAGCCCAAGATCAGAACAGTAAATGGGAGACGGAGCCGGAGCCAGGACATACGTGCTGCTTAACAAAGCTTGAGTTCAAAAGTGGGTAAAGTCAGACCTAAAGAATGTATTAAAAAGTCTTGACACTCCAGAAAATGATCACGGAACCAAGAGGCAGGTAATGGGAGTGTTCTGTACCTTCTGACAGTAGCCTTCCTCATAGGATATAAGAAATGAGCTTTTTTAGCAACTGGAGAGAAAGGAGGGGCACAGTACATTCTCTTTTTAAGGAAATTTCTTCTAGAAAAGTAGTTTGACAGGTACATATAAGTTAAAATATATTTCACATTTCTATAGCTTGGGTAAGTATAGCCTATTAGTGCAGGCTGATGTCACCTATGTGACAAGAGGCTTGAAACTGAGGAAAGATGAAAGAAGGTTCAAGATGAAAGAGCTACAGTATATGATGTGCAATTTACACCATTATTCCTATCACCTCTGTCCCCCAGCTCTGATAGATTAGGAGTGAAACACGACCTGCATGGAAGTATGAATATATTGAAAAAGCCATAGGCAGGAACTAGGGGAGCACCGAAATTGGAGAAGTATTTGAAGGGTACTTCAAAGCATTTTACCCAAAAAAAGAAAATTTGATATTTTTTCAATCTGATATTTTTCCTCTTATGGTGCATTTGCACTATAAGAAAGAACTATTTCACCTTTTTTCCGTGCACTCTCTTTGTGAGGAACAAATGCAGCAAATTTGGGAGGATCACCTATTATATCTTGCTTTTTATTACTCAGTATGAAAAAAGTGAAGTTCAAGATTTCATCCCAATGGCTATCAGAAATCATTACTACATGCTATTTTATTTTCTAGATCTCTCAAAATTACTGAATCATTCCATTGGTCTGGATGGCTTTTTCATTCATTACCTTTAATACAAGTCTGGTTGGAAGCCCTCCTTTCCAAATGTATATTTAGAATGTATAAGCACCAGATACAAAACCACAAAAGCAATGTCATATTTTCCTCATTGTATTTAAATGGCATTTATCACATGAAACTGTGCCACCTTGCAGTTTCAGTTATGGATATTCAACAACAAATCTGACAAAACTCCTTTCAAATGCACATCTGCAACTTCCTTCCCAGTATTTACATGAGAGACAAGCAGGTGAATAAAAGGTAAATTAATGGGAAAAAGATGAAAATACTTTTTTCCCTGGAAAATTATTGGAGCCTTCCACTGCAATTTCCAGCACCTTGCCATGGAATGAGCAGCAACTATTTTACTGGCAAGGTCACCACCACGTAACTGTTCAGGTTATGCACTTACTGTGTTAATAATACAGACTGTGTTAGAGCAGCTGGAATATAGGGAGTGATCAAATATCTGTTATTATCACCTATTAACGTCAGGCTACAGAACTTGAAAGTGCAGGAATAAGGTGGGCAAAGAAGATATGACAACGTGAGTTAGTGCCTTACATCCAGCTACATAATAGATGGACATAAATCTTTAAAGTTCTACAGCTGTTTGCAAGGAGCCAACTCAAAAATAATAAGAGAAACTCTAACAGCAGCTCTTTCTTCCTCAAACATAGCCCTAGTAGTGTGTGTAGCTATATAATACTCTCCTTGTTTCTAAATATTTTTACAGATCTCCAGGACCTTGTCACTGAACAGCTTGGGCAGTCACAGAAACAGCAAAAGACAAAATCAGGGCCAACATCTTGCGATCAGCTGTGCCTCTATAGGAATCACTGAGCTAAGGCTTCTGAAAATACTAATTTGTCTTGAGGAACATATTTCTAAATTTTTTTATTAGCTTGTTCTGATTTTTTTTCCCCCTGAATGCTACAATATTTAAAGGACATTAAAACTTTTGTAACAGTTGGTGTCTCATATCAAGGCAAAAATAACATACTTTCATCTGTCTTGCTTTGCATGAAGCTTCTAAAGAGCCTTTATGACCTGCAAACAATAATTAACAACTCAAGATAAAATTACTATGTGTGATTTTTTTCCAAAGAGTAAACAGATTCCTTTCTTTTGTTTTGTCATTCTTTTTTATTTTTGAATCCTATTTCTCAGCCAGACTGGCTCCAGCATCTCAATGTCTGTCTTGTACTGGGGTGTGAGTGAAAGCTATGTTTGCCTCAGTTTCTTGTTATCCAGCTATATTTAGGATTAAGCCAGGTAGATAACTTGCAGTTTTCTCTCAGTATCTGCAAGCCACAAGGAATTCTTCCCAGTTCTGTGGCTAGCTAGTAGTTTAGGGAAAGGCCTCCAGTAAGATGAGTTGCATATTTCTTTGGAGTAACAGTAGCAGTTTTCCACAACTATCTCAAAAGTCAAATAATAATCTTTTACCTTTTGGGATGCATGTAAAAATAATCCTAGTCCAAATCTATCAAAAGTAGCATATTTAAAGCAGTATATAATATTTAAGAAATTTTTAAGGTAATGAGGGAAAATAACTCTCTCTCTGAAGGTGAGCTATGCCACCAATCCATCCTTAGTCTCTGTTTCTACCAAATGTTAAAGGGGCCCATCAGCAAAAGTACCAAATTTATTTGCAAACTACCCAATCTATTTGCACAAGGCATTCTATCCAACTGGGTTGTTACACATCTGAAGGTGTTTGTGAGGTCACCACATGTAACTTTGGTTCAGAGCTGAGGGGATGTCCTTTATTAGTATTCAGTCTATAAACCGTTCTTTGAGTACAGAGTGATTTGAAAGAAATGAGAAAAAAACCCAAATGAAAAGTAGCAATGATCAATTGAAAGCAAAGGTTGAAAAATTCCTTTACCAGTCTGTTCACATCTTTGTTCCCTGAAACAAATCTCAAAGGAAAGGGTCTAATAAATAACTTTCAGGGTTCCTATACAGAAAAGCTTAAATACTAGAAAAAGAGAGAGAAATGTTGGTCACAGGGGGTCAAGTATATCCCTGTTCTAATTCTACTGGAACTATAATCTTGAATTAGTTCCACAGAATACAAACTTTAACAGACATTTCAGTCATAATTCTGTAGAAGATTTTATGAAAGAATAGTTATTCAATGAATATCAAGTCCAAGTGGTAACTTGGTTCAAGCGGCCGTGAAGGATCTTTTGTGAAATAAATAAAACTAAGTTAAATCCCTGTTCAGAAGTATATTCCTGTGTCTAGCTTTGGGAAATGAAAATCAAACCTCTCTCATTAGCCTACTAAGTAGCTTTTCACACTTGCAAATTCTCAGGAGCCTTTGTAACATGGATCTGTCTGTACCTCTGGAAGTTAACGTGCAAAACAATTACATGAGCAGAGCCCGGATCAGCTAATCTGGTGTTTTGTAATGCCTTCAGCTTCAAGCACTAATTGTTCGATGTTCTGTTCTCCAGAATATATTCACAAACAATTCCCAGGAGCCTGGGATTCCTCTAATTATGCCAATGATATCCATTCCTGCTCCCCTATCATCTATTTCTCTCTTACTCCTACATGGCCAGTCTTTGCAGAAACTGACACCCTCTAGATCTAATCCAGCCCCTCCCCTGCCTTTCCCCAAGAGACTGAATCCAAATCACCATAATCTTCATTCCAGAAAATAATAAGTCTGATGGGGGGAGGGAAAAAAAGCAGTTCCCTGCAACAGAATTGTAGGCTGCCAAAGTATATGACAGAACGCACGTCTCCTGTTCCATGAGACACAGCTATAAGGGCAAGGTGACCCACTTACTCCAGGGCGTATTTTCCCCAGTTGCTGGGGCTTTCATAGGTGCAATCACAGCATCAACCATTTATATAATCCACACACAACCCTTCAACCCAAATAATGTTATCTTGTGGAACACTAACAGGGGAGTATCATCTCTCCTAAGGGTGAAACGCAGCAAGTGTAAAGTTCACAGGACAAATTCTGCCTGATTTACACACCTGATGTGGACCATGATTCTTGATCCAGGTGAATCCATAGCACGGAGAAAGGCATTAATGACCACCTGATAAAGCCACAGCTTACCTTTGCAGAAAGAGGGGCTGATAATTCTGTGATGCCCTTGCAATAGGCAAGTGTGACTCTGTAACTACAGCAAACTCTTACGACACAGTGCCTTCTAGAAAAGTACTGCTGATGTCTAGGCTGGTATATTTAAAAACAAGATTCACTGCGGGCTATTTATAAGTACTTCTGCTTGTGCACACTAAAACTGAAAGAGCTTAAACTAAGAAAATGCTCTGACTTCGTATCATTCGGTTTTCCTTCAACAGAAAATTGACCAACCCCTCTGTAATTCCAAATAATTAGGCAGAGGGAGAACAAAAGCAAAAACAGGGACATGAAAATTAAACTAAAATAAAACTGAGGTTTTTTGAACTAGCTTCCTATCTTGGAGAGATTTTAAGATGAGCAAATTTGCCTACTGATTAACAGATTCTTTACATTATCCCTGGATCTCTTGCCTGGTTCTCATAAATATGAACATGGAAAAAGTGAAAGTCAAGAATACATAAAATGTTTTAATATGTTAGATAGTGGAAAATGGTCTGGCAATACTTCCTTTTTATCCTGACTTAAAGCTTTATTTATTGTTGATGCACTAAAGTGACAGTTGTCTTAAAAATCCCTATTTCATGGGAATAAATAGAAGGACAAAATTTATTTTCCAGACAGTGAAAATAAAAGTCATGCACAAAAGAGTGATGACAAAGGCACAAGATTTTCAGACCAGAACAAGGAGAATATTTGAGAAAAGAAAATATATATATGAAGAGTAATAGTTAAAATTTTTTCTGACAGGTGGAGCTTTCCTGAGTTAAGACTGAACTTTCTTGAGCTGGTGTTATGATATGTCATTTTCCTGGGTTTTCTGCAGTTTTTTTAGCTTTCTTGACCTTTATTTTGCAGGAAACCTGTATGGCCTGAGGTGGGTTATGGAATATGTTGCTGTACATAACAGTTTAATAATATGATAATATTTACTTCTTTTATTGTGCCCATGAAAAAAATCCTGGCTATTTATTAGAGATTGTCACAAGCTGAGGGACATGATTTGAAGGCATGGAGAAGGAAAAAGTATCATAAAAACCACTGAATGTTTGGACATCTCAGTGGAGTTGGAGCAGTAATTACAGATCAGCCACTGACTGAAGTGTTTTAATGTTGTACTTTAATTTTTATGGTGACAAAATAGTTTGTGAATAGGACCATCAGTCTGGCTAGCTTTAAAGGACAGTACTGCAGCCCAAGGTTGCTTACTAAATTGTTGATATCACTGGTATAACTTTTAAGTCCTTACCAGATCTGGAACATTATTGTTATCATTTGCAGTTTCTAAAATGAAAACAGGAGGTGTTCTACAGACAGTCTGTTGAGAGAGGCTGAATGATTCAAATAATACGAAATTTCCATCTTAAACATGCTCCTAAAATATTGGACGAGGTCTTAATCCCAGTGTTACCAGGCAACATGTTTACAAAATCAAATGTGAGTTTTATTCTCTGTGAATGTTGTGAATATCCTCAACTCCAGTTTGTTTGTCTCTTCCATTATTTGCTCACTGTAATTACACTCCATATTTGTACCTGGTACAGTTCAACAAAGTTTATTTCTGTCAGACTTTCCTTTAGTACAAAGTTGAGTCTATGACGAAAATTAAAGTAGTTGAATAAACATCCACCTGGAAAGACTGAGGGTGATAAATTAACCTACTGATCCCATTCAATGGCAAGACCAAGAGCTTGGACAGAATCCCAATCATTTCACAGTTTTAGAAAGGTAGGGCCCTTAGTCCCAAGAAGGGCAGAGCTCACCTGTCCTAGGTGATGTTCATAAACTGCATAAGGAAGAGCCTCTGCCCCCTTATACAAGGGATTTTTTCCATTTTTAATTTTTTTTTTTAAATACTATTACAGATGTGGGATGAGGACAAGAGGAGACTATTCTTTTTTCCCCAAAAAATGCGAGACATCGGTGAAAATACTAGAGACTGCAAGTAGAAGATGCCCTCAATTTCAGAGCTGGGTAAATAATTCAGTTTGAACTTTACTTTTTTTTCCTGAAAAGACCAACTGTGTGTATGTTAGCCAAACATGCAGTTTCCATTTGTTTCAAAAGACTTTCATAATTACAATCAAGAGTTGTGCTCTTGCCCATGTTACTCCCCTCCCCACAAATAAACTCAAAAATAAATAAGCATCAGGTTTTCCTCGGTTTCAGTCTATTGCATCAGTCACAAGCCTGGTCTTGGTGTCTTCTTCAATGAGCGCTTGCATTTCTACTTTTATTTAGGCCTGGCATACCAGCATGCCTGATTTGGCTTGATTTTAAGAAAAGTTTTCCCTTTAAAGGAAAATCAATCAACTCTGTTCGTATGCAATGGTTCACAGCTTTTGCAGTTCTCCTTGAAAATGTATCAGGCTGGAATACTCCATGTAATATTCACTCTTTGCTCACATTGTTCCTTTTCAAACATGTCACACGGATGAGAATAGTTTATTATTGATGTTGGCCCATTAAGAAGTCTGTTTTAAGCTTACCCTGGCAGTGGTATATTGAGGCCATGGAAAAAAAAAAGACTAGAGACCCATTTTCCTGTATTTGAGCTGCAGAGAGGATCCATTATCGAAGCACCAGACAACACACCCTGAGACCTCTGAGCTTTGCTGCCCACATCCCAAACCTCTAGTCAGTGTATGGCAAAGGAAAAGTAATGCTTAGTTAACAGTGAAGGCTTAAGTGACTGGTCAAAAGAAGATTGAATGACCTGCAAATGCAATACAATTTTTAATCAGCTGGGGAGGTTAATCAAAGCAACTGATTTGTGCATCTGCTCCTGTCCACAGAAACTTCACAGTACTCTATGCCTGAATTTCATTTTTACTGCCCAATCCACCTCAGTGTACTTTATTTTTATTGAAGATGATGGAAGTATAGTAGGTACAAGCTGACATATCATTTTTTCTCTTCTATTTTAGTCATGACTACGTATTCGAAACCTTTATGCCAAAATATGGGACCTCCATTTACCAGTAAAGAGCATGAACCTCTGCCATTTAAAAACTAAATTTTGAAATTCAAACAAACTGAAGTGGGATTCCACTCAGCTGCACTAAATCCAAACTTAATTTATTTTCACAAAAACTATTGACAGTCGATCATCCTTTTTTTCTGTTCCTACCAGTTTAATGTCACCACACAATCCATATGGTTAAAAAACAAACAGAATTTTAAAAAACTAGCAGACTATTTTCAAAACACAGAAATCACAGAAAAAAAATTACAGATGTCTCATCTGTTTTATGCCTGGCTGAAAATTAAAAATGTTGTTGCAATTATGATTTTATATTTTAACTATGAAATAAAAACCCTAAAATGTCTGAGTTATGAGAGGCTGTGAATGGCCTGCTGTGCCCAGGCAGTGATGTTTCCTAATGTGTGTGTCTGTGTCAATAAAATGACAGCACCACACTTCAGATCTACTGGATACTAATTACAGATTTACCTGATAGATTGGAATGGCTCCCAAGGAGCTGTTGCTCTCTATTTAGCAAGTAAGTGATTCTCTTTAAAGCTGCACAAGGACTTCTAATGCTAAATAATCTCATCCAGATGGCATTTTGTGATATACTTTTGCTACACTTTCGTTAACAGAGAGTTTTGATGAGGTTCAGCCTTGCAGAGAGGTGACAGGGCCATGGCAGGTGCTCAGAGCTCCAACATCGGGGCTACCCTGAACCCACGAGGTCAATTTACACAGCAGAGAGATTACAGCCCTTGAAGGAGCTCCTCTGATGTCAGATCTAACGCCTCCTTTCACGCTGAGAAATGCAAGAATTCCCCATTTCATGCCCTATTGAGAAGTAGGATACATCCATCAAAATTATGAAGCAGATTATTCAACCAAAAAAATGAATTTATTCTTCAAGCAACACACAATTAAACTGTGGATCTCATGGCTGCAAGAAATCGTGAAAGGAAGAATAGGTTCAAAACAGATGAGCCCAGGGAATACAGCTAAGAGACCTTTAACATGGTCCAGATCCAATCTTACATTTAAGAGTGATCTAAAGCTCTCATCTTTTGAAAGTAAGAGGATGGGTTGGTGGAATAACTGCCTTAAAGATCCTAAGTGCTTTCTAGTCATTTTTCCCCCCCTTGAAGCAGTTCAGGCTGGTACAGAGCCCATAGTTTGTGTGCCAACTCCCACGGCAGAGCACAAACCCTCCCACCGCCTGGCGTGGGAAGGTGTTACTCCGTGTGAGCAGAGTAGCAGGCTGTGAGCTGGAATCATTGTTTACACACACTTGAAAAGCCCTAGAGGAGGACTAGAAAAGACAATTTTTAATGAACACTCTCTGAAGAGGTGATTAATTTGTTCATGACCTGTTACTAAAAACGTAATCAGTGAAGTGTAAAAAAGGTTTTATACTCGATATAATCCCTTGCCTTTAATGTAATAGTAATAATGAAAACACCTACAGTAAAGGCTTGTTAACTCAGTGTGGGAATATATGATCCTGTTTCCAGTTTAAAGCACAGAAATTGTTTGGAGGCAGCATCCAGAATTAGACACCTTACACTCGGTACATCTTTTTGTTTCAAGAGTGTAGTAGCTTAATCAATTGTTCCTATTCCTTTTGCAAAATCAACACTCACAGTTCTTATTATGAATCATCATTCTCCTTGTCTGTCACTTAAAACAAATATGTTTTGCTGTTCCTTGATTGTTCTTGTCTTTTAGGTTTACACTTCTGGATAATAAAATGCACATCACTAACTACACTAAGTAGTTTGGTGATATCTGAAATGCGTACCCTTGGCAAAGAAAGGAAAATTATACAAAAACAAACAAAAATGTAATACAAAATATGCTGCAGTGGATAAATGTTGTGTTCCGATTACATTGTGGACAGATTCTTGTAATTTTGCTATGCTGTTTAATTTCTTGCTTTACATAATTTACATTGCATCCAACATGGTAGCAAAAGCCATTGTGCTCTTCTTGATCCGAATTAAATCATTGGATACAGGGAGAAAAAAATAAGAATAACTGAAAATTTCCTAAAAGGTGGAAGAATTTTCATAAGTATATGCATTTCTTACTTTTTACAATGTAGGATGTTTTCCTGATACATTATTCAGGAGAAAAAAAAAATAAAATTTACAATTGGCTAATGGTCTATAACTCATCACCACAGATCAGATTCAAAATGCTAAGTAGTATTTTATGCCTCGACATTGAGATTTATTCAACAGAACTAATGTAAAAATGAGGTAACATTCACCATCAGCAATCATAAGCCTGCTTGTTCATTTTCCACAGATAATTCTGGGGTCTGTTGCGGTGATTTTTGGCTTTTGTTTTAAAAATGGGTAGTAAAATATGCTAATAAACATTCAACAGCAAAGTGAGTCCAGACAGCAGATCAGATGAGATAATCTTTGAATGAAGAAAGTAAAGGCCAGAAATAGCAATTGCTGCTAGGAAAAATTCCCAGGAAGTACAGAATAAGTCTAACAGATCCAGTGGGAATTAAGATTTATCACATCATAATCACTTCCCCTGTGGCAAGAATGACAGTTCTCCATCGTAATTTTTTTAGAAGTACATATTTTGTACTTATCTTCTGTTTTGCTATTTATTTTGTAGAGGGAATAGGTCTGTAGTTTGCTAAGCTTTCAAGGTTCAGATCTTCCTAATTTTCTCACAAATAATCACACCAAAAATAGCTCAAGAAATGATTAATAGGAAGCTCCAGTTTCTTATTATTGCTGACTTTATCTAATTACTGCATGTTGCTTTACACTCAGATATCCACGAATGCACAGAAAAGCCTCACACCTCCCCTCACAAAAAATAAAATTACAGTAACTCCTGCAGTCAGATTGAACATAACAGGATTATCTTTTCAATCTATTCACTGAGTGCCTCTATGCATGCTTCTTCAAATCAATAGTTATACTTACTAAGGAATTGTAAAATGCATAGCAATTAAGAACAAGGAAAAACCCAGTTAAAACACTATGTGCTTTTGAAGTTTATTTTCAGTAAACAAAGTCTTCCCTTACTCTGGGGGGAAAAAAAAAAAAAAAAGGAGAAAAAAAGGAGGAACACATTATATTTTAATACTACAAAAGCTGAAAAAATTGGGTTTCCTGAGGAATCCAAGGAGATCAGGCACCTACTCCCTTAAGCTCCTTTGAAAATTGTAGCATTTATCTTCCGAAGTGCTTACAGCCAGCTGGAGAGAGGCTGGCTCAGGGTCCCATCAGGATTTCGCAACCCTGAAGTCATGCAAATTGTATCACCCTCTTGACTTGCTGGAGCTTTTAAGTTACATAGCAACGTTCCCGTCGCAACAATCGCAAGTGTACCCCAGCGTGCCCCGCATGGCGGGGGGCGAGGACAGCACATTCTGAGCCTCAGAAACGGGAGGGGAACGTAAGAGGGGAACTTGCCCGGGGGAGGCAGTTTATCTGCGCGCAGGGAGAGGGGGCATCCCGAGGGGACGGCCGGGGCAGGGCGCGGCACCGGGGAACTGCCTCGACGGGCTCCTCTAACGGGAGTCCCCAAGCCGGGGAACAAAGACAAACATCGAAAAGGGTGGTGTGCCGGCTTCTGCCACGCTGAGAAGATTCACTGTGAGACTTAACCATGTTCTGCTGTGACCTGAAACCAGGTACGGCCGAGTAGGGACTCGCCCCAGCCCCGGCCAGCCCGGGCACCCCGGGGGAGGGCACTCGGAGCCAGCGGGAGCGCGGAGCGGCAGCGCCGAAAGCCGCTGGGCTGGGAGGAACTGCAGCGGGGCCGAGGGAGCTGGGGACGAGACACTCCTAATCTGTCCCTTTCAATGGTAACGCTGTGTTAACAGAAAATAGAGCTGAGCCTGGGAGTTTCACAGTTGTTTAGCACTGCTGGGGAAAAACTGTCCCAAGGATCAGTTGGTTCACACCCACTGAAAGATGGGAAACAGAAGTGAAGGCAGCAGCCCAGAGAGCTGGAAGGGAAAACAAGCAAGATGAAAATCATAAACCATGGGCTGTGAGAGACTCTTCTGTCAGTCTTATTCCTGGTGATAAGGTGATTGCAGTTCTTTCCCAAGACCGTTCTTACCCCACCAGAAGTCAGAAGCAAATGTTCTGGTTTTTCCTTAGAAATTTGAACCAAATATATTAAACAGAACATCTTGCTTAGACACAATCTCTTCGCTCAGAGTGAGGCTTTCAAAAACTGTAGTTTGAAAGAGGCACAGTAAATGCTACTAATACAGTTTTGTTAAACAAATGGAGATGTGTGAAAAAAATTAAAACTGATCATTGTACAGAAATGCTATATGTTTGCAAAGGTTTATGAACACTGACTGAATTTGTTTTTATAGCTCAGAAGCCACCAACTGTTCCTCTCAAAGTCTTTATTCTTTGTCTGTATGGATGGAAAGATGAATTTTCCAATCCTTGACTTGCCTTTTAGCATTAAAGAGCTAAATAGTACATAATGCAGTAGAGAAATACATACACTTTCAAAATTGAAGAAGTGTATTGAGCATATGTCTCAAAAGGTAAGAATAGTAACCGATCTTACATTAAAGATCCAATCCTTCTACAAAACAGCCTGCATTCAATCCCCAAAGAAACAAGTTCAATAAACAAATATATACTAACCACTGCATGCTAAAAACAGACAAGTCAAGCACAGAGAGCTCCTTTCATGCATCATTTTTGATTGTCCTACTTTGCTCTGTCAGGAACAGCAGTGACAGCTTAAGTGTTAAAGCTGTTTGACATTGCAACAAACCAAATAAAGCCTACTTGTACATTTTGGAATTTATTTTATGCCACATCTAAAATATAAACAATATAGGGAGTTTTCATCGTTCTCAAACAATAGCAGCCACTGGTGACTGTTTCCAGAGATGATGTTTTCCTCCCATAAGGATTCTCACTCGCTGAGCAGCAGAAGCATGTTTGATAGCCAGATATAGGAGCCAGGCTGGCCAACACAATTATTGCACATTCTGTCAGCACATTTCCTCCCTTCAGCTTTACTTCTCCAATCTTTTTCAATATTGTTAAAATGAGCAATCATTCGTGATTCACACTCCGAAAAAAGGCAGAAACCAACAATTCCCAATGGCTATAAATTATTAATGCAATTGTGCCAATCACACAGAGCTTAGTGCTTTTAAAAATGGAATGAGATTATCTGCACAGTTATTTTCAATCAGATTCATCTCTTATTAGGGGGCATTATGCATATGGCTTGCTTTCAGAAAGCCATCTTCTTTAAAAAAGATTATTGCACAGTCATTTCTTGTGAAATACTATGCAAGCTCTACACTTAGATACCAAATCAATTTATTGTTTCAGGAAATAATTATATGTAATGGGTATTTTATTTTGTAGATAGACTGATTCTTTCCAATGTAAAAGCCTGTTCTGTTCTCAGTCGTTATTCCCATTCAAACCATCCCTGCTTTGAGTTGTCTCTGATGCACGCAAGTCTAGCAAATATATAGGCAGGACTGGTGGCTGTGGTACAGCATTATTTTTCTGCAATAGCTTTAACAGGCTGTAATAGAAAAGTTTGTAAGAGTTACAGTGCAATGTATCTGTTAAAATATAGCTAGGGCATATAGCTATCTCAAAAAATGCAAGCTAGAAAATCTTCCTCTTTGGGATACAAAAGACTAAAAAAAAAAATGGAGCAGTAGAGATACAAATGATATAAGTATAAAGATCAATTTTGTGGAATCCAGAAGGTGGTCTTTCCTTGTATGTTCTCTCTGACAAATGCAGTTCAAACATTTGTTAGATTTTGGGCTCTGTGTTGCCAGGGCCTGGACTAGAGGCCATGTGGAATAGAGAAAATGTACTGTAGACACAGAATTTTATATTTACTGATCCACTTTTTAAGAGGTTTGTAAAATTGCCCTTATACTCCCAACTCTATATGACATACTCAGATTATCCCAACATCACACCATGGTGGCTGGCAATACATCAAAGGCAAAAAAACTGCAACTGAATTCAAAAGACTCTCAAGCTGCAGGAGTAGGAGTGGGAATAACTGGCTAGCAAGGTGGAATCTGACCTGCATTAAATTAAGATAGTTTGGGAACCGAAATACTGAAATCACAAGGTTAGAGACTGATTCAGAGCACATAAGCACGTTCCATGTAAAGCAACTAAGACGTATTCTGAGTCAGCAACAACAGCAGCAGCAGAGTTGAGCACACACTTCACTGCCTCACTCAACCTAGGCCCAAATGCAGCTCTCCCTTTCTAAGCCCCTTCCTTTCTCCTCCAAGCATTACATTATCTCTTGTATTGATGGAAAAAGTGATCCTTAAAGCACCGAACTGCCAACACACTGCAGCAGCACTCTGCTATACTATTTTCTATATTCCGCCGGAGTCCTGGCAATCAGGGTACCGAACACATCTCCTGCAATATGGAGAACTGCCGGGTTCCTGCGGTCGTATGCCACGGTGCCATTTAACAACATGTATTCCCATCTGTGAATTCGCTTGCTGGCATTTGCCTTGTACTTTATTTTTCCCATCCAGAAGTCTGGCAATAATTTCTCGCTATTATTCTGATAAGAGTGTGGGTCAAAGTCATTCCACTGTGAATGTGCATTTGTACTTGCAGAGAGTGAGTGATTGATTGGTATCAGGCAGAAGTGATGTCTCCTGTTACATTTCTGGCATGTTATTCTGTGGTTAATCAGTGCTACTGAGTGTCACTCAAAACTACCAGATGTGACTCTAATGGAGAGCTGCTGGTTGCCTGATGTCTGTTTTGTCACTGATGTGACTAGAGTACTCCAAAAAGTTTTTTTTTTAAAAAAGGGGGGAAAAAAAAAGAATACATAGCTTAGCAAGCATGAGGAAACTCTACGTAGAAAGTAGCTCTATTTGTATATATCTGCTTTTAAGTATTCAGTCAACTGATTTTTTCAATATTAATTAATCACAGGACTATGTGCTCTTGTTTTATCAGGAAAGATTCATGCAAAAGAGTACTTGGGATTTTTTTATATGTCCTGTAGGGGGCAAAAGGCTGTTATTATTAATTTAGTTATTTCAATTCTTAACAGTTCTGAAACACATGCATTATGAATAATCACCACCAAAAACACCACAGAAATTTCCATCATGACTATGCCTTTTAGGCTGAAGCAGAGTTATGTTGAAGTAAACACTGTCACGATGACAGAAAGCAATATTGTCCTCTCCCAAAAGGAGCTTAAAAATCGGTCATAGTGAAGGACTGAAATCATTTTCATTTAGGAACAAACCACAAATCCATCCAGCTTCAGATCCAATATGAACCAAAGACTGAATCTTGAGATATCCCAAGACTCCTTTTCCATTCTGGTTCATATCTGAGATTGGCTCTAGAATTACCAGATATTTAACAACCAGCAGACTGGAACTTCCAGTTCGTATTTATGACATGAGCTTAGATGAATCAAATTACAGACATTTAAATAGAGGGATATTTATTCAAATATCATCTTTAGCAGTGGCTCATCCAGTTCCACTGGATCCGGACTTTATTTATGGATCCAAACAGAGCTGATACAATTTTTTTAACCAAAGGTCAACTATCTCATTGTTGTTTAAGATTGCATTATCCTGATGTTTTACTTGCCATGTAAACAAACTTTCATTGTGTTTTTGCCAACTTTTCCTCCTCTTCCATTAGCTCCAGTAATGTTATTTCTTTCAGCAGGATTTGGCTTCAGAAAGCCTGCCTGTCATTTGAAAATAAAAGTAAAATGTGTAACACTTGCAGCCACACTCTGTTCATCCTATTCAGTTTTGCCAGAATCAGCAAGGTCACCTAAGGATGTGCTTGGTAGGGCCTAGAACTGAGCAGGGCAGTGAAACAACTGACATGTCCTGAGGCCTGTCAGAGAGCAGATTTCCAAATTGCCTCCACATTTTAGAGTTTTAAAGTATGAAACACATATTTGGAACAAATAAATCTCAAAGTTCAGGGTGAACTTGGTCGGTGAGCTTGATTCAAGAATTGCCATTTTTGTTGTCTGGCTTCATTTTATTTTCTGACCTGAATTTTAATATGGTAGAATTGATTAATGTTATAGTTTCTGAAACAGAAATTGAATCTAAAATTGAATTCTCTTGAAAATTCCAGGGTATGTTCTTGTCCTGATGCAAATCTTTAGCTGCTAATGGCTGGCAAAATTTATCTTCAAATCTATTCCCAATCTGGAGATTAAAACAGTGCACAAGGAGAACATCAGGAATGCAGTTTTTCTAAGCAACATCTTCAAATATTTTGTAATTTTAATTTTTAAGCAAACTGTAACTTCAACAAAGCATGAATTATAAACCTTGCAATGAGAATGGAGATGGTAACTGTGTTTCTTTTGGGTCTCTCAGTGAACAAGACCCTTTCTCTTCTGACATCTTAGAAAATATTGATATATATTTAATGAAAAGCACAATTTGACCTTAATTCACTGATCTAAAAGATTTATACGCCTTTGTTCCTTTTAATTTTCAGTGAAAATGACATAGTATCTTAAACACACCCCCAACAGCACTGTGGTGGTCTTATACTTTATTACTAGGTCAGCTCAAGATCATAGTCATTAGTTCTAAAACTACTGTTCTATTGAAGCACATTTCATAAAACAGAAGGTAAGCTGATTTTTTGGCACTTTTTTGATGGGTCCTGATGGGCTTTTCACATTGCCCAGATATCATTTAAAGATAATGCGTTAAAGAAGAATTCTGAGGAAGAAAATCTACCCTTACCATTATCATATCTTCCTTCAGCTGAATTATTAACATTGAGAAAGGTAGAGAAATTATGAATTATTCTAAGGGCTCAGAATTCTGCAGATATCATGTTTTCAGCTCCTTACACATTTAATATATGTAAATGTATGCCTGTGTCTGTACATACGCACACAACACAGTCCACAGTTTTTTACTTGTGACTTCCTTGCACCATAAACAGACAAGTCATCATAAGCTGTAGCTTTAATAATTCCTTGTAAGCGAATGTAGCACAGAAACTCAGCCAGGAGGACACTGGATACATCTAGATAAATCTATCTAGATGTGATTTTTTTTTTATAGTGCTGGAAGCATAGAAGAAACATGAAGTTAAACTTAGGAAGACAAAGGGACCAGTTAAGAAGAGGTAAGGGAAATACAGTGGTTATAAGCGAGTCTCTCACCGATGCAACGATCACCTTTATGAGGTGCATTGCAATCCTCTCTTTTACTTGCTAGAAAAATGGAACACTGAACAGGAGAACTTTAAACTGCTTGAACTTCTATAAAGGGGCTAAACAAAATATCACAGAGCTGACTTTATCCCATTATGAATCTAGGGAAACAACACTTCCACTCTGGTTATCAATTTACCCAGCCCTCCTTGTAACAGCAGTTCTACAGAACTTAATTAACTGGTACCTATAAAGTACTGCAAAGTTTAATATTAAAGTGGCTAAGCAAGTGCAAACTATTACTACTTTTAATATGGAGACCTGTTTCTCGGAAAGAGAAAGAGTCTTACTGCACACTAAGGAATGGGTTAGGCCCCTAAAGAAACCAGTGAAGAAAAAACAAACAGAAACAAAACCCATAGTTTTAATTGGAGTCTCTCTTAATTTAAAAACTATGAGGGAAAATATAGCTGAAGAAATAAAGCATAAAAAACAGTAGCAACCATTTTTTCCTGTATTTAATACTTCTTGAGTGCAACTAAAATACAAAGTAGGAAAGCAGCAAATTCTAGAAATAAAATGTAAAGGTGTGCAAGTGTTTGCCTATCAAACCAATTCCCTTCAAACTAGTGTTTGGAAACCTTTTTCATGCTCTCGGACGTGGTCATTATCAGTAAACAAGTTGGCACAAGTGACCCAAACTTGCTGTGGGGAACTGCACAGTGTCAGTGCCACTCCTCCTGTGCTGCTGGCACTGCCAGGGGCAGGCCCTTCTCCGATTTTCAGCAGGCTCTGGTCCTCGTAGGGAAAGGGCCCATTAGAGCAGCTTGTCCAGTGAACATGTAGGGGGGTGTTAACAACACGTATCTCCGGGAGAACACGGAGGATCCTGTCCCAGCACCACTGTCTCAGCAGTGACAGGAACAGCGTGTGCTCCCAGACGAGCTTGCTGGGAGACAGGAACCTTCGGCACTGCAGCTTCTCTAAGCCTCAGCCCTTAACGGCTTTCTGACAAACCTTTGGTTGTATCTTCAGTAGCAAGCAGACATGCCCTTTCAAATTCCCACTTTATTTTCAACATCTTCATCCCAAGCTAGTATGCTGTTTGCACACATTTTTCCTGTGTATACATTCACATCACACAAACAACAGCATGATCTAATAAATAGCTTTGAGCACCTTCAAAACCACTTGTCTGTCGCACCTTTTTTCCTTCTTGGACAGTTGATCAAGCAAAGGAACACAAACTCTTCTTTTTTTTTGACACACAGTACTAATAACGAGATTTCAAAACATATCTAAGGATGGAAATGCATTACTGAGGTTGACTTATTTCCTAAACCTGTGCTGTGATTTGGTCACTGCATTTATCTCTGTCTCAAGAAAGCTGGTGGTCTCTTACGTCAGAGAAGATACAGATGCTTTTATAGCTCAATAAGTCTTGTTCCTTACGATGCTCTAATTCCAGAAAGACATGATGAACATCTTCCACAATGCAAGAAAGCTGTTAGGCTGTGTGGTAATGCTGCCAACACAGTGCCACTGTGGCAGTGCCTTTTGAAGTGTTCCTTATGCCTGTGCTTGCACACCTGCACTCTGATAATCTCACCTGCCAGAGCTGGTCGTTCACTTTTTTATACTCTCTCTAAATTACACACAAAAGGCACTGGGTGCTGAACTGCTGGCCCAGCAGACCCTCCTGTGTGAGCTACACATCACCAAGTGGGAAGGTTGAAGAGATGTGTTGCAATTAGAAAGTGTGGGCATGGAATTTCTTAATCTAACACTCAAAATTCTTGAGCCCTATCATGTTTATGGTTAAAAGTTCTTTTAGGTCTACCAGTCCAACAGTGAATCAGATAAAAGGTTTGCTGAGCAATCCCAGGTACTGGTAGGAGCATATCACAAACCTGCCTGAAACTGTGCTTTGGAATAAAATGCAATGAAATTATAACAAATACTTTTACTTATTATGTTTTGACTACAATTAAGCACCTGAATGAAAGTACTTACCTTAGAAGGGATGTGTTTTTCATTCACTAAACTGAAGTGGCTTTTAAGTCTCATGACCCCACTGCTGAGCACTAGGTTTTGTGCTCAGCAAACTAAGATTTGCTTTTCAACAACACCATCCTAGAAAACTGGTAGATACAGCTACCTACAAGCTCCCTCAAATCATTTACTTCATTCCCTCTACTGCTCCACATGTATGATGTATTTTCATCACACATGAGCCTGAGCAGCATTTCTAAATGTCACTTGGCTTATCATGACAGCCTACTAGGACGGAGATAATGCTGGCACTTAAAAAAAAAAAAAACCAAAGCAGAAAGAAAACAAACAAAACAAAAAACCTCTCAAAACACATACACTTGACAGCATTTTGCCCACACCTGAAAATAATTAGATGGTCTGAAAAACAGAACTCCAACAAAAGATGAAAAGTCAAACAAAAACTTCAAGAATTTCTCCCACTCCTGGGACCAGCATTTTTTAGATTTGTTGATTGCCAGATTACAGAAATAAAAAGAGATATGAAAAATAATGCAGGAAAAACACACATCAGCCACATTTTTCGAAGTGTTCAGGCACTGAAACAAGCATCCAGATGCTCTTGCTCTGTTCACATCTTAATTAGTGATGATTAGTCAGTAATCTGAAATCTTAAAAGCATCACGTATGACATCAGGTTATTTCCACTTTTGACTGGTCTCTAACTGCTCGCTTAGACTGATTAAAAAAAACCCCAACCTTTCAGCTGCCTAGGTAACACATTTTCTGATGTTCATTGCTAAATTTTTAGATAATATTTCTCAAGAGGCCGTATGTAATTAAAGAGGTTTTAATCACTAAGATCCTGTGGTGAAGGAAGGCTGTTAATGATGTTGCCAGAGTGTGCTCAGGACTGGACTGAACGTAAAGGAAGCTGCGGATCCTCGCCTGGGTGTTCCCTCCTGCACACTCCGACCACCTCACCCAGCAAAGCAGGCAGCGCTGGGCAAGCTGCAGAAATAATATCACAGTCTGCAAGTTCTCCTGATTCCATAAAAAAATGACCTACTGCTGGATGACATCTCCTGCTGCCTGTTAGCTCTGTGTTAGCACCCCATGTCACCGAGCACCCAGCCAGCACTGCCACAGCACCAGGCTGCTCCACAGTCATTCAGGGATTTCTTTCTCCTGACTCACACTCCATTTAGCAAGACAGTATTCCTCATTTTCAGTAGGAGAATTGAAACAGCAAAAAGTCTGAGATTAAACTGGAGGTTTAATCCTGCCTCCCAGGCTCAGTTCACACTGCTAGTCCCTGGTGCAGCCCCACTCGCTTTCCTCTCGTGCTGGAAGGAGAGGACAGCATGCAGGACCACTCCCTGGCTGAGATGCACTGGAGAGGGCTGCTCTCAAAACATCCTGCAGGAAGGTTTTTCCATGGTTCTGCCACCTCCTAAATCATGTCAGTGCACAGAACATTTTGAGAACCTTCTGTTTTAGGAAGAATGTGCAATCACCTGCAGTACATGAACACAGAAAGACAATTTATTTCCTCTGTTAGGAACAGTGGTAATGTCTTAATTCCACAACTAAATACCAAAAACTAAAGCAGTAATCAATCATAAGTGGAGATCACATACCTGAAGTCTATCACATGCACCCACAACCACATGTCCAGAATCAGGAGGAGAGGAGACAAATGAAAATAGCTATGCCCCAGATAAGTCTGAGACAGATGTGGAACATCATCTAACACCCTACAGCTGGTGCAGGTACACACTGCAATCAGCATTACACTGTCAAATCAGCATATAATACAGAACCTAGCTGGAAATCAATTGACAGTACAGTAAATGGAATTTAGAACGAAAAAATACAGTGATTGTTGCTGAATTCCCAAGTCAGAGGCCTTGCCCACTCTGAAGCTGGAAGGGATCCAGATGTGGCAGATGAGAGCAGTTTATCCAGGATCCAAACCTTTTTGCAGTGAGGTCAATTGAAAAACTCTTTCTAGTTTAAGTGGACTTCAGCAAAACTAATTCCTAGTTTGTCATTTTACCATACGTTTTCTTAGTTTGTATCCATTACTTATAGTCTCAATTATTTTATACTCCCTTGTTAGGCTGAAGGTACTGTGCATTTTGATGTTTGCAAGGGGCAACCTGGCCTGTTTTAATGCATTTAATACAAATATACTATTATTGGGGTCAAGAGCTCCCATTAGCTTTTATGGAAACAAAACTTGTGAATTATAAGACGTGAAACAAACCCAAGAAGTTTATTATCTCTTGCAGAAGACAGGTAGTGGCATAGACAGCTACAATCCTCTTTGGTTCTGTTAAGGATGAGTTTTACCACTCTTTAAGTCCTCGGCCTTTGCACTTCAGATAGGTGTGTTCTGCCACCCACACAAGTTTCTAACCAAAGCCTGAGTTCAGTATGTGTGCAATATTTCCGAGTCCCAAAAGATACTGCAACATTTGGTACAGCCAAACATCTTGCTTAATTCATTATTCACTATTTAAAATTTTGTCAGAAATCCAGGCATGAAGTGAAAGAATAAAAAAAGTCAGATAAAGAAGTTAAGCAATCACACCATCATCAACAACATAAATAAATCAGAAAGCCCATATGCTGGAATTCATGAATCCAAAGTACATGATGAAAAACTTACACATAACAGAAATAGCACAAAACCCAGGAAAAAAGGGGCACATCTCCAGTGAGTAATTGCCACAACTAGTACTGCATGTTTTTTTCTCTGAACATGTAGCTTTATTAAGCGTGACAGTAAACATCCCTTCCTGATGCTTCCTGTAAACTTGCACATCCTCCTGGAAACAGTGGTGATGAGGGATACACAAAAAGCTTTGCTGTCAAAGCTCCCCACCAAACCCTACAATTTATGTAGCAAACTACATGCTTTCCCCTCCCAAGACTGCACTGAATCAAGAGAAAATGCAGTCTTTTCCCTAAGTCCTTGTACTGGAGTGGAATTCCTTGTTCCTTTGGGGTTTTGACCTGGGGGAAAGGGCTGCATCCCCTTTAGTCAGAACCTCTTAGCAAAGTCTCTTGCAATCTGCACAAAGAACAAGCAGCTTTGTGGCTTTGGCAACCCAGCTTTAGTCTTTCTACTACATCGCTGGGGGGAAAGCATCACTCTTGCTTTTTCTTTGAAAAGATTTTAAAATTTTGATTGACTTAAATATACAAACCTGGTTGTAGCTGCATAAGAATCTTTAGCGGGTATTACAAGAGTCTGAGAAGGGCCAGGTCTGGGTGAGGGTTACAGCAGAAGGTGTCCCTGCAGAGATGGACTGTGGACACCAAAGAAACAGGCACTGCTCTCAGGTAGACATAAAACATGAAGCCAGAAGGCTTTCTCAGCAAAAATGTGTACACTGATTTGATCAAAGTACAAAGAATTCCAATTCTTCAAATTCAAAATACAGCTAATGGCAAATAATGAAAGCATGCTTTGCTATAACAGATTGTACAAATCTTCTCTGAAAAGATATAAAGCTTGATAAGGAAGTGCCCTCCTCTGAAAGGATACAAACCCCTGATATTGGTTTTCCATAGACTTATTTAAAATTTTGCGTGGGAAACCCTAATTATCAATTGCTCTCTGCTGTCACTGAATAAGGTTTTAGCATATTAATCCAGGAAAATAAGATTGTAATAATATATTAGTTACTACAATACAGAGGGTTTGTATATTGAAAATATCTATCATAAAAGTTAGGATTTGCTGTTATCTGAAAAGACTGGCAAAAATTATTGGCAGAGTATTAATAGTGCCACAGAGTTGGAAACTGTAGGTAGGAAAAATACAGGAGAAAATAGGATGTTATCAGAGACCTTCAGGCTAGAAACCTGCCTTTGAATTCCTAAATGTGTGATAAGAGGAGTTATATAACATGGTTAAAACTCCATAAACAAAGCCTGTCTGCTCAGGAAGACAAAATTAGACCATTTGTTTCCTATAAGGATGAATGTTTAAAGTTATTTCTCTGTCAACGCTAAAACTATGAATAAACCTAATGAAAAATATAGAATCTGTGGGAGTAAAGAATAAGCTTGGCCATAACTTCACTTTTGTTTAACTACAGAAGTATTGCTAGTTAAGTGTTCCTCTGTCTGAAAATACTGCATCTGGTAAGACAGCTCTCTATTCTAATCACCCACAGAGTAGGGGAAAAAGAAATGGGGCACTGAAAACCATCACTTATCATCCTGGTAGTCTAACCCCCTTCATTTGATGAAAATTTCTAGAAAATCAGCCTCATCCAACTTACTAGTACCCTGGTTAGCTGCCAATGTCTTTTGTAAAACCACTTGTGTTATGGGAAAAGTGTAAAGCTTTTAAAAAAATCACCAGAGGTCATAACATGGGTTTACAGCACATCCTCTCTTTTTTAAAGTGAGCTCACACAAGTAGCCTTCAACCTTTTAATCACTTCCTTAACTGCAGAAAGTGGCCACTGGTGCTCAGACACTGTTTGAGTGTTCAAACAGCAAAAAAACTGTGTGTTTCGTTGCTACCTCCTTCTGTTACGCACATAGCATGGACAAGTCCAGGACGACGCTCAGATTTCTCACCCTGGAAGTGAGTTTTTCAGGAATCCCAGCCCTCCTGAGGATGAGCAGGTCCATTAAGAGAGGCGTAACAACTCTGGTCACTCCTGAATTGCCGTTCCTTGCAAAGAAGGGGGAGAAGCTGCCGTGCAGGATAGAGGATGAACACGAATCAGCAGTGCACCCTTGGGGCAGTGGATGCAAACTGCACAAGGAGGGGGAGCCCCGGCAGGGCAGCGACTCGGCGCTCCCTTCCCCGGCGCATCTGGAAGAAAGAGCCCCGCAGCCCTGCCCCTGCTGCCCCCGGTTTGTGTCCCCAGGACAGAGGTGACACCGGCACGCTGGACCCAGGCAGGAGCACACCCTGCACTTGGAGATGGGGAAGTCAAACCCAGGGTCTTCTGACACTGGCAAAAGGTCAATAGCGACCAGACACGGCAAAGACAAGCACGACTCAAAAGAATTTTTATAGTAAGGCCTGCCAAAGACTGGCACAGGCCGGAGGTACTTAAGACTTGTCAGAACTAGACCCAAATCAACCTGATCAAACTAGTAATATTTAATTTCAGCAATATTTGCTGTCATGCAGTGACTACTTTCCCGAGAAGACCATATGTATGAAAGTGAAGGAGTGTTCTTTCAGTAAACTTTGACTAAATTCTATTCCAGTGTTATGGGAAAGTCCTCTTATACCACTACAAATATCTGCATCTTCAAGAAGAGCTCGCATTTTTGCTATTTATACTGATGACCTGCTTTAAACAGGTAAATTTCTGAGGTCCCTGTAAATTTAAGTTGTATGGGAGTATGTCCAGGCAGCTGTGCAGGGGGAGCTGCTGCCGCTGAGGGCCCTGAGCTTGGCCCCCACTGCTCACCCCCCCAGGCAGTACCTGGGGAAATACAGAGAAGCCTGGCAAGTAAAACACTTCCAAGGTTGTTGTCCTTCCATGAGTTCTTTTCCCCTGGTTTTAACAAGGAATTACAGCTGAGGGCAGGCGCTGTAGATCCCAGTAGGCCAGAGTTGAGGGTGAGGTTACTCTTCCCGATGAATCCATAACCTGTGGTTTGGGAGCAGCCGTTGAGCCTTAAGAACTAATTCCATGAAATTAACTCCAGCTCTGTGCAAGAGATGCCACTCTAGTTTTGGCTTACACATACTTTTTAAACAGAAAAAAAAAAGTTCACTCCCTGCTGAAAATTCCGCACAGAACAATAACTGTTAATCAAAGGCAGGATTTAAGTTTGCTTCTGATAGTAAATGGTATTTATAGAAATGTAACAGGGATATGCATGTGTCTACCATGAACATAGTGAGAGTTTTATCTACAATGATTTTTTTTTTCAGCAGTTGTTTGAATATTTTACACTGTCCATACTCTGACAACTGGAAAATAAATAATATAGTGATGCATTACTTCCCTGTCAGTAGATGAGAGAGTATTATCAACAAAAGGATTCATAAAGATGTGCTAAAAGATGCTTTATGCTTTAATTCAACTTTTGTGTTTTTCAACTCTGATGATGATTTTATGACTTCTAAGGCTCTTAGAAATGCCTTAATGATTTTTTTTTTTAAAGTTTTGCCCAAAAATTTTTGTTCCTTTTGGGACTACTTCAAACACTGACTTTTTTACAGCAAGATGCATTTCCTCCTAGAACTGAGATGTTATTTGGGATGTTTAAAATGGATCTTAGTGCAGTTCTTAACAGAATGGGAATATTACATTTTCTCACAACTGACAAAATTCTGTGCAGAGTTTGGTAGTTAGCAGTAAGCTAGCTGAAAACTTCTATTTGCCCTCAAATTATTTTTGAATCAATAATCAGCTACAGAGATTTAGCTTGAAAAGTAAGTTGGAAAGAGATTCAAACTCACAAGAGGAGCAACCTTCCAGCCAACAGCTCTGTCAGTGAGCTCAGATCCTTCACCTCTGCCAGTGGGCCCTTAGCATAATGTTGTACAGGGGGTTCCTCTGATCATGAGCCCACCAGTCAGGCTGGAACACTTGAAGGAATTCTCAGTCTCTCATTAACATTGCTCCCCTTTGATTTAATGGTGAAATGTTCACTGAAACCGCAAATGGAATTCAGGTGCCATGTAAAGGTGTCCAGATTGGTCTTCCCTCTTCCTCTGGGAACACCCAGTGAGCCAGGGCAGGACCCAGCTTTTCCAAGGCAATGCCCCGTTCCCAGCTGGGTGTGCAGCCTCTGCTTTCACTGGAGCAAAACGGCACAACCAACCGCAGCCTCTCCCAGGGAAAGTCTCCTCCTGCCCTGAAGCCATTCCTTTGTTCCCAGCCTCTTCTCTCTCCCCACCCGCTCATTTAATCTTATCTGCTCTTGGCCTCACATCAAGCTGGAACTGTGCAACATATCTAATACATAAATTAGCAATAAACATTCCACTGTGATACCAGATCAAAGTTAGAAAGAGATGCTTAATTTCAGGGCCCACTGTACCCCTCAAGCAGTTACACACCTCACCTCATCTTTTACATTTCCCCTCTCGCCAGTTACAGAGCTTTTCCATGGATAATCACTGCAGAGACCTAAATACCGAGACTTCAACATGCCAGGAAGTATTAGATCAAAAGAACAGAGTAAGAAATAAACTGACATTTTCCACACAATAAATAGCTTATCATTAGCATTATATAAAGTGTTGTGACAAACTTAATTTTGGAACTATTGACAAGAGCCTGGAAGTTAGTCTTTAATCATGAACTTTTTCAAACTGCCTTTGAAAAGGAAAGTCTCTGCTCTTGCTCTGGCACATCTGTTCTCAGTTTTGGATTTACTGGCACCAAAATTAACAAAATCACAAAGCTGATCTTCAGTCATCACCCAAGAGCTTTTTGTATCTGTTTGGGCTGTTCAGACTTTAGAGTTACTTAGATTCATATAATGGAAAATCATTACTCAAGTTCTTCCACTAATAGGCCCAGTTCAAATAACACTTCCCGTGGGATCCCATGGAAATTAGAAATCTTGTTAGCCAAGGCTATGAAATAATTCTGCCTTCTCTTAACGCAAACACTACTGTGCAAAAATGTAGAATTGAATGTTATTTGACAATAGGCTAAAATGAGCCAGAATTCCCGAGTACAGAAACTTTGAGGAGGAAAAAACAGCTTAAAATAGAAGTTTTTGTTAACAGATCTACTCTCTTCCAGTTAAATCATTGCTGGATGAAGCCTGTGCCTCAGCCATTCTTTCCAGTCCACCACATTTCCAAGGGTTCTTGCTTTCCAGTAAGCTCCATCGGTTTCTCCTCAATTGCTGTACATGCAAAGTGCTCTCTGCAATCAGTTCCTGTGACCTGCACTCAGCTTTTCCAAGAGATGTTACCAATCATCCTCTACACTCCTCACTTTCTAACTCTCTCCCAATGCCTTCTGCTCCAGGATATCATAGAAAGCTCCCCGAGCCGAGAATGCACAGCTACTCACGTGCAGGAGGATCTGCGTTCCCACTCTGCTGGCCACTTCCCCTGGAGCCAGGCAGGACCAGGCATTGTCTTCCCCTGATCCCTCCAGACACTGCTGCACACAACAGTTGTGAACACACAAACCACACAGAGCATTAATCACACATATAAATATCAAGCATCCTATGAAGAAAAACACAGTAAAAGGGCTTAAATACTTTCTCGAATATGCCCATCCCTAATCAGACCTGAAGCCAACAGGACCTTCTTCACCTTTTCCAGTAGGACCAATACATCCTAACTGGAGGAGATGCTCAAAGCCAAAACTGCCTTGTGCAGAGAACAAGGACTGCTGCCACCATATTTGAGCTCTCAATTATAACGATTTGAATATTTACTTTTATTTGAAGATGTGATCAAGCATTTACCAAAATGGGATCACTCTCCAGTCTAAGACTGTCTTCCTTTCTAACTCAGTTTATCTGCCTCCTGAATTTAAAATATCCCCTCACATCTGCAGACCACAGCAATGTAACTTAAAATACCAAAATAATACCCAAATTCTCTGAGCCTGAGACATGTTCAATGAATGCATAAAATTTAGCACCAAGTGCCCCAAATGGTGATGGCTTTTATACAACAATTTAGCAATTAAAACACAGATCTTCTAGACACTTCTTATTTCTTTCCCCCTGCTGCATAAGAACTAACTAATGATTGTCCTAAAACTTGAGGGTAGGAAAGCACTGGCCTCCTCATTAACCAGCAGGAAGGGAGGCCATGAGAAAGCTGAGCTGATCAATGACAGCAAGTGATTGTCAGTCAGGCTCAAAGGCCAGGAACTCCACAAGAGCATTAAGCAAGTTGGGTTGCTGGACAATGTCTGATGAAAAGCAGGAGGAAAGCTCAATGTGGAACTTACCAGCTCAGCATTTAAGTTAAGCTCAAAACAAGTCAAGGAAAATACCCTCATAGCCAACTGAGATCCAGAAACGGTTCCGGGGTAACGCAGCAACCAAGAACACAGCCTTGGAGCATTTTTGAAATTAACTGGCAAGATCAAATCAGTATTTCTCATATATATCAGAAATCCACATCCACCTATAACACTTTTTGGAAGTCAGAAAAGGCACATACAGTTAGTGTCTTGAATGTAATCTTTGCTGGTTTTGAAAAAGAGTCTGTAGCTAACAAGCATTCACTCAAAGAACATAAACCTCTTATCAGTTACCTCTGAAGCTAAGCTCACTGCACCCACTCGATAGAAACTTCAGTATTTATAAGGGCTTACAAGATCAAAATCAATCATTCATACCTATGTTCTAAACTGGGGGAAAAAAGAGCTTTTGACTTCTAAAATTTTCACACTTTCAGTCTAATAATCAAGATTATTAATATACTCCTGTTGGTATATTATGCTTCTCTTCACAGTATTTGGGGGGACATTTCAATGGAGACAACTGCAGTTTTAAATAAACTAATGTCCAGGGAAAGAACTTAAACATAAGCAGCAAGTGTACCCTATTGTTTGGCTTAATCTACAGATTATTATGCTTAGCTACTATGAAAGTCTAATTTCATTTCATTTACTTTGTGAAGAGAAAGAAACCTTTATGTTATTCCTTCATGACTCCTGACTAATCATCAAGTTCTAGAGGAATGAACAGACCTTCATAATTACTGCAAAATAATAGCTACATATAAATATAGATAATATCACATATATAATATATAACATATAGAATGTATGTTACATATATATAATATAGTAAAACACTTTGCATTATGTGCTCAATCAAGAAAGACCCCCGTGCCTGTTCTATAAGCTTGTGCAGGAGCAGAGTGCCTGTCCCCAGCTCCCATGCTCTCCACAAGTTGGTGTGTGGTTGGCAAAGGATCACGGATAGCAAGCTGTGTTTTGATTGTAGTGATCACTAGTACAGAGAGGGAACTCAATTAATAAACATTGTACAAATAGAGCGACATGCAACTAAATCTAAAGTGCCATTAATATCTGTAACTATGTCTTTAGGACAAAGAAATTTATTCTTATACTTAAGGACAATGAGTCCTGTAATCATTTGTCTTTTCTGTTCCTATCAAACAGTAGAAATCCTCAATTCAGCAGAAAATTGCTTAAAATCTGGCCAAATTACTGAACCTCAAGTGTCCCTTGGACAGAAGTTGGCTCCTTCATCAGCTCCCTCTCTCAAGAGGAAACAGAAAGACTTACTGCAAACATCTTCTAATAAATGGCACCACTTTGACATGTCAGTGCAGAGCTGATCAGCTTTATTAATTCCACTACACTGTGGGTGGCCTCCTCCCTGCATAGCATTTCAATGCTGAACACACTGCAACAAAGGCTGACCATTTACGGGAGAGAAACTGCCTCACTGACAAACTTACAGCCTTGCAGACTTATTTCAGTCCCCACTCCTTCAGGATTTTTGTCTTTTACTTGAGGAAATCCCTTTCCAACCAACCCAATGGTGCCAATGTACAGGATGCAAGTTATTTTGAGAAGCTTGTAACAGAACATAAACACAGTTTGCAAAGCCCAAGACTCTTGTCTGGGCTCTTTAAAGTTTACAGGTCTTCCAAAACTCTACTGACGCTGCCTGAAAAGGCACATCAGTGCAGCCGTGTCTGGAGAGGCTGCAGTGACAGTGACAGTGGGGAATGTGAAACTCTCCTTGATGTTATATGGCCCTTCAACCCCAGGAAGGCAGCTCTGGATGTGGGGAAGACAATATTGTAACACCAAACAAGTGCATGAGAGACTTTTCTGAATGTTGAATGTTTTCTCTATGTTGATGTTCTATGTTCAAAGGAACTATGATGAAGTATTATCAAAAGAACAGCAGAAGTGTTCTGTAAATCTGCTTAATCTTAGGAAATCAAGTCAAAGAATAAATCAGCAAATGAAGCACTGTTGGTGCTTGCCAGCTGAAAGTTTCATTATAAGCATCAGGTGAAAGAGGCAGAGTTTAATGGATCTTTTATTCTGCAGATTAGAATTTCAGTTCCCTAATTTCCAGGCTGCTAGGGTTCACTGTCAGGTAAGAAATATATTTATAGGGATGTTTCTATAGTTTTCTTTTCACACCAAGGTGAAAAAAAAACCATCAAACCCCAATAACATTAAATATTGTCAGGGAGAGGATAGGAAACTTCTTGCCTCCTCAAATATCACACCAAACACTCCGACTCTTAACATTTCTTGTTTGAGTTTTCACTTACTGCAAATATTTAACATTATTTACCCTAAAGACATCCATACACGTTGTGATGCAGTGCAAATAACCAAATATCCATTCTTTCTGCCTTAGGTGATATGAAATGTATTTCTTCTTACATCTCACATTTTTCCCTCCTAGTTTAAAAAAATGGTTTTGTGCAGAATTGGAGGGACTGCTCCTTTCCATCAGCCTTTAAAATAATATCCAGTGCTTTGTGCAAGAGCAATTAAAAAAAAGATGAGTTCTGACACAAGCCTTATTTTTTACAATAGCAAGAGAAAATGTGAAACTCAGATGGGTCTTATTAGTGCTAAATGCACTCCTACTGACTCCAATTTGTTTTGTTCTATTAATTTATCATCTTACACTTGGAATGATTTCTTAGTCTGCTAGGAAAAGGTCTCAGGAGCATGAAGCAGTGAGATAATGGAATGAAGACGCAGCTAACTGTGATATTTCAGAGCAATTTGAGTACGATTTGTGAACACACTATTATTCTAAACACAACCCTGCAGCCCTTTATGCCTCCAGCCTACACAACATGGTTCAGTAACAACAAATCTGAGCGTCTCGGTGGGAAAACTCACTGAACCCCGTGAGTTTCCACCCTTAGCAAAAGTTCAGCTGGAGAGGACCCTGTAATTTCTTCATCTGTAATTGCTGTGTCTTTGCATTGATCAGCTTTCTCAAGTCTATTCAAGTCAATCCTTGAATAGCACATGCAGCAAAATTTAAAAAAAAAAAAATCAGTAGTGCACAAAATGGCAAAGGTATTTAGTGATACTATAATTTAGATTTACTTGGAACTGTGGCTTAAGTTACATCACGATGCTTTGCTATTTAGACTGAAAGCCATGCTGAATTTTGAGACCTTTACTATGCTCGACTGCTTTCCGGATTCTCAGAATTCGTGGCTTTCTTTTCATTTCAAAAATAATAATATCCTGCTTCACACTTTCCTTATTTTATCTCCTGAGAATTCCTGCCAGCTCCCAGCAAACAGAGACTGTGTGACGGACACTGAGATATATGGGCACTTCTGCTTTCCAAGATTACAGACCAGTGTTCAACAGCACAACGAAAAATGTGCATCTGTCAGGAGTCAGTGAGAGACACACAAGTTAATATTCAATGTTCTTCAGGAACTTCTGCAACCCCCACAAAGGAATCAAGAACTACAAACCCAGTTACACCTTAGTGAGCAGAGCTATAAAAGAAAGAACTCAAAAAGTGAGCTGAAGTGGTTTTCCATGAGATTTCTGTTTATCATCGCCAGCGGTCAGCAAAGGCAACTCACTGGATGGCATAGCTTCTTCTGAATAAGTAACACCACATCTCTGTGGTCATTCTATGTGCAGCCATGCTGAAACTTTTTTTTATTAAAAAAATAGAAAATAAATTATCATAATGAAAATTAAAAAGTATTTTGGAATTGTTTGAGGTGTTTAAAACCAAAAATCAATGCAGAAATTTATTCTTTGGAAGAACGCCAGTCAAAATAACACATGGAGGAAGCCGAGCACATTATTGATTAATACCAGCCTCCAACTTCAGTCCACAGATAGGAAAATGCCCCTGAACTTCTCAGCAGTGTGACAAGAGACACACCAAGACACGCTCCCCTCAGGGGCTGTGCTGCACCCCAAGGGACAGGGACCTGAGCAAACTTCTGTCCTGCCGTGTCACAGAGCTCACTGGTAACTCCCTCTGGAATTTCAGTGGATCAGTTCCCACCAGGCTCGAGCTGAGCGACACAAATGCCCCTTCCGTGGGTGAAGGCAGATGAAGCCCAGCTTTGCCAAGACATTGCTGAGATCATGAATGGATTTGCCTGAGCTGCTGTTTTTACCTTCCCTGAGGTAAGTACTTCTGAATTTGGTACATTCCTGAGGAACTTTCCGGTAAGTCTTGTGGAATCACCATGGTAATATTCTCCACTTACAGTAATTATGCTCATATTTCCTCTCTGAATACCTGAGGTAATTCTAATCTGCAGAAATAAAAGTAATTAGATAGTCAGTGTAACACAGCTGTGGACAGCTGTAAATAAAGCATTTACATAGGGATGGAGACATTGCAGAGCTTTAGAAAAGCGTGTTATGAAAGACAAAAAAATAACCCAGTTCCAGTTTGTGAGAATATGCAATTTAATCCATGTAGTAATCTTGTTCATCAGTAATTACAGGAGATAAGAGCCTCCTCAATTAAGATCAGGCGGAAAATGGTTTTACTTTATGTGTCCTGAGAAGTAGCACATCAAAAATAATTAGAGGGAAAGACCTAAAAACTTTCAGATGTTTTAAATATATTACCTCCTTTGAAATTTAGAAAAGCTTCAAAGAAATGTCAGGTTCTGGCATGCTAAGGAAAGAGCACTTGTGTGCAAAAACAACAAGGCCTTTCCTCTAGTTTTATATATATTTGATGGAGCCACTCAAAAAGTAATAACTGAAAAACTAATTTAAATTCAGACATGATCCTTTGGATAACAATTTTAGCACAACGCTTGGAATTATTAGGAATGAGCCTGTGGCAAACTCAGGATTGGGAACATGACACAAAGGAGTTTCTGTCAAGCTTTTCCAATTATTAGTCTTCTCTTCCTAGTTATTTATATTTCCTTTCAACTCACATGTATAAGTCATACAGCAGCAATACAGTAGCTCCATCTCTGAGGAGCAGTCTGCCAACCTGTCCTAGGAAGCCTGTTTGCATTCCCATGGCTTTAAGCTTTTCTATGGGAGGCAAGAATGCATTTTCAAAATTTTGCTTTATTGTTCCATTTTCAGAGTCTCTAATCACTCCTCATGCCTTCAGTAACCAGTCTTCAGGGCCCACTCTTACTAATTAACTAATCAATTACACACTTGCTAATCTGTTTTATCCAAAGATAACAAAGTAGAAGGAAAAGGCAGACATGGATTTCTTTTTACTACTTAAAAAGCCATTTTAAGAAAATGTTGGTTACGCAAAACCATTCTGATTCTCGGCCTCACAGCCTTCCATATGGATTTTCCAAGCATCAGTGTGAATTCATTTTGATTTGAGTCACTTATTGTACTCACTCAGTGGGCTGTTATATATGATACGGATTGGCTGAGCACTGTCATCCACTCATTTGAAATCAATTCATTTATTGTTCACACCTAGTACACCATTTTGGACACAGAGAGAGTACAAAGAAATGAGGAGACAGACCCACTGGAAGGCAAATAATAGCACAGAGGAAAGGAGAAATGTAATAGTCATGGACTGGAGACAAAAGAATAGAAGAGACAGAAACATGGAGATCAAAGACAAACATTGATCAAAGATAGAAAAGGAACTGCAGACAAACCAGAACCTGTGATCAAAACCTGATGGAAAGGAGCATGGTGTGATGTGAAAAAAGGAGAGAGGAGTTAAAAAACCTCAGGCTCACTGCTTCACAATATCACATGTGCTTTTGATTCTCTACTAGTCTCTAATCCAGCCACGTGTAAGAAAGAAGTATATTAATTTCTCTACATCCCCTAGACATTAAAGATTTTTGCCCGGATGTTTAGTCATTAACTCTCCCTTGTCCACTTTGCTGTCATGTTCATCTTCTAACACTATTCTCAACCTGCTTGGGTGTTTGCAAGGAAGGATTTTCTCATATATCTGTCACGAATTTCTCAACAAAGCACAGGTTTTAACTCTTCACAGCTAAACTCTGCCGCTGGTCTAGTTTCCGCAGAGCTCCTGCTGCAAATAACTCCTAATCACTAGTTATGGAGCTACTGCCCAATGGCAGCTGTTCGTGCCCTACTGGCACTCCCACATTTGGGGTTTGGTGGTGCTGCAGCACATCACTTCTGAGGCATCACCCCTTACACTCTCTCATAATGCTGGGCAAGAGGAAAGCTGCAGTTGGAACTGATTGAGCAAGTCTATTTTGCTACGTAAGAGGAAATTGTCCACTTTGCTTCAATAACTATTTCCAAACAAAAATAAAATTTTTATGGTTTTCAGATGATCTACTAGATAACTTTTATTGGTCAAATAATTCTAAGGTTAAACTATATTGAGGATATTACTCATCAAATAGGTCAGTTGAAGCAGTCACATGGCTTTCCAAATATTTTAGGAAATCTGAAGCACTGCCACAAGACTAATTTTAGTTCTCAGAACCACACACTGGTTGACATTGGCAGGGACCTCTGGAGCTCATCTGGTCCAACCTCCCTGCTGAAGCAGGGCCAGCTAAAGCCAGTTGCTCAGGACCACGTCCAGATGGATTTGGAATATCTCCAAGGAGGAAGACTCCCTGGGTACACTGTGCCAGTGCTCAGTCACCTTCACAGTGAAAAAGTGTTTCCTGATGTTCAGAGGGAACCTCCAGTGTTTGAGGTTGTGTCCACTGCCTGTGGTCCCATGAGGGGCATCACTGGGAAGAGCCTGGCTCCATCCTCTTTGCAGCCTCCCTTCAAGTACTGATGCACATTGATTAGGTCCCCCTGAGCCTTCACTTCTCCAGCTTAAACAGCTCCAGTGCTTCCAGCCTTTCCTCACAGGAGAGATGCTCTACTTCCTTCCTCACCTTCATGGCCCCTCACTGGACACTCTCCAGCCTGTCCCTGTCCCCTGCACTGGGGAGCCCAGACCGGATGCAGAGCTCCAGGGGGAGATCAGTCCCTCGGCCTGCTGGGAATGCTTTCCCTAAAATAGCCTGGGAGAGCACTCGCTGCCTTTGCCCCAAGGGCACGGGGCTGGCTCATGGACGTATCCAAAGCCACTGGATGCCTAAAATCTGGAAGCACTGATTTGTTTTGCACGGATTCAGACAGAAACAATTGCACATATTTGAAGAGCTGGCAACCAGCATTTCTCTTGTGAGGACATCTTGTGGCTAGTATTTCACATTATTGGCAATAAGCCATGTCATAACATTGGGCTGCAGAGAAGTGACTGGAGCAGCAGGATTCTTAAATCACCTCTTATTCCAAATGTACATTCTCATTTCGTATCTAGTCTTGGTTCATAAAGATAGGATCAGAATCAGGAGTTATATTTCTAAGTGCCACTAGAAGTTATATTTAAATATTCAGAGGTGTTTTTGCGAGATTGTTTCTCCTATGGTAGCACTCAAAATATTCTGTGTTTTCCTGGATATATTTTAAATTCTCAAAAAACAATTAGTTGCAATAATAAGTATGACATTAGCATCTACTGGATAAAGTACTGTTAATACTGCAGAACTTAGAGGCCCTATAAATTGCTGTATATTTGGGAAGTGGTACTGTAACATCTGTTCTAGGACATGTGCCTCTAGCAGGAAGGTGGTGGATATCTTTCCAAGATATTCCAAGAACTACTATGTGTCACCCTGCTGCATAAGATACTGCTAAGAAAATAAAATATTTAAACACAACACTGTTTCTACTGGCTTTATCATACTGCACAAGGTAACCCAGGTGCTTTTCCTTAGAATATTACAAAGTAAAATTGCTGAGACAATTATTGAATTAGATGGACCCAAAGGACAAAAGATTTAAAACTTCAGACTTTCATCAACTGGGATAGAAGGACAAGAAGAAAAAAAAAAGTCTACAAAGTAATTTCCAGTGAGACTGACTCTAACACTGCCACCATCCTGACAGCAGCGGTATGGAAGCAAGGGCACTTCCCATTTTATTTCAGTAAATCTCCAGTCTCTACACTTGGCACCTCAAAGAAGCTCAGTTTAATATGCTTCAAAAGAATTAAAAATTCATTCTCCTCTTTATCCCACATATCCTTATGATGAGTTTTCTAGTACTGTCAGACACGAGGAAGTGATTATCTGAGATAAATTTGTTTGTATCATTTCTTGATCACAAATGATACCAAGAACAGAAAATATTTGCCTTCATAAATCAAAATTTTATAGCTATCCTAGCAATGAGTTACAGTACATTAGGATCTCAATCTACAAGCTGCTGATGAAAGATGAACTACACAGTTAATGATTTAATCAGTACACTGTGTTAATTACAAATGAAACAGAAATCAAGATGAAAATGAAATATAGAAATAGCACATATAGGACCAATCCAGCTTGCTTTATTCACTACGGCATTCCTGTTTAAATGCAATGGGACTGGCTGCATGACTGAGGCAACCAGGGATTAATCCTACTTATATTATCTCTCATGAAAAATATTTACATATTGCTGCCTGTAGTGTATTTTACAATATTCTCATTATAGAGATTAATTCTATATCAAAGGAACAATATCAGAAGTTTCTAATGAAATCCGGAAGAGTTGCAAAAATCACTTTTTTTGGAAATATTCTCATTTGGGCTGTCTCATTAATCCCTTTAACCACGGAACTCACATTTTAATTGCAGATACTACCCAGGCTCCCAAGTATCCAGAAACACAACTGTTCCTCCTCTGCAAGCAGCCTGCAAATACTCACATCCTGTGGCCCCAGCTGTGGAGACAAGGACTAGGGGGAGCTGGTGGGAAGGCAGGACAGTGCCATGGGCAGATTCTGGCCAAGCCCCTGCCGGATCAGCTCCCTGGGGGCTGCTGACAGGGACGAGTTGCTCAGGCTCTGCAGGCTCGAGCTCTCCAAAGCCCTGTTAACAGCACCTCCCCATCCCAGGACTGCGTTGCAAGATTAACGAAAAAAAGCAAAGGGAAGTCCACATTCATACTTACAACTGTGACTGATTAATGACAGCTTCATACAACCTTTTCATCCTCACGCTTTACCTTAAAACCAACTTCCTTTTTCTCCACACTTTCAGCTCTGCAGAGGAGCAGCTCCCAGAAGGAAGGCAACACTGGGTTTTGTCAGCTGATGCAGTAGGGACTGCTCCAGGTACAATAATTGAAATAAGCCTTCTGATTTCTTCATGGTGTCAGAGTTTGTTTCATTTTTCACATGGCTTCAGGACCAGAAGTCCTTCAATTTACTTGACTTTTCTCTCTCTCCTCAGTCCTCTACCCAGTGCTGTCTCAGTGTGCACCTTGCAAGTGGCTCCCAGCTGTAACACTCACAACTGTGATGCTGCTAGTGTTAAATGCATCTGGCACTGCTTTGAAGTAGTAATATAGAATTAATCCACACTTCTGTGGATAAAACAAATCCCAATGCTGATCAGCATTTAATTGTGCCCCAGGGATCTCTTCCTGCCCATATGTGCAGTGCACACAAGGAAGCATTTCTTGCTGGTGGTCCCATCACAAGCTTATTCAACTCCTGACACCAGCTCACTTAAAAATTGTAAAAAATACAGAGATTGAACAAGAACTCCAAAATCTTCACAAACCCCAACAATTATGCAATAAATTTTAAAACCCTGAGCATACACACACGCTTTGACTCTCTGTCTTCTTTGATCCCTGTCCTAAACCAGATCCAGAAATGGGTGACCACACTGTGACCCTGTATTCTAGGTTCAAGAATTTCTAAGACAATTTGAGTATTTTTTGTTTTGCAGAAATCTAATCTGAGCTGAACATTTTCCATCCTTGCCAAGTGGCATGCATTCATACATATGTATGAAGTAGGTATGTGTGTGTGTGTGTGTGTATCTTGCCACGAGGATGTAGTAGAAGCAATTAAACCCTTGATAATAAATGGTTCGTCAGTCCGCAGGTGATGTACGATAAGTGATTGCTCCTGCAGGTAGTAATCAGCTGGTGGGTGCAATTGCTGAATTATAAATTCCCTCTGGGCTGATTGGATTTTATCAACAAGAAGCAGTGAAGGAAAAAAAGAGTTTGGGGGTGAGGTTTTTTTATAGTCTGAAACCTAATATTAGAAATTTGCCAATTGGAAGTGAGAGCCTTTCCCTCGAAGACACGCTCACGGTGACTGAACAGCTGCCAGAAAAATGTGACCATTTTCAGAGCAGCCTCTGGGACCACAGTGTATTCCAAGGCAAAGATTTCAGTCAAAGCTTTTTTTTCCCACCTCAACAAAAATACAAAATATGCAACTCTCATGCACACCGAAGCTGTTTTCCCACTGGCAGAAAAACATCCCGTAAATTTACACAGGGATGGAAATAACAAGATCATACTTAAATTAAAACACAAAGGCTAGTTACTATTATCAGTTGGACATTCTGTCCTACAATTCAGGGACTATATTTGTGAAATATATAGGGAAATTATATAGGGAAAATATTTGTGAGACCAGCAGTTCCGCTGATAGGAACCTGAGGAACTTCTGTGTATGTTGAATTCAGACCACTGATGAAAATGGAACAGCGTGTAAGTTTTAATAAAAGCTTTACCTGTTATCTATACCATCCATTTTTCTGTTTGTTTTTTTTTTTTTTTTAAATTTTATTTTATTTTATTTTGTCACAAATTAGTTTTCTTTAATCAAATATTAAAGCAGTAAATACAGCTGTGGAAAATACTACCCATCAAAAATAAATCCAATCCAAAAAAATCGAAAAGCTCTCCAAAGCAGTGTAACACTTATTTCTGTGTCACAAAGTTTCTTAAGTTTTTGAAGAAAAAAAAAAACACCTCTTTTTTTTTTCTCACCTCAAAATGTTTGTTACTAATATTTATAGAATCACAGAATGGTCTGAGCTACAAGGGATTCACAGGGATCACATTGTTACTTTCCAAAATATATTTAATAGAAAAAGGATATCCCAAAGAATATAAGCAATCAGAATTAATTTCAAATTGATGTTTAACAGCAGCACAATGATTCTTTTCTTATTTTTCTGATGAAATTTCCTGTGAGAACAAAGTGTGTGTCAGCCATTTCAGCTTCACTTTGGCAACAGGGTTAAAATCCCAAATTAAAAAGTGAAGCAGAAGGCTGTTTATTTTGTCTTTTATGAGCATGCATCAAAATCCTAATATGGTCGTGGAATGCCATTACTTCCACAAGTTATACCAAGCCCAAGTGCAATCCAATTGCTTACAGCAGCTCTTCCAGCTGGGAAAAACAGTGAGACAATATGGTATCCAGTCACACAGGTTGGAATTGTTTGGTAGGGAAGAAAAACTATGGTTTTAAAGTAAAAACTTTCATGAGGAAATACAACAGTAATATGGTGAAGTACAGATACAGCTCAATAACTTAAACTGGCTCTCACTAAGTAGTTTCCTGTGGCTCCACAACATGGATTCGCTTACGCATGAATCAAGTACCTGGCTGTGCTTCCAGAGTCAAGCAGGCAAAACACGGTCCCCACGGCCCTTCTGCATCTTTCTCACCCAAAAGAAATGGATTTCTTCAGGCAAAATTAAGTCTTTTGTTTTTCCCACACAGGCCTCTCCCGTATCTTCATCCCTGTTCACTCTTACTGCCAGGAGCCATCACGACCTATCCTGCCAGCTCATAAACTGGGAAGGATTTTGCACTCATTCTCCTGAGTGTCACACCAACTAAGACTCATATGGGGCTCCAGCTGTTGGCTGTTTAAGGAGCAGTAGGATGGGCACATTTGGCAAGCAGCCCCTAAACCATGCCCTAAACTTCTGCTGCTTCTCCAGGCGCTGGCATTTGCTTCCAACTTGGACTGCAAAGACTGCTGTATAAGCCTTGTTCCCCTGCTAGATTTCCTTCTCTATGCTACTACCTGCATGCAAAAGTAATTATCCATCATAATGTAAAATGGGACAATAATTATTTATATAAATCAAAAAGAGTTCTCCCTCAATATCTATGATTCTTTATATAATACTTTGTACTCTTTTATTGCAGCAATTCCTTCTCTTTTGTTTTTGGGTTTTTTTTATTCCTTTTCTTATAGTCTAAACAAAACTTTGGGATGTTTGGGAGGCGGGTTGTTTTATAACATAATACACAACTAGATGCTTTAGCATAACGAACAGCAGTAATAAGAACCTGATATATGTAAGACAAATTAAAAAATGAGACCTTTGAAAACACAACAGAGGCATCAATGAATAGTTGAAGGGTCATCCCTGTTAATTTGATTATTCTGACACTGAAAAATCAACTTGCAGTGGAAAGTAGCAATTACAGTGTACTCAAATTGGACAGCAGCAAATTTACAGCAATAACCCAAGAATCCAAGAGCCAGCTTAACTGAAATTCCAAGCCATCGACCTGCTTGCTTTGTGGAAATTCACCGTTTTAGAAAGAATTTTTGCAGCACTGTTCATTCAGTTGAGAAAAGGCATTTTTTAGCATGAGAGCCAGGTATTGAGAGCCAAATTAAGAAAGAGAGGGAGGCAAAAGAAGTCATCTCTGGGAAAGGACTCTCCAAGGCCTGCATCGCTGAGTTAGCAGCCTGGAGTGCGTATTCCAAGTGGTTCTTCTGGGCTTCTTTGGAAATCACCAGGCACTGCACATAACGTTTTCAACACCACAGGGACACTACAGCTCTCTGGAAAAATAGTGTGTAGGCTCCACATCACTTGGGTGCATTTGAAACGTGTGAGGCATAAGAATACAAAGTTAGGGAAAAACAAGAAACAAAGCAGAAAGCAGTCAGAGCCTGTCACTGTATCCCTTCTTCAAACACAAACTGAAAACCAGTTACATCTGATTTTAGTGAATCTTTGCTAGGTTTCTAACCTAGGTGTATGGAACAAGCTAACACAGTGATCAACACCCAGTGGTTCAGGTCACAGACATCATGTGCTGTCAACAGAGAAATCTGTAATTTATCTGTAAATACTATTTCTTTAATTCATCACATGCAACTCCCCGCTACCCAAACCCCCGAGCAGATTCATAACACACAGCCAGTGGCCCAGGAAGAGAGGTGAGTAGCAGTGGGCAATGACAGGATCTAGAGGGGAGGGGAAAAATAAAATATAAAAAGGGCAACAGAAATTCCTTCCAGCTTTGATATCCACTTTTTATTTTAATATGCCAATGTACAAATGATTAATCCAATTAATTAGCATACATAAGTCTTTTTCACTGACAAGCTTCCTTAGTGATCATTTTAGAAGTGACATTCCTATACCGTCAAGGAGATGAGCTGGAAGCTCTTTTATTCTTTTGTTTTAATGGAAGCTTAGAGTTCAGCAATCATTTGATATCTTCCATCGATCTTGTCACACACACTCTTCAGAGCAGCATTTCTATCTGCAATATTAATGTACTTTTCTGAGTTTGACTGTTATCAGCTAGTCTTAAGAGCATCCCCCCAGATTTCATTTTGGAGTGACAATACCTAATATTCTGTTTCTATTCCTTTTGGTTTTCCTTGTTTTTTAATTGTCACAAATGATCGCATAGTTCAGAGTGTTTTCAGGGCTCTGAAGGGCAGATCCCTGGATCTAACATTTACAAACTNAAAAACACAAAAAAAACCAAAAAAAAAACCACAAAAAAAAAAAAAAAAAAAAAAAAAAAAAGAGCCATTTTGAGCCCAGATCAACCTCTGGAAGAACCATCAACACTCAGTGATAAGCAGCATAAGCCATATCCAGCAAAACCAGGAAACTTGTTGTTTGAAGTAATATAATTTTTAAAACCACATCAACGGCATAGCAGAATCGGGGCGTTTTTAAGGGAATAGGAGGAGGAGAGAGCCAATATGAAAGAGAAAATATTCTCACTCTCTCCAAAATTCAAGCATGAGTGAAATGAAGAAAAAAAAAAAAACCAACACCCAAATATTTAAATTAACTTTTTGAAATTTATTATGTATTTGGAACAGCAGTCTTAAAAGCCAGTACTAACTGATGAAGAGGATAAGCTGACATTACCTTGGATTTATAACAGCTTTTGAAAATTCAAGCTCAGAGGGATCTGAAAGGAAAAACAACAAAGTGCATCGAGAAGATGGGTCAATTAAAAATCCACGAGAGCTTTACAGAATTAGTGAAGGCAGCCACACACTGCTCCCTTTCTGGAAGCACTCCAATTCTTTAAATCAGATTAGGGTCAGTCCTAATTGTTTCAAGCAAAAGATGTGTGGTATTTATTTGCTGGGTGCCTTTTTTTTTCTGACTGATTAGCTTCTTGAAGATCAGCCGCCAGTAATTTCTGAAATGGCTAATGTAAGGTAATTAGCTCACAGTGTGCTGCAGTTTGCACTGCCCAGGAGAAGAGTTTACTCATCTCAGCCAAGAGAAGGATTACAGAAGACATTGCAGAGAAAGAAAGTTAGCAGAGTTCCTGCAACATTTGATCTAGCTTTTTTCAAGATGTACTATATAAACAGAGTAGGAAGAAGACTGGTAAGGCCTGAACGATGCTAAAAAAGACTCAAAAACAAGAAGTGCAAAGTGCTTCCAGAATGTTTCCTTAAAAATAGTGTGGGGTCTCCCACCAGTTTCATTCTCTGTGGTATTACATTTAATTATGTTATGATGTTGACAGACAAAAAACAGTGACACACCCAAAGAGAAAACTGCACTTTTAAGGAGGTCTTACAGTATGCTTTGCAAAAGTGTCTTCTGAAAGCAGTCTCAAGAAAAAACATCCTGGAGCCAAAAATATCTTAATAGGACATTTGAGAGATTTTAATCATAAAGCCTTAATAAAGAGAAGACGAAGAAATTACAACTTTCTACAGAAGTACATGATATCTTGGCTCCCAGTTTCAGAAGACAAAGGGAAAGTAAACAGGAACAGAGGAAAAAGCAGGACTTTGCATTTGAGGTTAAAGAAAGGGCCAATTGCAAAGACCAGCTCCTCTCATTAGGTCCAACCACCATTTATGGTAAGGCCATCAGTGAAAATCCCCTATAAATTCTTCAAAGCAGGTGACTAAAAAGCTGAGCAGCTATCATAAAAATCAGCTAAGCATCCCCAATCCAATAATTTTACTTTTTATGTTAAATATGCTGTTAATATATTTTCCATTTTGTTTCTCTATTTGTGTTCTGTTATTTAAACTAAAAGGCTTTTGATAAATCTCCCAAGTGAAGCTGAAGGTTTGGTTACTCTTAGAACTGGGAATCTCATGGCGTAGTGCATCCCATGAAAACTCACAAAGCTTTCACCCAAGAACTTTTGGCTTTTGCAAAAGGCTTTTACCCGAAAGCTTTTAGGGTGCTCCTTCACTAGGAGTGGTTAACACAGGGATCAAAGTGATGTTTCCCATTAACTAAGTTCCACCTGTCAGTCAGCAAGACATGGAGTGATACCTGAACACAGCCAAGTGCACAGGAGGCTCTGCAGGGATGTGCTGCACACAGGCAGGATCTCTGCCTTTAAAGGATTTATGCACTATTGAATTACAATAGGAGAGTAACGAACACCACCCAGTTCCTATCCAATTTGCTTCTTCCCTAGAGGTACCTGTAGGCAGTGTTCAGGAAATATTTACGGGAATAGCTTACAAAAGTGGCCTGTTTAAACACAGGGAGTTAAATATATTCACCGCTGTTAAGAGGCATGAAGTTTTCTCTGCGGTTCTCTTGTTCCAGCATGTCCTGGTCACCTTATTAAACTGGAGCAGAAGACTTGTAACACTTACAGAGAATTTTTTTTTCCCATAAATTTAACCTCAGTTCCTATTTTATTATTCACAAAACTTTTGGTTCTTCTTACATAAAACCCCTCGCACAATACATGTCAACATACAGTGACTCAGTTAATGGGTAGGTGGGAATATATGACAGATAAGATTTGTTAATGGAAAACTTAATGAGAGTATCAAACAAAATACCTATTAGCATTAGGAAGGACTGAAATATATTTAAATTATTACCCAAAAAAAAAAAAACAAGCAACATATTTAAATGTGAGATGACGAGTGAAAGAGAGAGTATTAAAAGTTGCTTCACCATAGAAACATAGGATGTCATTGATACACAAGAATAGTGTGGCTGCCTTAAGCTATACCCAGCTACAAGTCCTTGGGTGCTATAAATAAGGCTTGGTAAAGTTCTTGGATTGGAAGATAAAATGAACAGAGTTTTTAATCTCAGGAGAAAACATGGTTAAACATCATAATTACTGAGACCAGCTATTTTAATATTGTGTTAATTTTAATGACCTTATTCATCAAAAGACTTACGAAAAGGATGACTAAATCCTAAGTGGGGAGAGTAAAATGTATTCTGCATAAACAACAAAGGATTTCAGGAATTCGTGGCTCATGTTTAAAACTCAATACACAAAGTGATCTGACTCATAACTCTCCTCTCTTCTATGTTAGAAATCTAGGGAGATACTAAAAATCGTTAAGCAATGTTAGGGAGAGCAAAGGATTTAATTAAACCAGAGTGTAATCCTTTTAAGGAATTTCAAAGCTAGATCAGTGTCACTGTACAGGGTCATTTGATTGGTTTCCTTTACTACCACTCTTCCTTTTCGAGTTGTAATATCACTACATTAAACATTAATCACTTTAAATATACACATGCTAAATTCTTGTCAAGAATCTCATTATCTCACGTCTCAAATTGCAGTATCTTCTCTGGCCTGCTGCTATCCATCCAGATTGCTGCTGCAGAACAGGTGGCTCAGCAGTAACCAGAGCACAGTGCCCACAAGGGATAGGAGCAGAGGAAACTGAGCTTTCCTCTCCACGCAAATACATCCTCCCTCTTGGAAGGTGTGTTTGGGGATATCATGGCTGTTCAGAAACCACCAACAGCTGTTTCCTCACTCTCTCACAGAGCACTGGGTCAGGTGAGTTTTCAATAGCTTTTCACATTGATGTCTGTGTACTCCACACTTTAATTGCCTGTTTAAGCTCTACAAGCTACAGCTACCCTGCCACATGCAGATCCATCGCTCCACTAGCCACATCCACGGGAGAGCTTCTTGGCACCTCTCTGTGATGAGTCTGACACAAATGTGCTTCAAGTTAAATGTTTGGTAACTGTGTACAAACACAACTTTTGAGTTGAGAGATAACAGAAAACAAAACTCCCTGCAGAGCAGCGAGAGCAGAGGCAGCCTGACAAAGGGCCCCAGAATCTGGGGCAAGTTTTATGACAATTAATGGAAATGTGGAATGATTGAGAACAAATGGAGAGCTCTCTCTTTTCCTATAATTGCTGCACTGGATCATGAAATTAAAGTCATCAAGTAGGAAAGATCCTGTACAGATTTCCAGAGATACTGCCTCTTCTGGCTAATTGTATCAGCCTGGATTAGCTGATTAGCATAATTAATCTAAACTTCTGATTACCCAAAGGCAAGAGAGGTTCCTGGATGCACAGGTGAAATTTAACGATTGAGACTTCAATAAGCTAATATACAGTAGCTAGAAAGTGAGTATTTCAGAGCCCTGTTTGCTTGTCTCTTCCTTTCTAAAAGGCCTGAGGGGAATGAGGGGAGCGGCCTGGGTCCAGTCTGGCTCTGTTCTGAGGATACAGAGCTGCAATGAGTCCAACACTGACTCAGGAATGACAAAGGAGCTGTGCCAGTCACCTGGACTTTGCTACTGCAGTATTATTGACAACTGTTTACAGTACAACACTTGGATCTCAAATCAAAAGAGGGTCCTTGTATGCCCTGAAATCACACAAAGGCCATAGCAGAGACTTAAAGGAAAAAAAAGAAAAAAAAAAAGAAACAAAAAAGGCAGGAAATGAGAAGAAAGAGGTTAAAACACTGAGCCTCTGCCACCATAAGAGTCAGACAGAGAACTGCAGCTGGACTCCAAGTGTCTTATAGCCTAGAAAAAATGTGACCCACAAAGTAAATCTGTTCTGTAGGTATAACACCATAAGAGCCCCTGCACCACATTCTTAAAAGAAATTTTCCCTTAATTTCAATAAATGGTTTCTATTTTTATTCCACATTTGATCTCAGCTCTAACCTAATCCTATCCTAAACAAAAGCAACCAAAACCACAGACTACAGGCATCTGGAAAAGATAACAACACCCAAATGGAAGATCCAGTAACTGCAATGATGTTCCAGTAGAGTTCTGTAAAGCCACTCAAAGATTATTTTAGGAGCTCCAGATCAGGAATTAATGGATACATTTAATATTTTTTTATTGTCTGAGACATGCGTTTTGTTGTACCCAATAATAAGTCTGTAAAGCTTCAGCAACTGCAACAGCTGAGAAACAAACTTGATCATTTTAATATTTTCTACTGTTTCAGGAAGAAAAGGACATAAGTCATAATGACAACAAAATACAATACATATAAAATATTTCTTGAGAAAACATTATAATGAATTTTAATTGAGTGAAAGTTGCATTACTGGAAACCTTCTGTTTGTTCTCAGTATGGGCACTGATGATGAAACATTGCCTATTCCATCTCTCTTCCATTTTGCTTATTCCACTCTTCATCTCTCATCTGCAGAGAATAATTACAGGATTTTCACTTAAGACTCTCTGCTAATTCAATCCTTTGTTCTCTGTTGATAGTGCCAGAAAAAAGGAGGCTCATGAACTACGAATTGGACTGAAATGACAATTGTGTTGCCATGTAAGCCATTATGCAATCAAGGCCAAGAAAATCCAACTTGTTATACTCCACTAGGAAAAGTTAGATTTGAGTGGGCATAAAATATACTAGGTACCTTTTCAAGGTCCTTGTATTATTAGTTCCCCACAGTCCTTTTAAACAGGCTTATCAGTCCAGGAGAGTTTTCTATTTTATTGTCATTTTTTTAAAACTGTTTCAAAAGCTTACAATATTTTGTCATTGGGCATGAACTTTTAGATAATGAAAATGAGATTTCATTTCACTGGAATGAACAACAAAGGAAAAAGATAAAAGACTCCTCCAGTACAAATGGCTGGTGTAATACAGCCAGCACTAACACTTAAATAGTTTGCTGTTGCCTTGTCCTGTTCCTGTGTGGAGCAGGCCATTGGCCTTTCTGGAGACCAACTTCAAAGACATTTAGTCAAAAACCCAAATGCAAGCATTTTGTCTAGACATGCCCAACTGCTGCACAGCCTTTCAGGGGAAAAAATCCACTGACTGCAGTGATGGGCCACTGACTGCACAGAGCAGATGGAATATGAGACACTTGCTCAAACTAAAATCCAGTTGCTCTGAGCCGGGGAAGGTACCAACAGCACAGATATGAACATGTCACTCTGCAATAAAAACTGTCAGCACATTTGAGGAGTTCATTAAAATGTGAAAATGTTCTCCCCAAACCAAGTTTCATAAAACCTTTGTCACTTCCTGAGCGAAAGAACAAACAGCTTGATCTAAAATTTGTCAGAATCATAAAGAAACATAAAACCCAACATACTTCAGTAGTCTAATGTCCAGGGGCTCCACAGGCACAGCTGTTTCATTAATACCAGATTCGTTGCCAGCCCTCACTGTGTCTGTTATTCAGGATGCTATTGACTTGTCTCTAAACCTTAACACTACGGATAAATAAACGAATAACTGCCTTCTAACAGCACTTGGTGATACTCTTGACCAGAAAAGAGGCTGTCCTTTCAGATGCACAGCTGGCCCCTGCTCCCAAGGAAGAGGGCACATTTTGATCCCCCAGAGTTCCACTGCAGAAGTCCAGCAGTTGCTGCCCACTGCCAAAGCAGTTCCATGACAAGCTGACCAGAGTAAGGAACACGACTGAGAAACACGGGAAACCAAACGGCACAACATTCCACTTGGCCTCAGGGAGCCAAGGCATCCTGTGGCTCAGGACACGCCTTGGAAAAATATTGAGAAACAGCTGTCCTGTCCTTAAGCTGGACAACTTCTGTGCTTTCAAACCTGCTGAACTCCTTGCAGGTAGTTAGTTTAGTTATTCTGTGCTGGAAAGATCTGCTTGATGCTGTGAGTATTATGCTGAATGAAAGGGAGACGTTTGAGGGACAGAGGAGAGGCTTGTGTTGTCATATGTTGCCAGGGGCTGGTTTAACTCTGAAAACCTCCCAACACTGTACCATTTTTCATGTTAAATGGAGCTGCTTTACTTTAGATGCTCAGAAGAGTTGAAATCAGAAGAAGACATTCCTCTAGGCTAATGTACTAACCTTCAAAGCATTAGCTCTCTGAAGTCAAGCACTGGCTACTTTCCTGGGGCTGAGATGAGAGTGCCTTTAGGTTCATCCAGAGCTGGATGTCCAACAAATTCGCTGCTGTCAGTCAAACACGAGCTGCACACAGCCCTGGGCTTCCAGAGGAAATAAACCTGCCACAATTCCCAAGAAAAGCCAGGAGTCCAAATACCCACTGACCCAGCTAGTCCTATTAACTCCAAGGAGGACACCCTTCCTGAGCTTCCCATTCCACAAGCCAAGTGCTGCTTTCTTGGTCCCAGCTTGTCTCACAATGAGTTTAGGTGCAGGAGAGAGACAATAGATATAATTACTTATCTCAACGCTTATTTTAAACGAACACAGCTATGACATACATGTGGATGCTTCAGCTGATCCACAGAAAGATATGGCTGGAAAGGCAGTAGGGTATTAATAGAAGAACTGTGCTCTTCATAGGAATTTTAGTTTATTTTTCAGGGAACAGATCACCTTCCTCCTTACTAGGCTGATGAGGCGCCAGAATATTATAAGAAATAGCACGTTCCATGCCAGAAAAGCAATTCCATTTTCAAAAGCTAGAACACTTGGGCTAATTAGAGTTGTTCAGATACTTTGATCAGAGATAAATTAATGCTTTGTATGAGATCCTGCTCTTAGTTAACTTCTTTTACTAAATTCCCTCACTAATGCTTTCTAATTTCACATGGGATGGGAGGGGAGAAGATGAAAGGAAATTTTTTTTAATCAACTTGCTGCAAATTTAAGAATAGTTTGCTAAATGTTTGTTTGGTTTTATAAAAATATAGGATGATTTTTGTCTTAAAACAGGAGAACCACGATACACTGGGTATTTTATGCCCCATTCCACATTTGTTATTTTCTCACTGGAGTGGTGAGGGTTTTAAGCATGATAAATAGTACTAGTACCTGTATCACTACTCACTCTCCAGCTACATTTCACATGATTATTAAGTTTAATGCTACAATTTTGTACCTAAGGAAGCCTTCCAGCTGTGTAAGTTTTTAGGCATCTTCAGCATTCACATGCTCTGTGTTATAACGTGCTCACTCACTTTCCCAAGTCTTTTCCACTATTTGTATTTATAACTGCCCAGTTATAAAAACCAGGGCTTACTGGTGAAGTGATTTAGGAAAGGTTGAGGAATATCATGGCAGAGAAAGAAGTAAATGAATTCAACCTTCCTCCAAAAGTGCCTCGGATCATAGTTATGTAGTGGCATCTTTTGTGATAATTTAAAAAAAACCCAACAAACGTACCACCAAGAAAATACAAGTGGTTGGTTACAAATTTAATAATATCAACAAAAAAAGAGCTTAAAAACTGGAGGTTCAATGAACATTCCTCTTTCCCCACCTGCATGCATAACTAGTCTGTCAGAGGATCTTGGCTCAGATTTCTTCCATTCCCTTGCTTACATCAATCAATTCCCACTGAATACCAAGGACAACACTGTCTTTACTATGATACAGTAACACTATTTTCAAAATTAGAACTTGGGTCTACTTAAAGCCTAAAAGATTCACACAAACACAGAAAGGCTACAAGAATTCCCCAGGAGAGCTTCAGACAGCATATCTGCTCCTTAGAGATCCCAGATCTGGCTTTGTTTCATGTACTCAATCCCTGCTGGCAGAAGAGACCTCCAGAATTTCTGAACACTATGTTCACTTCATAGTCAAATGCCTTGTAACTGTGAATCCTTCAGTCACACACTGACAGTGGGGCTGAGGGGACACAAACACCAATTACTGACAAAGGCAAACCCCTGCCACTCTCAGAACAGATGTGACAGTCCCACCGACCAATTTCAGGCCCCAAACAGTCACAGCAAGAAAAAAAATTACATAATTTAAATAAATTTTTCAAATATACAAAAGCAATTTGCAATTTTTCAGAAAAGCAGTTTTCCATCTGGAATTTTAGGCTCCAATACTTGTTGGACATATGTAATGGCAGAAACAGTTCTGAAGCTCTGCTGCAAATGTAACCAGCACAATAGATACGTAGACACAGAAGACAACTGATATGAAAAGAAAAAAATCTTAGTGAAACATATACATAAGACTTGCAATTTAACAGCCACAGCTCACAAGCAGCAATTATCTCAGGTCACTGCAGATAGGCTGGAGAAAGAGAAAGGAAGGAGAACTAGCAGAGACCCAACTCCCACCTCTCCACAGATGGGTAAGGTCTGGTAGTAGTTTTGATCCACTTTCATCACTGTCTAGCAGACTTGAGCTATTCCCATGCTATAAAACCTGCAGTGTGTTTTTCCTCACACTTGCTGTTTCCTCCCTTGGATGTCAGAGCCATGAAGTAGGGTTTTGTTTTTTCTCCTTTCCCTCTAGCCCTGGGATGCCTGTATTTCCTTAACCTGGCACGTTAATGTGCAGGAAGGACCAGCAGCTTTTTCCATCAGAGACAAAGGCTTAATTTCCCCATGTCACACAGTATAGATTTCTGTACAGCTAAGCAGGGAGGCTACAGCCAGCAGGGATGCAACAATTCAGAAAAATTCACTGCATTCTAAGTAAATCAGTCACCACCACCCAGCTATTATTGTCACTGGATTTAATAAAGCAGCTTGCTGTAATGTTCATTGCCATGCCTTCAGCACCGAGTAGTTTACTTTATCTAAACAAGACGAAAAATGTGTTTCCTGAGGTTAAGGGCTCCATACTGACTGAGTCACAGGCTGGCTGAGAATGGCAGGGACCTCTGGAAGCTCACCTGGTCCAACCCATCAAATCCAGCAGGGCCACTTAGAGCTCAGGACAGATTCACTGAGAAGACCCTCCTTTTCTCCAGGATGAACAGCCCCAGCTCTTTCAGCCTTTCCTCACAGGAGAGATGCTCCAGTCCCTTTATCACCTTTTGAAGCTCTTTGCTGGATTCTTTCCAGTAGTTAGTTCTGTGTCTCCCTCTTGCAGGGGAGCCCGAAACAGGACACAGTGCTCCAGGGGTGGCCTGGGTCACATAAGTCATCTAGGGGCAAATGCAAGTCCATAGCAAATAATGTAAGAAAACCATGTGAATGTTAGGACTGACTAGTAGTTGTAGCTCATGGCAGATATTCCTCAAGAACTGTGGAAATACTGGGCATCTACTGGCTCCATCACAGCAAATTTGGGTTCCTATTTCAGCTTCCCAGGCTCACAGCCTGTCCAGTAGCTGCAGTACAATATCCAAGTCACAGAAACATTACTGTCTTTTCCATATCCTCAGATCTGATTTCCTGCGACTTTCTGCATGGAAACCCCTCACGGACAACCACTCTGTCTGTTAGCCTGGGTTCACAGATCTTGTGGACTTTGAGCAGCAGCGATTCAATTAAAATTCCCAGTGCTCAGTGTGGCCTGTAACACTAGAGATTTCCAGTCCCGGGCGCTTGCTGTTCCACTGCAGTTAACCACACTTGACAGGCTGTAGCACAGCCGTAGTTCCTGGCAGTGCCCAGCAATGCGAGGAGCTGATGCAAAAGTCATTTTCTTCCATTCTGTCAGCCACACTAATCATCTCCTTCCAGTTGTGTCCAAGTGCCACAGGCTGCTTTTCAAAGCCTACTGTGACACAACAGTAACAAGACACCTCATACACAGCTCCCCCGAGCCAAGCAGCACGGCTTCCTCCAACTGCAAAGCTGTGAGATGGAGCAAGCAGGGCACTGCATCAGCTGGGATCACACCCAGAATATAGGAATGTTTGTACATCAGAACAGCTTTTTCCTCCAGTTACAAGCAAAGCATAAGCATGAAGTAGTGCTAAATCCTTTAGGTCACCTATAAAGTTATTGCATATATGTCTAATATTCACATATTACAAGTATAAAGGAAAGTGCATGTGCATATAAAGACGTATTTCTATTTAATGAACAACATTGCTTTCAGCAAAGCATATTATACATATTTTCTGTCACTGGGATTTGTTTGCAATCCATGACAGGTTATAAGCTCCACACCTGAATGAATGTTACCAGTTGCATGCACATGCACACGGGAGTACCTTGTATTTATCCCCCTGGCAGATTAACACCGCAATCATTTGAGAAAACTTCCAGGTGTAAGAGAGAACATTTCAAGCTTTAAGGATGACTTGGAACAAAATCCTTGCTGTGTTAGAAGATGTGCATTGCAACCTTCCACATAACATTCAGAACCCCATTCTTAAATAGTACTGAAATTTTTTAAAAATACAAATGCACGTACCTGAAACAAAACCCCTTTTAAAATAAGATTTCTGAAACATATTTATTGTTCTCTATGCACTCACTGATGCCATGCTAATCAGATGACCCCATAAATTCTACATATGGTAACAAAAATTAGAGGTAATATCCTAAAATAACTGCTTAACCATCTAATTATGTTACAATTGATAGCAAATGCTTTTCTGCTTTTTTTTTAATGTAACAAGTGTCCTTCAACTTGCCCAAAGCAACAGCAAGTGAATTTCCTTCCTGCTTCATTTTTTCAGTCTTATAATGTCAGTGAGGAGGAAATCTCCAGCACCCACATGGAACTAAGGCACACGATCACTTAGATGAGTATCTTCCTCCTGCTTCTGGCTCTCTCTCACCACACATTTTCCCCCAGTATAAAACCAATAACAAGGAAATCTAAGTTCGAACCCTAAAGCCTGAGCTTAAAATGAGTGCATGAGCCAATTCCCAAGAATGAAAAAGAAATAGGTAGTGGTTTGCTGACACAGCCCACAATATTTTTGCCTTTCCCTGGAGATAGGATTGGAAAAGACCTCGTTGTTTATTAAGCCCAGTGCACTTTTTATGGCAAGCATCAATGCTATGTACTCTCCTTCAGAAACTCATTGTGGGCAACCTTAAAACTTTGGTTTTCGTTTCCACTTTTGCTGTTTGCCTATTCCAGAACTAGACACCCATCAGAGTAAGAAACTACCTCATAATTCCTACTTCCAATTTATTTATAATCTGTTTATTACAAATTGACTTTGTGTTTTCTTTTAGTTCAAATCCACCTTTTCTCTGATAGGTATTCAATTTCTTCATATATTTAGAGATAGCAATGCCATACTTTTATAGTTTCTTGTAAGATTGGCTTTTCATCCGTAGTTAGCCTGGCAGTTTTTCCTTGCAGGATACTTTAGAGTATCGTGGATGCAGTCCACTAGCGTCTTTTCTGAAGGCATTAATCTCTGCTGAGCCCCCACCATGCAACAAATCACATGCATGTTTTTGCACTTTCATATCACCCAGCAGTGACTGGTTTCCTTCTGATCAGCCAGAAGCCTCTGCACAGTGGTGGGCTTTGACTCTTGATTATAATTGCTGAGTCTCCACCTTAAGCAGACTTTCCTGATCACACAGGCTGTATTCTTACACTTTCATCCGATTTCTATCATTACAACCCTCAACATCATTCATTCTTCCCTGTTTAATATTCTACTACTTCTCCAAACCGATGTCATCTTCAAGTCTGAGTTATAAGCAAATTAATTAGCACATTTGTACTTGTTATGCCAAGATCACAAGAAAGTTTCCTGGGTATTCTAAATGCAGCAGTTTGGCACTTTCTCCTTCACTGCAAACCCCCATTGTATATTGTTTACTAACTCCCCCTGACCTCTGAATTTTTGCATAAAGATGGGCACAGATCATTAGTTCTGCACCTGAATTTATAAGTTTCTATCTGGCACAATGTTCCTGAAATCTAGATTAATTAAACTCTGCCTCAGTTACCTTCTCAAAAATAATAAATTAAGATCACCTGATTTATCACTGACAAAGGAACAGAATATTCCACTTCCCATTAACACTGTTATTTATTTACTCTGGCTGTTAAGAAGTATTCTAAAGACTTACATTTTACTGAGAGGAGTGTCAAGAGCTCACAATTCCTGGTTTCCTTTCCTCCACTCCTGCATTTTTCACAGCTTCAGCTTTTCTAAGACGAAGTCTACCCTTTTTATATTTCAGTTTAATATAAGCGGATTTTAACTAGTGATTTCCTGGTCTATTGTGTTTTCTACAATAAGCAATTCTGTAATATTCTCATTAATAACCAAGAACAGAGCTAAAATAGAAAGGTTCTCACAGATTCAGCAATTGCTTTGTGAAGAAATGTGTCACCTATCCCAGTCCAGAATATCTAGGCACTACTATTGATAGCAAAATTTGTTCTTCAATCTACATTTAGGAAATTAGACTTTTCCATAAAGGACACAAATCCCAGCAGGATTAGTCAATTTTTGATTTGCCACCCCATCACATTATAATGGGCTAAAAATACAGGAGGATTAATGCTATTAAAACGTCATGTCTCTGAAAAGAAAATTACTAGAAATGCAGAAGGAAATGTCCCAGAATACTTTGGTAGGAACAATGATTTTTTGGTTATGACCTGTTCTCACCATGAGTAAGCAAAATACAACAGCTTCCTTCACCACCCCTGACTGCATAGTAAGATGAGAGTTAGATACCAGCTCTATAAATCCTGCTATCACAAGCACAGATGGTTTGGGTTTCATTCCTACCCTTCAGAGGTGTGTATTTGTTCCACCATCTCCAGCTACCCAAGGATGGGAGGCTGAAGAAGTACACAGTTTTTATTCTAGTCATGCCATGCAACCCGTACATTAAAGCACTGGGCATCATTTCTCAACACACTGAAATTATTTCCCTCTCCCTTCATGCATGATTTCCCTTCAATTCCTTGACTGGCACAGGGCAGTTGACATGGTAGTACAGAAAACAGTCTAATCCAGCTGCAGGAATGTGATGGAAAGCCTTGAGAATTCAGCTGAACGCTGGCCATCACTAAATATGGGCTTGTCACTTATATGATTGCAGAGAATAAATCTGATAAATGCATATGACACTAAAGAATGACTGCTGTTTCCAAATAAAACTGCCCTCAAAAATCAACTATCTCTTGAAGAATTTGAGTGGTTTTAGAAATATGAACGAAAGAAGAACGTACAAATAATGACAGGAACAGGTAATGAGGTTGAACATCACAGGGGGGTGTCCCATAAAACACCTACGTAATTCATGTCATTTCATGCCCCATCAGTCATGGCACTTAGCTGTGTTTTACTAGCATTTACAAGAATTTCCTTATCTTTGGGAAGCCATCCTCTCTCTGCTGAGGAAACACAAGCATTCCAAGACTGAAGGTGCTACAGATGCTGTACAACTCCTGTCAGAAGGCTGTTAACACACACATTTCCCAGAGATTTTACAAATTAATTTTAAATAACAGAGGAACTGTACAAATTATGTCCTATTCTATCATCTGTCCAAATATTTTTCCCATCTGATACAGGCTTGAAGGACTAAGAAGGCTACAAACAATTTAACTAACTGGAACTATGTTGGCCATTGAATTTTGGCCGTTTTTTGCTCTTTCTTGCAACCATATTTCTTGTAAAACTCATGAAATTACATTTTGTTTCCAGGAATATCAGAACAATCATACATTCAATGAAGAGGCCAATTCTGACATCTCCAAATTTTAGGGTTTATGATAAAAATAACACAAAACTTCACAAGCAAACAGTATGAATAATCAGGAATTTTCCTTTATAGAAATTTTTCTTCAAAATATTTTTATACTTTTTGGTAACTGCCAATTATTAAGCATTTCTTTGCAGCTACACTGAGATATACCTTTCCAAGAGTTTCATTCCTATTTAGGTACTTACTTTTGTTGAACTGTCCTGAAACACTCTCTTTTGAGTTCATCCAGTGATGACCCAGTCGTAACTCACTGACTTATGGGAATACTGAGATTAAAATATTACAATTTCAAATGTAAATATTGATACCCCAAGAACAGACATCAAGATTTGCAGAAGTTGTAGAGACTTATAATCTGTGTGATTTATTGAAAATGCATAGTAAGTTTTGAAAATCCACTCTTCTCCAGGCTATTTGCTAAATAAGTTCCAGTTTCTAAAAGGCTCTAACAGAGCTGACCAGACTCTTTCCTTCTAATTCTGCAAAAAAACCTACAGAAAAATTTATGGGGATAAGATTGAAGAGGAAAGATCAACAGGGAAAAAAACAGGACAAGAATAAGGGCACCGTTGTAGAATAAGCTCTCCCTGGGATCTCAGCATTGGCCCTGGAAGCACGATCAGCCTTCCTCCAGCTTTGCTGGGAGGGCACAGCTGCTGGCTGAAGAAAACAGCAATTGTGGATGGATTCACAGGCTGTTTTGAAAGCACTGAACACATCTTTTGAAAAAACAAGTCCTAGATAGTTCTAAAGTCCTAAATGAATTTAAGGATGGAGAAGTTATGGTTGAAGTTAAGGATTACCAATTCACTGTACATTGCTCTTAAATGAACACAGTGACACTTCTGAACTGTGTGTTCTGATTTTTTTGTGGGTTTTTTTCTTCCTCCTAGTTGATCTCAAGGCACAGGAAGGGAGAAATTCTGGCCATATACAAAAGAAAGTGTTGTGGGTTTTTCTACTAAGGATATTGTGAGCAATAATACAATTATGACTGTAAAAATTCAGCAGAAGGACTTACAGCCCCACTTGCCTCACTCCCTCATGTCCTTTGCACTCTGCTCTGTGTTAGCAAGGGCACAGAGAAAATGAGGCCTGAATAGGACAAGAAGTTACAGAAGACAATGAATCAAAGCAATCAAAAGAATCTCTGACATCAGAGCATGAGCACAAAGGCCTTCTGGTTCTGAACTGTGGATTCCAACACTGCAAAGCCATCACATTCACAGAAGTGTTTTTCTTTAAAGCACGGTAAATCTCTTCCTTTGCCCTTTCAAAACTTGAAGTTTTGATCAAAGTACAAAGTACATGGCCTGTAACATTAGATGAGAAAGCAAATTCATCTTGTCCCAGGGGAATTATGGCAAGCTGACTATCTCTAAATCCCAAACACAGCTCTGCATACAATTCTGCCTCTGGAGAGAAGAAAAGATATGTAAGCACATATGACAAATGAGAATCTTCTGTTCACTGTGCTACAAGAAGATTCTAAGATAGGACAGTAATGAAGATTTAAGAGACTTGAATAGAATTTTTTCCCACAAATTACTGATGTGCTATCAAGATGTAAGAAACTACAAATTAAGCAACACAAAAATAAATAGGGCAGCAACCTGTAGTTTTCAGGCTCAATCTCTGAATTTCCCACTAGGCTGTACTAGGAATTGGACCAAGACTTCAGAAAGAAACCAAATCTTGCAAAAAGGTGGGCAAACAGCATGTGAATGTCACAGCTTCTATCAGCCTCCAGTATGTAAACTCATTTAGCATCACTCACAAGCTTTGTAACTGCCCTGCTTTCAGCAACACAGCCCAACATGCACCACTCAGTTGCTCTGCTGCAAAAGCACAAAAATAAAAGCAACAGAAAGGTGCATTGACAGAATGATTGCAGTGTTTGTCTGCTCTAGGGCAGGTATATGTCTTTTTACAGTAACACCACTGAATATACTCTACTCTGTCTTCTGAACTGTAATAAAAAAAAAAGGCATTTGTAGTTTCAGATACCCTTAAAAATATTGGCTTTAAAACATGTCTCCTGCAATAACGCTGCCAAAACACACCACAAAGCTTTCAAAACTTTAACTTTTGGCATCAGAGAACTTCTTACACATGTCCTTTTGCATCAAGCACCAGAAAGACTTGGAAATCTGCAGCCCTGTGCTATTTCTGTTTGTACAACTATCCTTTTCTCCAGCAGATCTACTTCTCTTGTTCCACCTGATCTGAAAGCCAACTACTAAATGAGGACATTAGTATCAAAGAAGGACAACTGGTGGAGAGGATGAGCTTGGGGAATGGAGCAGCATTGGAGGCCTTCACAGCATCCCGGTCCAGGAATGGAAACTTGATTTTCCTAAGTGGAAGTGGTATGATACAGTGAATTCTATAGATGTGAACAGCAAGTTCCTCTAGAAGCAGGTACAGTTAGTCAAGATTTATTGATCAAAATTATTCTTAAAAAATTGGCCATTTTCTATACCAACCCTACATCAAAAGAGAAAATTTCCAATATCAATTCCCTATTTTTTTCTGCCTTCCTTTTTCCTCTCTCTGCAGCTGCTTGGGTTTGGACTTGTAAGGAAAAAGGTATATTACTACTCATATTTATCTTTTTTTTTAATTTTATTTTGTTTTTAAGTTATCTTTAAATTTGTATAATTGTTTGGATCTCTAAAACGAAAAATAAACCTTAAACAGAACAAACAAAATCTAAAAACCCAAGAGGTGTGTCTGTGCCCCTTCTTCATAAATCACTAGTGCACTTGCATCAAAAATGTGACAAAACAGAGAAGAGAAAAATGTCAATATTGATTTAAATATCAAATATATTTATTTGAAATTCCTATCAATATTTGGGGCAACAAACAAACAGGAAAACAAAAGCAAAACAGGAAAACTTGCAAAGTACAGCACCTCTGAAAACTTATAAGCAGATCTGGAACACCATCAAGTGTCACCAAATGTATGTCTAATGCCTTCTCAGGACTTACACAGTGTGATGCTCCTTACTCAAATACTAGAGCTGTAATGCAGCAGAAGGTGTATTTACACAGTGGTGTGTACAGAGAGATCATTTTATGCTACAATCTCCAGGGTTTCGTGTATGTTCTTATATCTTATAATAAATACTGGGGTAGTTCTGGGAAACAGTTTCTGGTCCACAATACAGGAAAGACGTTTAGAACCCCCAGATTCAGTGCAAGGATCCCCCCAGTGGTTTCTGGACTGTTCCATATAAATGTTACAGGCTTTTTTTTTCTTAAATCTAGTCTGGTTTGTTTTTTAGGAAAGCTCCTCAAATCATACTTGGTCCAAAATATCTCTGTAAAATACTGACCAACTGACAGCTTTTATATGGAGTTCTCAGGTACAACAGAACTTGGAGAACACTGACTTTTCCAACTGAGCAAATACTTAGTAATTCATACCTTCTCTTGAATCCTTTATCTTGAAGACTCTCTTGAATCAACCCCATTTGAAAAGCTGCAGGGTTTTTCGTTTTCCTGGAACTTCGGTAACTTCTTCATCTCTCTTTTCTGTCTTTCTTTTTAAAAAAAAACCAAAACAAAACAATAGCATCTCTCTTATCTGTTTCCAGTGCATTGGCAATGGCATTTTCCCCAAAACATGTATAAATTTAGAAGGCACAGACCTGTAAAAGTTATCTTGAATTACAAACAAGACCTAACTTCTGAGTTTATGTCTTTGTCCTCTCACAAGGAGTTAAAACCACTGCCCTCTTCTTGTAACACAGAGTAACTGTAGCACGTCATTAGTAGTGGCACTGCAATGCATCTGTTGTCAGTTCCTCACCCAACACCTGATGGCTAACCACAAACTATATATCAAAATGAAGGAACGTTACACATCCGACCATTTAGCAGCAGTAACAATCCATCTGGTGTGCATTATTACTTCTATGAATCATAAACTTAATTCTAAATTAGGTGATTAAATAGTGGCGTAATTCACTTAGATGGTAAAGGGATAACATTTTGTTTGTGGTTCCAGCTGTTTACCTGGAATTATATTAGCTGAAGCTCAGGGCATAGCTGTGTGAATGTCAGGTAATGACTGGAAACCAACACCAGGTTTTGTGTTTAGAAGTCAGACAAGGAACGGAGTTTTGGAGATAATAATCTTGAGGAAATGAGTAAGTTGATATCATCATTCCATGTGATGTCTCTGCACGCTTTTGAGTGATAAGTGAGAAAAAGATAATGATTGGGTTTTTTCATTGTTTTTCTACTGTTGAAACACCACAGTCTTTCCCTTGTAACCTCATACTGGGTACAGGTATCACCGGTCTGAGTGGTGGGATGGTAACCCCACCTTACCAGAAAAGTCAAAACTATTTAATTTCCAATGGATTGGGTTTTCCCAGATCCTATGAAATTATCCTTTTCAACTTTTCTTACTTTATTGATTAAGCCACAGGCAGATTTTCTATTGACTTAACTCCAGCAGAGAAAAAAATCATGTTTTTTCAAGTAAAAGCAGAAAAAAAGTGCTTATGAAGTGCTCCCAGAGATTCAATCTTTTTCCAAATATTGAATTACCATATCTTTGGCAGGGATATGCCATGAAATAGGATAACCTACAAGCATTCATTACCTTTTGGTTCCACTAGGCTGATATCCTTCACGTTTATTCTGCCATGGCCCCACTCTTACTTGCATGTATAGGTGAAAGCATTTTGTGTGCAGGATGTCCCTGTTTAATACAAAATCTATCACCCAGGTTGGCTTGGGTTTGATCCTGAAGCAGTGGTGCTATTCCCAACAGGCATCCTGCCAGGACTGCAGGCCCCACACCTCCCCACCTGGCTGAAGATCCCATGGAGGACAGAGCTCATCGCAGGATTCAGCTTTGAATTCATGTCACCTGCAGTGTTACTGGGTCTTGTGACAGCTCATCCACAGCACACCGAAAGATCTGGGGCTTGATGGAATTTCTGATGACAGAGTCCTGTAAGATACAATAAGAATATAACCAAATATAGGTCATATGTTTTAAATGTCAATCAGCTTAATAATATAATACGCCTTTTCGGCACTGCAAGAAGCATTTGCAGTGGTTGTATGTGGCTCTAAACCTACACAAAATCAGTTTTTACCCCAGGCAGCTACTACATAACTTCATGGAGTGCCCCTGCAGAAGCAGGAAGGAACACAGAGAAGTGAAAAGACCTTTGCTGGGTGCCCAGGAGATGAACAGAAGAGATAGAATATATTAGAGCTGCTCGCTCTCTACTTCTGACTGCTGCAGTGGGAGGAGAATATGTGATTTAATTCATGCTCTAGTCTAAAGTGTTAAATAATAAACATAACTAACTTAAATCCCTCTCAAACTATCAGCAAGTGAAATCAATGTTTGTGTTACTTATCTCAGCTGATCTAGCCCATGATGCTTTTTTCTAACTTTAAATATAAATACATATATTCTGTGCACTAGTTCAAAAGCTAAGAAGGCAACAGGAATGTTCTTTCTCATTGACCTCAGCAGGCTTCAGGATACCTAAGCAACCTGGACCTGCATAGGAAAGAAGCATTAATTCACCAGTACTTTGTTCCAAAACATTTCTTTAAAAAAATACCAAGAAGAAACTAAAGAATAGGAACACATAACATTTGGTTACAGTCACTTAAGTGTAGACTGTAAATGGTGTCTACTCACAGCACAGAAAACCTGTGCTATCAGAAGTACGAGGAGGTCAGGAAAAAAGGGGAGGAGAAGGCGTAGAGTAATAACGTCCTCCCTCTGCTCAACTGCAGAGACTTGGAAGGGTGCCTGTTCCTCAGCATTTGCTGTGATTTTGAGCCTGTTACATATTCTGCTGCTTAACAAATTTATGCTGACAAGGAAAGTATAATCTCCCCTGAGACAGCAGTTATTGTCTTCCCCTATTCATCATGTGTTCCCTTCTTTATGGGAGTGCTGAGAACAGGAAGGCAGCCTTGGCCCACCACTGGCTGGTGCTGGAGGTTCAACCATTTTGGTGTGTTTTTTATTATAAGGAATTCACAGTATTGCCTTTGAGCTTCTCTTTATTACTCCCTGGTTTTGCAAATTTTATTTGCTACTAGCAAACAATGGCTCTCATTATAACTGCTGTAGGCAATGTCAGAATGTCCCCACCCAAATGGCTCATCAGCCTCATTCAGATCACTGTCAGTCACGCCACGGGCACATCACTAAGACAAGACATCCTGAACCGTTCTCACAGCCACAGAGCTGCCCCCATCATGACAGGCAGCTCCTGCAGCAGTGCCTGCAGCAGCCCATAAATTCATAGTCCACTTGCTGTCCAGTCTTCACTGCGCCGTGATAAAATGCTAGTGGCAGGTGTAGATAAAAGGGTTCTGCTTCAAGTTTCTGCCCTTCGAATTGCTTGCCTTTTAATAACAATTTGAGAATAGAGGAGTGAGCAGCACAGCTGTATTTCAATGGAGTTGATAGCTGGGAAGCAGCTCTGCAGAGTGAGCTCTTCAGCCCAAGGAAATCCCTGCACTGGGTCTGTTTGGAAACCACAGCTCACAACTGACCTGCCATCTGGCACTAAAGGGAACAGGGTCACACTTCCAGCACAGAGCAGGCACCAGGGGTTACTGTGAGTGCTTTGCCAGACAATACTTTTCTTGAATGAAATATCCTGTACAGCCTCATTAACTGCATATTTTAACTCTGCGTGATTGTAATAGTTTGCCATAAAAAAATAAGGTTTATTTACCAGCACAACAGAGACAGGAAACCCCAAAGTGAGGGACTTGTTAATGCTTGAAATTTTTCTGTCATGAAAACCTAGGACATTGCCAGTGTTAAGCTCAGTCCAATAGATAATCATTCAGAGGGAAATGCATGTAGAACCCTGAACTTCAAAACAGAAAACAGTACGTTGGATGGACAGCAGAAGGGTCAGAGAGCTCTGCAGCCAGGACAGTCTATTTCCAAGGGCGTGGCCTTAGGAATAGAATACAGAGAAACACCACAAAAACTTACCAAAAGAGCAACATTTATCAACAGAAATAACTCTGTTATCTCATAACGTCTCCAAAAAAATTTTTTAAAAGCCCCAGTTCTAGAGAGTTTCTTGTTCAGGCAGATCTCCCCGTGTTAACAATTATTTCTAATGGCCAAAAAATTGTACTAAACTATGAAGAAAGTACCCACACCAAAAATATTTTGGGTAAGTTGTTAGGAAAAATGATAAATAGTTATTTGTAGAATAATGTAAACTCCCAGTGGGAAGCCACAGTAGGGAACCTTCTTTCCTGCCTGGCACTCTTCTAAAAATCAAGTGCAATAAAGAGGAGACAGAAGATAACATTTATCTTTAGTTCTTCTGCTTTAACTAAGTTGCATTAAAAAAATAATACCAAGTTACTTATTTACCAAGTTACTTATTTACTTACACTTCAAACAGATGTATTTTCAACTCCTTAGATCCCCTGTGTACAATAGAGATGATCAGAACCAAATACAGCAGAGATGAACTGGTCAAAAGCTAATAGTCACTATATATAACACTCTTTTAAAATACTCTCATAGAAACATTAGTTATTTTTACTTAAAACCTCTTTAATTTATCTCTTTAATGTAATACTAATTTTCAAGATAATAAAGAAAAATTTGTACAAGCATGACAGATCAGTACCTACGGCATCATTAATCAATATAAGAGATAAACAAGCACATTACCAATAAAAAATAGATGTTACAGTAGAAGTTTAATTTATGTACCTCAGCAATAATACACATATAAATAAATATTAATTGTTGTGAACAAGATACCATCTGCAGCCCATTTTTATGGAAAAGTCTGGAAAAACAAAGGTTTCTTGCTACTACTATACTATCTGTGTACTAAGAGAACTGGAGAACTTACAGTATCATTGAATCACTGAACTGTTTAGGTTGAAAAGCCCTCTAAGAACATTGAGTCCAACTCTAAACCCAGCACTGCCAAGCCCACCACTAAACCCTGCCCCAAGTGCCACATCTACCTGTTTTTGAACACTCCACCTCTTCCCTGCTGAGCCTGTTCGAATGCTTGACAAACCCTTTGGTGAAGAACTTTTTCCTAATATCCAGTCTAAACTTCCCCAGGCACAACTTGAGGCCATTTCCTCTTATTCTATTGCTTGTTACCTGGGAGAAGAGACCGAACCCCCACCTGGCTACACCCCCCTTTCAGGCACTTGTAGAGTAACAAGGTCTCCCCAGAGCCTCTTTTTCTCCAGGCTAAACATTCCCAGCTCCTCCTCGTCAGCCTTGTGCTCCAGACCTTCCCCTGCTCTGATACCTTTCTGGGGACACTATGGCTATTGGTAGACTCCAGCACCAGAAAATATAAAAAATCACACAAAGATATCACACAAAACTCTTTTTGAAATATTATGTGTTTTTAAAACACAATCCTACTTTTGAAACCACCGTTTTGATTTCCCTTCCATTCTCTCTGTTCCTTTGTAAGCTCAGGCACAGAACCTGTAGAGGCAGTAAAGCTGCCTTGGTTTTGGCTGCTTTATTTTATCACATTTTATTACATGTTCCTCTATAGCACAAAGCCACTGAAACAGGGCCATTTTTTTATAGAGTTGCCACCTGGTAAGCCTGCTTGCTGCTTCGTTTTCCTACCTGTCCTGGTACTCAAATGACCCTTATCATTAGTGCAGCAGAAGAGTTAGGAGTGCATGTACTTTATTCCATGTATTCAGGTCAGGTTATGGACTGAGAACAGTCTCCAGGGAAGTGTTTCACCCTCACTTATCAACTAGGGCTGCTCCACACAAACCTGTCAGGTTACCCAGGCTCAGGGAAATTTACTGCTCAGCACAAGGGTGGCAAAACTCAGGCCTTGAAAGAAATGCCCTGCATTTGCTTTGCAGAGCAATTCACTGAAGAGCCGCCAAAATTCTTCATTTCCTCATAGTGACAGCGCCTCATCCTTCTCCCCTGACTTGTTTCACGCAGTGAGGAGGACAGTGCTACATGGTGGCAAAGAGCAGGAAACAAGCCAAGGTACGACAGCAAAGTACTTCAAAATGCCAAAGGCTATTGATTGATGGGTGCCTGTAGCAGCTCCTTCTCCTGTTAATGCAGATGCCCCTGAGTCTCCAATTGTGGGGAACAAAGGACTAATACATCTCTGAGATGCTGCCACTATATAGTAGTATCAGTACAGGACCTCATCTGTAGATACATGGTGGAATTCATTTGTCAGCAAATTTAAACTACTGTTTCAAACAATGTAAGCGAGTACAACAGAAAAAGCACACTCATCTCTTGTCCAAAGGCCCAGTGAGCTGTCTGAAAGGCCAGCCCAGCCTGGTTAACCAGTGCCAAAGGGATCACAGGAGTTAGACCCCATTAATCACACTGAAAGGGGAACAAATGTTAATTTGCTCATACTAATGCACAGGTCTGACTTGGAAAGTAAGATGAATTATCAACTTCCCAGACTCTGCCGTTAACATTGATGAATCGTAAATAATGAACCACTCAGGACTTGCAGCCCCTTTTAGGAATGGTCTCTTCTTCTTCATGGGGCTTTGAGACACTCCTGTCTCTTCAAGAGCTCTGCTGAGCTTTATAAAGCTGAGCAGCAGCACCAGGCAGTGGTTCCACTGAATGAGGGTATTCCTGCTTCATTTCATTCCTATGCTCCATAGACCAGACTGTCAGATCATGGCAACTGCTACTTTACCTACCGTGATCACAAAATCATGGTCTCAGCTTCTTCACACTGAAATTGTCTTATCTCTCCACTTTCAGCTCACTTTTCAACTCAACATTAGGTTTTGTAAAATTAATGAATATCTGGAAAGGAATCTTTAGTATTCTAGATTGACTTAATCTTTAAAAGTCCCCAGAACCCACGTGAAAAAAATATCCTGCAACAGTGCAATGCAAAATTTTTTACCATTGAATACAAAATTCTGTTTTAGACTGCTTTAAAAAATCAGCATGAGTTACTGAGAAAATATTTGTCTAGCAAAACACCAAAAGTGAGGTTTCACATGAGTTGAACATAGTCTGTTGCCCAAAAAGACTCATAAGGGTGGGAGTGGTGTTTTGGGGGGGTTTTAAAACTTTTGGAGAGAGGAAGGTATTAAGAGACTTGATTTGCACCTAAGCTGCTATGAGTTGAAAACACATCATGGTCAAAACATCACCCCTGACTAAGTTACTTCTGTAATAAAATAAAATTAACTACAAATATATTTTTATATATTCAGAAAAAACCCGAATAAGAGAAGCAATTAACCAAATTTCACAAAAGAAAGTACAAATGGTTTCCTTCTTTACACAACTGACAGGTGAGAAAGCCCATTTGTAAGAACTTATTTAAAGAAAAAAATAAAAATGGGGCCCAAGGCACTGGGTGGATAAGCATAATTTATTCCCAGTGCCTCATAGCTGAGCAGAGGTGGCTTCCACAGCAGTGATATCAGCTGGGCTTGTGATTCTTTACCAGCCAACACTTGGCAGCTGTTGCTGTCCTGCTGTCTGTACATCAGCACATCCTGTAGTCAGGTACTGCTGCTCATCCCCGTGGGCACAGCAGCTGTACTCATTCTGACTCGAAGCTTCAGCTGACCTGTCTCTGAGCTCTGCAAATCCCCCCCTGCTGCCTGCCTGTTCGTGAGCCCTCACAGATTGATTTTGATTTTTTTCTGAGGAGACAGAACTACTTTGTTTTGGGCATGCAATAGTAAACAGCTTTCAGCATTTTTCAAAGTTATCTACATAATATGCTAATAAGCCAAGATATTTATTCCAATTTCCTGAATCAATGATAATGATAAAAGCTATTACTTCTGAAAGGAGTTATGGTTATTTCATAACAGATATTGTTACCAAATAATTTATTTGTCAAACCAAATCCAATACAATGTAAAAGAGAATAAATTCAGTTCCTAGAATAAATACAGACTATTTCCTATCCCTTTGTTAAGCTTGTTCATTTTGGCTTTCCCTTTATCCTGCATACTCCTACTAAAACTATTCAATTCTCTGTCAAATACTGTCCTCTCTTCTATTTATCTCTGGTTCTTGAGCTCTGCTTTACATCTTCTGATCATCATCTCATTCAATAAATTTTTTTATGCACTGGAACTGCAATTTTAAGATCAGGAGAAGTAGGCATTCCCCATTAGAAGTAACCATCTTTCTGGAGGAACATCTTGCAAACTGATGCTTCAGAATGTGTCTAATTGCATTTAGTCATTTTTAAATGTAAGTGGGTTTAATTTCAGCCAGACCATTCACTTCAATCAACAAAAGGTTACCTCCAGTACTGAATTCCTTAAGTCAAACAGCAACAATTCCACACAGTGTCTCCAGGCCACTGCTGGAGCTCCTGACACTCCACACCCTAATGGTTTGCCCATGGCAATCCATCATATCCTGGTACCATTTGGCCCTTAAACTTCCTCACAGCCCTTCCTGTTCTCAACAATACAAGTTGAGTTTTATCCCAGAGAATCTCCTTGTGGTTGGCAAAAAAATCAGCTAGTAATTCTTTTGCTTTTCCACAGTGAATTGCCATATTCAGTAACAAACGATGTGTTTAATCCTTCTAATTTCTACAAAGGCTTTAGCTTTCACAGATTTGGTATACCAGCAATGGTTTCCTCATCTGATCACGGCAGCTCTCTCATTCCTTGGGTATTTAACTCCAGCAGAAGAGTAGAAAACATCCCCATTTGATGGATGTTTTTGTCATACACAGAGCCCTGGGCTCTCCCCCCTTGGGTCTGCTCCCCACTTGCAGCACATCAGTACAGCCCATTCCTTCCTCAAAGCAACACGAGCCTCCAATGGCATCAAAGCCCTGCAGCTGGATAAGGTTTTCCTGGGCTCTGCCACCTTTGGTAATGGATATTCTCATTTCTGCTTCCACCACTCAATTTTCTATCACTTTACATGTGTCTTTAGGTGTATTTAAAAACTGAGATGTTTTACTTCACAAATGTTTTAATTAAATAAACATAACGAGATGGCTCCTGTGCATTCATCCTGAAAGAAAAACTACAGACCTAGGCATAAGGAGAAAATGTGAGAAAATCAAGAATAACCCGCCTTGGATTTGGTTAAAGAGTTCACAGTGCCTACAGCTGGATGTTATTTGAACAGCTTTTACTCCAATCCTCAGCAATTATAACCACTTAGGAGTCTGATTATAATTTTCTTCTAGGGGTTCATTTTATTACTAGACCCAATTCGATTCATATCCTCCATCAGCATCAGGAGACTAGAAATCAGGCATCATTATCATCTCACTTCCATCTGAGAGAAAAAAGTCACCGATGAGTTTCTTTTTGAACTGTCAAATCATGGCCTTCATTAAAGCCCACTTGGGCTCATCAGTGAGCTTTGGGGTTATTTTAACCCTTATTCCTCTGGATGTCACTCACACCCACCAGGGGAAGTGTCAAGCAAACCTTTACAGAAGTGACTTTCTAAAATGCAAAAAAAAAAAAACCCCATACCTGACTAAGAAAAGCAGAAAATAAGGACAGCATAACTAGTTTTGTTCTTATGTATTCAGAGTTTAACACTCCTAAACATAAGTCTGTGGTCTGTGTGATATCATGTATGTGTTTCAGGATGGGAGTTTTGGGAGAAAAACAGCTATAGTCAAATTTTTTTTCCCTTAAGAATTAACAGAAAAGATGTATTTAAAAAAAACTTTTAAAATTCCTCCATCCATCATGCATGCTCGTTTTTCTGTCATACTACAAGTTATTTATTTGCAGACTTTCAGTTGGATAATTTTCTTTTTTCATTTGTTTGTTTCTTCTGCTACTCTTGATTAATTAGAAAAAAATCTGAGAAAGACATCACAGTGTGTTTCACTGCTTTTTCAAAGGCCTGTGAAAAAGACTGAAGCACTTTTAGAAAACATAAATGAGTAAATCATACACAATCATCCGGGTTTCAGATGATTTAATGATCAGTTGGGGTGGCAAAAAAAAAAAAAATCACATGCATCTCAAGCAGCACTTGGTAAAAGATGGGGGAATGAGATCTTTAGTTCTCACTTTATTTTCAAATCAGTAAAAACGTAATACCATCAGGATCCTAGAGATATTCATCAGTATCTTGTGGGATATAAGCAGAGACGTGGAACAGTCAGGAAAAGATATACACATAATCTTACAACAATAATACACATAATACACACAAACAAACACAACTGGCTTTTTGAGTGCCCAGACCAAATGGAAAGCAAAAGCTTATATAAGGTTAAAACAGAGGTGTCATCCACAGTTTACAGGCCTGTAAAAATACACAGATTTTCCCTCTTCCAGCTCATTTTTACTAGATTCTGCCTCCTTACATAAAGCTCTCCGAGGACACACAGTTTTCTCCTGCCTCCTTGACTTTTTCCCTGTCATGTATCTAACAGTCTGGGGTTTGAATTTATTGTCTGAGAAATAAAGCTCCCTGTCCTAAGCACTCAAGACCTTGCAGGGTCAGGCCTTGCTGCGTGACAGAAGCAGTGGCTGAGCACAGCCACCAAGCCCTGCCACCCCTGTGCCCCGAGCTGGGGGAGCCCCTGCCAGTGCGCACCCCAGATGGGGCTGCACAGCATCTAAACCACCCAAGGTAATGCTGGGAATGCTGCACTTGGAAGCAGCTGGATTTGGTAGTCCCTCTGGAAGAGCCGAATGCAGGAAAGGTAGTCTGACCTCCACTGTACTATATCGCTATGAGAGTTGCTTTTAAATACCTTGTTGAGAATTCATACCCAATTTATTTAACCCATGCAAATCCACGTGTGTAGAGTCAGTGCAGAATAGCCAAGGTGATGAACACTTAGAACATAAGCTACAGTGCAATAACTTCTTTGTGTCAAAATACTCCCAGTGTTAATGACTGGTTTGCTCACTTCTGGAAGTGATGCCAAGCTGGTGAAGGTGTTTGCCAACTTGGTCCTCCAGATCTGAGTGAGTCTCAGACACAACTCATGCAAAGCATAAAACAGAGGTTATAATGACAGATCAGTGCCCTTCCTTAAAATTGTCATCCAACCCAGAACTACAGGCAAGCTGTACAGAATAATCCCAGTACAGGCTTTTTCTCTCTTTAAGATGTTTAAACACCTTGTGTTAACCTACTATTAAGGGATTTTTACATTAGTACCTCATGACATTTTAATAGAAAATAATAGCATCAAGCAAATACCTGTGTAACTGGGATTTAGAAAGCACAAATATTTGTGCAATGTCCATGTTCAAACATTTTGTGAATTCTGAAATTGCTTCAGAAAGTCAGACTGTAATAGAACAAGTTCTATTCCTCTGACTGTTGTTCTAAAATAATAGACTGAAAATGTTGTAGAAGATATTGGTACTCCTACTACACGTATTATTTCATAAAGAGAAGCTGATAAATGTTTAAGGCATTATCCAGAGAAAAGCAAAAGAACTCCTTTCCTCTATAAACAGTTGATCAAAAACCTACAGCAATGCCAGCAAAAAGAAGAGCCTGTATTCCCATAGACACATTTTTCTTTGTGAAGGATCTACTGAAGACCTTTACAGTTTATCTTGGCACAGAAAATTCAAAGAGAACTCAGAAGTCTGGAGCGATTCTGTGTTAAGAACATGTGCTGAACTGACTCATTGGTGACATCAGGATGAAAAAATAACCAGTTTCTAAAAGAACATTCTTGAACTCACAACACAATAAGAATAGACTGAGGAAGCATTAAAAAACCAACAGTGTTACCAGTGGAGGAGAAAAAAAGAAAGAGAAAAGATGGCATTAACCGAAAATCTAGAGCGGAAAAAAACAAGCAAGTTTCCTTGCTTTGATAGCTGTTAAAAATACATCAATACTTCTAAACTCTATCCAGACAAACATCAAGGCAGAGAAAGTTTTCTACTTACCCAACAACAGGAAAGGCCATTTATTGAGGTAAAAAGAAAATACCCTGCAAAATATGCACTTGAGGAGACAGAATCATTCCTTTTTTGCTTGTCATCTAAGATGTAAACAAACCTTAAAAATCAATAAACTGTTCTCAAGTATGAACAAACTGAAACAGGATGTGGGTCCATCTGTCACCTAAGGAGATACTGAAAGAATGAGATTATATTTCTATTTTTCTTTTGTTTGCAACCTTTGAGCATAGGACGTCACATTGCATAAACTGCATGTTTATCCCAGGTAATCTGTTCATTTTCAGTGATTACATAAAACTTTTAAATAGTTTTTTTCCCCCCCAGCTTTTCTTCTTTCCACCACACAGACAATTTCTGTCCCAGCTCTGTTATGGACATGTCTCGTTTTCTTCCCTGCTTTGAAAAGTACTGCCAGAGGAGACTCTTCCCCTCAGGTCAGCTGGACACTGAACCCCAAAACACGAAGACACCTTGGGACATGCTGTGTTCACCACTGGGAATAGGCCAGCTCATCTTTTCCTACCCTGGGGGCACCAGTCTCTGCTTCCAAGTTCCCACAGAGGAAAGATCCAGTCAGATCATACGGACTCCACTGATCGCTCCAGGGATAGTCGGGAGACAGAGAGATGATGCTGCAGATCCCCGTGGTACAAACACACACTGCCTGTTTGAACTATGGCAAACATTTGAGACATTACCCCTCATCTTATACGGATATAAAGCCACCACATTCTCAGTCCATCTCATGGGAAAGACGTGCCACAACGGGGAAATGCAGTATTCCCTGTCATGCCTCAGGTGTGTTCTACTCTCTTCTCATGGGGTATAGTCACTCTGTGTACACAAAATGCACCCAGAAGCCATGAATGAACACATAACACAGTCACAGGTGTCCTCCAGACCTTCTGAACCCCACCACCTCCAGAAAGGCACGTCCAAAACAAGCTGGCCGGGTTACCTGCCAGTGATCAGAGCTCTTGCTTTGGTTTGTCTCCTTTCATTCATTCCCTTTGTGCACATGAAGCAACAACCTTGTATTAGTCTTTCCACACTCCCCATCCAGCAATAAATTCTAATCCTTAAGGGATGGTGCTGTTAGAGCTTGGTGTGATTGCTCTCCTCACAACGGAAGGTGCAATCAGAGAAAGAATTTATGGATGTGTTTCCACAGTAATTTCTTTAGTAATTACTTGTGTAAAGTATGTTTTTCTGTAATTGAAATTCTACAGTGTACACTTATTTATTAAAATACATAATTTATTATGGCATTTTGCATCTTAATTTCATTACTTTTCTTCAATACAATGCTTTCACGGTCACATTTTTAATTCTTTTTATTGGTCAAGAGATACTGAAAGTTTCAGGGCAACTTTTAATCACTCAAACAGAAAAGCATCCTGTAAACAGAATAAAACCAGGGGAGAGGGCAGCTACTAATAGGAACAGAGATATAACCTTTTACCTCTCCAGAGGTAGAAAGTAACCATACATAAAACAATGAAATATTCCCTTATATTTCCCTACCTTATGCAGCCATTCAGCTATAAAGAGCACTTAAGCATTCCTAAATAGCATTCTTGCCCTCTTACAAGTATTCCCAATGGAACAGTAAAATGAATCACAAAGTCTTTGGAGAATAAATTAAAAGGAGGTCCTGAAGGACCCATTTGCTAACCAGAAAGCAGAGAAGAGAGCCACAAAGCTGTTGTTTTTCACACAAGCACATTTCCTGAGAAAATAATTTTTCTAGGTATTAAAAATCTTTTCATAAAATTACTGCAAATCGGTCTGGGAAGGACAATATCCCACAAGAAGACTACAGAAACCAGACAAGCACAACTCTGGCAAATAGCCAGAGACAGTGGAGCAAGGAGTAGTTGGCTACTGGGAGAGAAAATTTTGGAGAGGCAAGAGAGGTGCAAAAGGAGGAAAAAAGAAAAGAGGAGATTAGTTTCCTAATGCTGTGTTTTCAAAAGGGCATTAGGGGAAGCCACCACCTTTCCAAGGCGGATACAAGGAACCTGGAGAGGGACTTCTGACTAGAATATATAGTGATAGAACAAAGGGTAATGGCTTTAAACTAAGAAAAGGCAGGTTTAGCTTAGAAATTAGGAAGAGATTCTTCCCTGTGACGGTGGAGAGGCCTTGGCACAGGTTGCTCAGAGAAGCTGTGGCTGTGCCATTCCTGGAAGTGTCCAAGGCCAGGTTGGATTAGACTTTGGGCAACCTGGGATAGTGGAAGGTGTCCCTGCCCATGGCAGGGGATGGAACTGGATGGTCTCTAAGGTCCGTTCCAACCCAGGCCATTCTGTGACTCCATGAGAAGGGCAGAATGGAAACAGAGACCCAACACCGTGGAAGCAACTTCTCAGCAGTTCTAAACCACTGGTGTGTTGCTGACGCCCTTTGCATCACCAATGCAGAGCAATGGCACAACACCAGCTAATGTGGGAAAAGCAATTGCATGCCCTGCAGCCCCCGTGCAGTGGGATCCTGCACTCCTCCAGCCTCACAGATCTCCCACAGCCTCGGCCATCAAATCCCAAGAAAGGCTGTCAGGGCCCCACGCCTAGGGACAGTTAGTTTGATTTTAGTGAGAGAAGACAACTCAGTTTAGGAATGAATAACGTTGTGCTTGTAATAAGAAAAGAGCATCCTGAAGGTTACGTTTTCTGCTGTTCTGCAGTTGTAGGTCAGCTGAAAAGATTGCCAAGAGCAGCTAAAACCAGAGAGCGTTGCTAGGTTTCTGTGCAAAGGCCTTGGGACTTAAGGGGGTAACTTTGAGACACTAAGTATTTAACGGACTCCGTTTATCTTTCCTGCAAAATAGTTTGAAGACATCGTTTAAGTACCACTTATGAAAACAGAAGCATATATATTTGACAGTCTTTTTATTTTCAGTTTTAGTTTTCCTTGTATCAAATGCTGACAACAGTGAGAAAGACTCAGCTAAAGAGTATTACCTGCTACCCAGAAAGAAAACCTTTCCCCACTTTCAGTTGTAAATGACTTTCATAATTGCAAGTGAGTCTCTCATTTTTTCTCTAACATGACCTACTCTGTGAAAATCAATATCTCATTATCCAAGCCATAAGGTGAAGCAATTCCAGATCAGACTGCACAGTGAGTCTGTCCTCCCTGACTCTCTGGAATCAGACGAACACAGTGAACCTTGATTCAGTGGGAGTTTTGCCAATTGACTTAATGTAGAGTTATTTAATAACACTGTGTGTTTCATTCAGGGGAGGCATAAATTTAAATAACCCAAATCATCTATAATGAAAATGTCCTATTCAGTTGGCTTGTGCCACAACTATGGGGACTTTTTGCTTCTTCCCAATAACTGCTGGAATATGTTATTGCACAAATTATTTCAAAGTAAGCATTCCTTTAAGCTAAAGCATCACCACCTAAAATAAAACTTTACTTGTAAGGTGTTTTGAGAACATGAACCGATGGCAGACATACCACGCATTTTGCTCCCTTCTCAAACATTCCAAACTCAACATCATCTCCTTAGAGGTGATCAGAAGATTAGGCAATGGAAGCCAGCACTTCACACTCAGTTTACTTAATCTTTTGCCTTGTGAACACAGAACAGAGTAGAACAAATATAGCCAAGGGAAACAAAGGCACTCCTGGTTTCTGTTAGCACAGACTCGTGTAGCCCTTCCCTTCATCTCCCTGACAAGCACTCAGTCGCATTTAGTGCCATGATTAATTCTGCTTAAAAACGGACCTACATTCCCAGATACTAAATATGCCCAGACACGCCACTAACTTTGAGTTAATTTCCATTTCTTGAACCCCTTTTTATTTTAGATTGTTGGTACAAGCTTCTCCCATGCACTCAGATACCTTCAAGCAACTAGTCCTCTTGACCGCGTTTGAAGTCCATGAACAGAAGTCTGGTACTCACCTTGGCTGTTTTAGATGTCAGGATGGGATGAAAGGAGGCCTGTCTATTAATTATGAAGGGAATCACATGCCTGGGTTAAATGGAGATACCTACAGATACAAGACTCACACCTAAATCTGATTTTTCCTCAAAGGAGTGAAATGCATAACAAAAGGCTCATCCTCTGAGGCTGTCATTCAGCTCCCACATTCAGCCTCCCAAATTCCAAGGTCAAAGAGCAAATCACTTCATTTTACTGAACATTTACTATGGGCTTTTGTCACATACATTTGTTTCCAAATGCTTTTTGTTTTACTGTACCACCGGTTTCCCAGCAGGTACCTGAAGTGATGGCAAAAGGTTCTGTGCTGAGATCATGTGAAAATATTATTTTCCTTCAACAGAGGATATTATGCAAGCACTGCAATCACCTGATCACAGTTAGACTTGATCCTTTTAGATTTAACTATTTACCCCCTTGTCTGTACAGTCTTTATGCATATTTTTAGAACAGCAAAAAATGAGAAGAAACATAAGCTCAGGGATGACATGATTACTGCTATTAGGTCAGGGAACACACGTTTCCTTTTTACAATGGGATTCCTAAGAGGCTTTTAACAGCCACTGGACCTTCATTCAGCATACAAAACAGGACCAAATGCACAGTCTAGAGCAGGATGTATAAACAATCCTGCAGACTATATTCTTAAGTGAACGAGATGCCCGGGAGGGGCTTGAAGAAGCCTAATTCCTGCCACAGTGAAGCTCTGCAAATATAGAGCACTACAGGGCACTAAAGGCAAGAGCTAAATACAACAGATAGAATGGGCAACACAGAAAACAGCTCTGCAAAACTGCACAAATTAAACAGAAGTGAGAATACTGTCTTCATTTAGGAAGGAAGCAGAAGCACGAAATAAAAGAAGTATTTGTGAATAATCTCAGTACTTGCCTTTTTATTTTCAGCAAGAAGGCAAAATCAGCACTAAGAGGCGAGAGAGAACAGCTCGGTACATTGTATTGAGCCATTTCACCACTAAAACCTCAGCGCAGCTCGACTGTATCCATGAAATCTGTGTTACTGATACTTGAGGATTTCTGTAAAATTAACTTGACCTTGAGAGTACTTCAATGTTGGCCTTCACCTGTGTGCCAGCAAAATTATAGTTTGTAGGATACTTCCCTGTAGCTTTAAAATGATGGCCAGAGGGCAGGCACAAAGCAAGCACTCTCAGAGCACCCAAAAGAGCTCTCATATTTATGGACTGTCAACCTAACACCTTCCTAGAATTCAAAGGTGTTTTAAAAGATTGTCTTAAGCAACTCTTTCTGAAAGGGCAAGGTGAAAAACCAGCACTGTATTTTTCTACAGGCCTCTCCCGTGCCTCCCTTTTTAGAGCTCTTCCCATGTCCACACCTTAAAGCCACGTTCCTCTCCAGACAGGGTACTGGAGTGAAGAATTGGTATTTTCTGCATGCTCACCCCATCCTGGGAAGTAACGATGTGCAATTAAGACAGGAAATTGAGTTCTCACAAGATATGTACTCTGAATTGCTTGAGAAGGTTCAAACAGTATCTAAGGAGAAAATAACAAAAATATTTTCTACTTCAACATAATAACACAAAGTTTATGCAAGTTCAAAGATGTCATTCAAAGGCATTAGAGCACTAATGTGATTAACTGATACCATTAAGCAAGTACAAATAGTGTGTAGAGCAGTGACATCTGTCCATATTGTCATGCTTTGCAAACAGGTTCAACCAACCATCACACAAATCAAGTGGCATTTGTTGCTGGTTGGTTCTTTTATTCCTTGAGTTTATAACAGAAAATATAATGAGTATCTATTATTTATTGGACCATACCTGGGGTGTTTTTTGAACTCGCTGGAGTTTATTTCAAAAGCTTGTTTACCTAAACATCCAACTTCAAATTTCCCAAAAACTGCAAAAACACAAAGAAATTTAATCAGAACCACAGCAGCTTCAGCTCTTCTAAAAACCTTTCTAATTACCTTTATATTGGGTTTTTCTGCTGCTAAATTAGTTCTCCCTGGATGGAACAGGAAGACAGCTTAAACCAAGCAGATGGGTGGTTTGAGAGTTAATCTACAAACAAAAATCAGTATCATGATGGGCTCCATGACTGCTGCTTGCCTACAAGTGTAGGTAGAATCTAATTTGAAGACTTGTTGTTTTGATTCCTTTAGTTTTTCAGGAACATTTCAGGAAGAAAAGAGCAACTGGAGTAGAAAGGATGAGCAAATTCACTAGTTGACCACAAAGAAAAGAAATGAAAATAAATCCAAAGGAAGATAGGCAGATTTCTTTAAAAAGGTAAGAAAGGTAAGTATACTGTAGTGTACTTATTCAGACTCAGACTGGTAAGTCCTTACATTTCAGGTCTGGGGCAGCTTCCTTTCACATCCCACTTTTTAAGTATACTGGACCTGCTTTACCCTGTCAAGTGAGGTGATACTCCACGGACCGTTCTTAACACATTTGGAGCCAGTAACCTTTTACCATGTGACTTGAATTCAAAGATAACCCTCTCCATAAATTCTAGCAATGAAGCGTTCTTTAGAATAAAAAAACTGATCTCAACGTTCCAAATTTAAACTGTCTTCTCATTTTGGTGTAGAGCTCCTGCCTCCAATGTATGAACATTCCTGTATGAACTCTGACTATCGCTTTTGAAACTCAGTATATCCATCTCCTTTCATGTATTTATACAGCTTCCTGTATAGATAAACAAGAATTCAGATTTAAAAAAACATAGATTCAAATGAGCGAGAGACAGCAGTAGGTTAATGGGAATTTCACATAAGTAACCAATCTATGAAGTAGCACATGGAGATACATGCACAAATCCATAGCTACTCCCAGAAAACTCATCTGATATGAGGTACTGACTCCCAGCTGCCTGTGCCCCCCCTGCCTCCCCACTGGCGAGATGGAACGAGAACGGAAAGGCTTGGATGTGGTGTAAGCCCTGCTCGGCAACAATCAGAGTGTTACCAACATTATTCTCATCCTAAATCAAAACACAGCACTCTCCAGCTGCTGGGAGGAAAATTAACTCTATCCCAGTCAAAGGCAGGGCACATGTTGATCTCCAGATCAATCCTCAGGAAGACACCCCCCCATGTCAGAGCAGCAGCACAGCCAGGGTGGTACAGCAGCTCACAAGGTCTTCCCATTCAATATTACTTTATCATCTTAATCTTTTTATGTAGCAAGAGAAATGAACCAGTGTGCCACAGTGATATTAAACAAGACAACTTAAACACATTCGAGGGCATTGAACAACATTAGGCTATAACCAGCATAACTTGGAGAGGAAAGATTCACAGCACTTCTGAGGTGGAGAAGAAAACCCACAAATATTCCCAGCTCCACTTTAGTCTCTGCAGGTTATTCTGCTTCTGGAGCAATTTGAGATATAAAAGCCTGTGCAGCCCATATCTGGATACCCACAAATGCTGACAATCGAAGCGGAAGGAGAAATAGGTCAGAACGTTATTTTCTTTTGTAACTGAAAGAATTCTTTTCATGTAGACCTTGACGCTATTAAAAAAAAAAAATTTGGAGAATGAACATTTAATCTGACTTTCAGGCAAAGCTATAGCTACAGTTCATACCACTTTGTACCTGCAAGGTGTGAATTTAGCAAGGAATGTAACTCTTGCTTCTGTATGTGAGCACAGATTAGAATGAGAATTAACACAATCTCCAGTTATCTGTAACATGTCATATCAAAAAATAAATCCAGATTTTTCCCAAAGATTACAGAACATTAATTACTATCTGGCACTACTTGCTTTATTTAAAAAAAAAAACAAAAAAAAAACAAACAAAAAAAAAAAAAAAAAAAAACAAAAAAACAACAAACAAACACACAAACAAACCAGAACAAACTGTCAGTAATACTTTAGGACTTATTGGTACCAAGAATCACAAAAAAAGCTATTACTGTTGTCATTGCCATGCTTTTTCTTGTGCAACCTAAAAGATAATTCCCAGGTTGAACATCTCTAAAGTAATCCGGTTTGGTTTCAGACTTATATTGCAGCTTCATTTTCTCTAACAAAGAATGAAAATTGCTTCCTCCTGCACATTTCTAGGAGTCCTCAAGATGAAAGTTCCCTACACACCACACCTTTTATGATTATGCTTTTTCAGCACATCGAGAATCTCTGTTTCATTTTGCCCCATTGTTTATTGCTGAGCAAATCCCAGCACCGCACAGGCTGTAAATCTGTAACACCAAACCTCCCTCTTTGCCTGGTGCTGCTCTAGAAGATGTACGAGCAAAAAGGTCAGGCATAAATGTTCACACACAGCAAATTCCAGGCCATAACTCAGATTCATTCCAGCCACTAAACATGCCTCACTGCACAACTCCAAGTGAAATTACCTGACAGGCAACCTGTGCCCTCCCAAAACATGAGCTCTCACCACAGACCACATATTTCAGGTGTCAACCCCCCCGGACAGGGAATATTCCACACTTTTGCTAGAGCCCACAGTTCCCCAGAATCCATTATGGCTTAATATCTCTGCTTCAGAAAATTACAGGTTTGAATCTCAAGTTGCAACTAAAGTTGTCCAAAGAGTGGGCAAAGGCCAATTTGTACTTGGCAGAGAGGCACTGTCTGGGAGCACTGACTGCTCTCAGCTGTTGGTCTGCCTCTGATAACAGGGGGGTGATGTGAAGATTTAAGTTTATATAATGCTTAGAAGGAAGGTGGGAAAAAAGAGCAAAATAAAATTATACTCAGTTCAATCCCATTACGTCCACACCATCACTGAGGGCCCCTGAAATGCCAGTGTATTATGACACCCTGCAAATCAGTCTCACTTATTAACTGATGCAAGAAGGTAAAAGCTGGTACAATTTCAGGTAATACGTTGCTCATTGTATGATGCATTTGCCTTCATAACCTCACAGAATGGAGAGATACGAGTTTGCTCTGAATGGGATGTAAAAGTGTTTGATTAATGCCAACAGTGAAACTATTTCTGCCTTACTCACCTGCACCTAGAACACATCTGCTGGCAGGGTATATTATTTCTTACATTTCAACAGTTTTTAAATCAAATCCATATAATTTCAACGCTAGAATTATTTCCGAACTATTTTGCAAAATATTTCAAACAGGACACTTCTGCTAAGTGGAATTTTCCTCTGTTTTTGTTTCATTGAAAGCCCCAAAACAGAGGGTAGAGCAGTGCGAATTCTCAGTTAACTTCTAGCAGAATTAATGCCAATTCTTCATTCTGTCTACCATTGCCATGAATAAATTATCAGTCTTCATAACTATGCAAATCTATTTCAGCTCATTAGCTTATTTTGAGAACACTATTAATAATAGAATTTTTCATAAAAAATAAATAGAAATAAAATCTATTAGATACCAGTTAAAAAATTGGATACAGAATCCAGTGGGATATATCCTTCTGCTCAGTATCTAAATTCCCATTAACGCTAAGAGTATTTAATATTAATAATTCTGAGCAAGGATGGAAAAAATCAGGTAAGCTTGAGCAGGCTTAAGGAAGTTTTAAAACTCTGGTGAATTAGATGTAGGAATTGGTAGTTGACTACTTTCAGTTAGTATTTCTTTCATGTTTAGTTTGCAATTTTGCATCCCCACCCTTCCACACTGGATTTCTGGCAAAAGAATATTCCGCTACCAGAACACAGTGTTTTATATGTCACAGGACTGTAAACCCAAAGTGAGACAAGGATTAGGCATTTAAATAACAAATCTTACATTTCTGCAGGTTTGGTTTTGGATTGCAAAGGTTGTCTCTAATAGTCTTGGATAAAGTGCTCCAAAAGGTCACTGTACCAGTCAGCCAACACCACTGCCAGAAGTAATCGGGGTAAGTTTTATTGGCAGTCAACTACCAAGAAAGGCATAACTGGAATTTACACTGTAAACGTAACCACTGTGATTTAGTAATATATTCCAAGATTTCACATTTTTTCTGAGACTGTCTTGGAGCAGCACTTAGATTTACCATGGAAGTTGCTGCTAGACGCAGAAAAACATGGGATCGGTTTTCGTCTTTATGGATTTAGAGAAGAACGTAGGTGGATGTAGATGTCTAATGTGAAACAACACTGCCCATATAAAATGTGACATCTGCTTTTCAATTTTCCTATCTCTATTTCACAGCTATTAGTTACTAAATTAAAGGATTAGACTTTTGATACTAGTTCAAATATTTAACCTTGTTACAAGACTCCCTGGGACAGTCCTAAGGATTAACCCCACACAGAGGCTGGGATGTTATCCTCTCATGTGCTTTATACACATAGTATGAAAGAGCTTCTGAGTGAAAAACATTAATCCCCTTTCTTGACCTGCAGTACTCTGCGCACAGCAAAGAAGTGAGCGCCTGGGGAGGGATGTGTCATATCAAACACACACAAAGATCTGCTTGGTTTGACTCACCCTTCATGATGTCACTGTTTTCAGCCTACACACTTCAAGCAGAGCTACATCAGGCACCTCTTTTATAGGTGCATGAATTACATTTCTGATGAGCTAAGCAGTAAGAATGGTTTGGAGTGATGCAGGGACAGGTTTCTACTTATAAACATGTACAACTGTGATTCCATCTGGGAGTTTCACAGATGATGAACAGGAAAACAGGGCACAAATATAAACATATTCTATTTGAAATGGCAACACCTTGGCATGGGTTTGGGTTCTTTTAAATGCAGAAAGCAATTTACCATAACACTGTTGCATCTTTTATGATGACTTTTACACTCAGCTTTCCATCAGCCATCCAGCACATTTCAGACACTCGCCTGAAGTCACAAGGTTGCTCAGAAAGTTCACTGTAGCTAAGCATAATTTATATTCTGCAGAAAAATTAAAGTGAGTTACTTTTTGTTATGCTAATGTCAGACAACCTCACAAATATAAAATATTAACAATTTCAAAACAACCAAGCAACTCACACCACATCCAGGTGGGCGTGACAGCTGCCATAATGAAAAAATGAGCTGGCTTTCTGCAAAATGCCTTAGGGAGTTCCATGTACAGTTTATACATGATGGGTTTGGGGTTTGCTGCACAATTCCATGCTCGGTCAGAGATGATCAGGTGTTTAGTCTATGGTGCTTCAAAATCTCGGCAAAGAAATCCATTACTTGTCATCTGCAGATGTTCCTTTCTTTCCTCCATGGTCTTTTATTTGGCCCTCCAATTTTTCCCAGTGCTCTCCCTCTTCCCATGCTTGATTTCAAAGGACAAAGTGTGACTTGAGCAGCTCAGAAATTAGTCATGCAGCTCAACTGGAGGACATAGTAGAATTATAAGGATTTCTCCTCTTCCTTTCCATTTGCAAACTGCCCGTCATAGACTGAATCAGCAAGACTTGACAGCTCTCATCGTAATTTTTTTTTCTACTACAGGATTCTGTTCCAAAAAGTCTTCATCCCACTGAATGAGACACACAGCTTGCCTAAGCTGACAACTAGGAAGTCTAGTGTTCAGGCAGACAACTCATTTTTAACTCCATCCTGCAATGTACAGTTTCAAACAGCATATCATTTCCCCACACCGTGGGACTATAATGCTGCCTTCTGGTGCAAGCACACCAGACTTGCCTTGTGTTAGCAATAGTCATAGGCATTTCAGATTCTTTTTCCCCACACATTTCAAAATGAATGCACCAAACCTACCAGCTTCATTCTTCCAACGTTATCTGGCATTTTATGAAGTCACCAAGGCAACTGAAAGATGCCCTCAGGCTTCTCAACTTTAGTTTCTTGCTTTTAATCAAGAACACCACAGAGATGATGCTAAGCCAAGACTAGTATTAACCCAAAATTATCTGCCTTCTTCTGCCCTTCTTATATATTTTTCTATTTGCTATTTAGTCAGTCACTTGCTCTACACAATTCTTCAGGAATACAAAAACAACTGAAAGGTTCTGTTCTCCCTGTTCAGCTGGCTCTTTCTTCTGGCTTTTCTTTCTACTGTCAGGGTTGCTAACATCTCACCCATATGTGCACTCATATCCCCTTAAAAGGAGTATTTAAAGTGTCCCACTTGGCTAAAGATGGTCTGTTTATCTTTTGCAACACAATGCATCACTATGAAAGAGTTCATCTTCACATGATGGCCGAGCTTCTATTTCACCAGCACAGCCTAGACCAAGGCGAATGGAGCGATGTCTGTGTCTCCCAGAGCACCCTTTCCCTGTGGATACAGGGAAACCCAGCCTCCAAGGAGCTGGGTTGCTTGGGAACAGCGCATGTGAAGCTGATTCCCATCACAGAAGATATTCCAGCAAACCTGACAGGAAAGACATGAAAATCTCACACTACAGGGACAAGACAGTGCAAATATCACGATGGGTACACTGTTGTACTTGTAAGACAAATAGGCGAAAATTAGCTTTCTGTGATAAACTGGGGAGAAAGGAAGATATCATTACTAAGAAGGCTGAGAGCACACTGCACATGAGCATCTACTGTTTTACCAGCTAAGACATCCTAATTAGATTTCTCACAGGAGAACAGCAGTAAACCTTTTATGTTGGAGCACCTGGCTTAATTTATTGTTGACATTTTAAACCCTAATGCATTTTTACACATAAGTACAGATGGTGCTCAGATAAACCTTCTCCCCATGGCCCTGACTAAGCACCAGATATGCTCTATTCACCCCACAGATCCAGAAAGTTCAGGAGGTTTGCATGTGCCCTGGTATGCCAGGGAGGAGACAAATACCTGGAAGTTAATGGGAGCTATGAGCTAAATGATAAAGCTGTTTCTGGGGTTCAACACTGGTCACTGGCAGAAGCACCAACAAATCTGCTGGTGAATATGAACTGAGTAACTGTTGGCTGCTGCTCTGGCCTAAGTCAGTGATAGGATGTCGGTGGGTTGTTGAAGACAGTGGACAGCACTGGGATAAGGTCTCGCTTGGGCTGACGAGCACAGCTACCAGGCAGTACTACAGTTTTCAGGAAATTAGGGGCAGAAAGAAGGAAAAAACCTCTAATATCTCCCTAAAGCCAGTACCCTAACCCAGTGAATTCACATGCACCTCACAGATCTGAGTTCTTTAAAACAGTTACTATAACTAGGTACATACAAACTTTTAACTGAAACTCCCTTTATACTCATAACCTGCTGACCTTGCTAAACTAAGCAAGGTTTGAGGCTGCAAGACAAGCTTTTGCTCAAAGCACACAACAGGTGAATGGTCTGGCAGTTCCAAAATGCCACTGGTTTCCCAGCACTTACCAAATTCCACCCACTGCAAAGTAACGTCTGAGGTAAACCACAGGGAGTCAGAGCACCTGCAAAGGCAGGCTGGCATACCTTTCCAGATGCTAATGGACTAGGAGGATTTTTACAAGTTTCTTGACAACAGAAGACCTTGTTTTGTGTTGCTCTGTCCAGATAACTTGCTGGGTAACATGGCCAGGATCAGCCCAGGAGAGTCTGCAAAAATGTAAAGTGAGCTGCTCTTCGAGAACTAAACTGTTTGAATCTGAACTGCCTCGTCTGGAAAGGAATGCTCCAGACACAGCAATTCGCAGTCCAACCTTTAAGAGTGCCAGTAGCCTAAAGCAGTTGGTGAAGACCAGCAACATTATTGATTAGCTCCGTGGGATGTATTTCAGTGCAACTTTCTGGGAGAGAGGAATTTTCCTAAAATGTGTGCTGGTGATTCAGCTCCCCCTCAGGTGTCACTGACCTCGCTGAGCTCTCCCTCCCCACGCAGGCACATCCAGGCAGCTGCAGAGCCAGAACAGCTCATTGCATTGCCTCTCTACAGCACCGCTGCACCAGCACTGCTGCCCTTTACAGCGCCTGTCTTACTGGGAATCATTTACAAGTGGGAAGATCTGTTTGTTCCAATGTTTCTATTGTGTTTGTCCACAAATACCTGCCTCACTGATCCATCCGCTTACCACAGCCCACACCCATGTCTTTGCACTGCTCTGCACCTGATCTACAGAAGAGCAGTCCCAGCCACAGAAAGCAGAATGAACAGAGGTCCCCCTCCTCCAAATCACTGCTCCTTCCTCAGCTCCTTTTACATGTGACAGGGCTGCTTTTCTTCACACTGATGCTTAATATTGCATGAAATGTTAGATAAAAGTATTTTCTTTCTAATTCAAACTAAGATATTTTTATTATGGCATAACCTTGTATGGGACTTTAATTTCCAAAGTATGCAGACACATAGAGCTTCACATTCGAGGTCTTGGGAGCAAAACAACCAAGTACATAAATCACATTATTTAAACCTGTCTTGTTTCTGCTTCTCTGCCTGCAAAATCAGTAACTGATACACTTCATGCAGTTACTTTACAGTGAAAATAGATGTTTCTAAAGGCCTTTACAAATGAAAGGTGTTACAAAATAGTTCTGCATTATTTAGCTCTGAAGGTGTTTCAGCCAGTCCTGCTGTGAGGCTTCTTACAGAAGGCATTTTCCTGAGTACTCAGAAAGCATATTTCTTATTTTCAAAATCTGGCAAGGTCCTCAGCTGACAAACCCATATTCATACGTGCTGCTGAGGAGGGGGCAATGTTTGCACACATAGGTTTTTAACTACTTCAGTGAATACACCTCTACTAAATTAAGGGTGCTTTTATCTTTTATGTTGTTTTAGTTGGTTCCAAGAGCCAAATGTAACATGTTCTTTCTCTTAACTCCAAATTCTGTTTCCAAGTTCTGAGAACAGATACAGGTGGTCACCTAGAAAATTTTAGATACTCAGATTATTAAATATCCTTGCAATCATTTTGGCAATAGTAAAAATGTATACATGAACCAAGAAACCCATCAAAATCAGAGAGGTTTCATCTGTTAAATTATGAATAAATACTCTATTCACTGTTATCAAGACAAAAAACAGATAATACTTTTTGAGAAGGAAGTTTTAGATATTCTAAAACAAAAACCAAAACCACAATCCCAAACACACAAAAAAAAATCCAAACAACCCAAATAAACCAACAAAACCAAAAATCATGTGAAAACTTGACAACTTTAATCAAGTATAATCATCTTATTTGCATATTTGCATGACAGGACATGAATATGCAACTGCAGAAGCTCCTGAAAATAAAAACTGCTAAATAACAAACTACATTTATTTAACACACCCTTTGTGTTGCTTTATTTGTTAAGAAAATAAGCTCACTATTGAAGGTCACAATAAATGCCTCCAACTTAATCCACTAAAATGTGATCACAGGAGTAAACAGCCTTCGCTGACACCTGTTTATGAGGCGTGATTCAGTTGCTCATGCTTTTTAAAATATATATCTGATTTACTTTAGATTCAATTTAATTTTTAAATGGTGCCATCTTTTCCTTACGTGTTCAACAACGTGATTCTGTGTGAGACTGGGGTAAAAGCAAAGCAAGCTTTACCACCACGCAGCAGAGCAGAAATTTGGAGAAAACAGAAGCCTTGGAGTGGCAGGAGGAGGAACAAGCTTCCTCCTCTCTCCTTGTCCTCCATGTAGCATGGATTGTGGCAGCAGCACTGGCTGTCCTTTACCTTCCCATGTGTTCAGAGGTGGTGTGTGTCACTGCACCAGCAATTACACTGACGGGCATCAAGAGGAGCTCTCTTCCAGGCAACCACCAACTGCCAGAGCTATTTGTGTCTAGAGAACTGCTCACACGGCAGCAGCAAGAGCAAAGTGAGTCACCACCTCGAACAGGCAACGTCGGGAGAAATATCTTCAACTGGCAGAGCCCGGATTTGGCCAAATCAACCAGTGCTGCTAATCAAGGCTCTATCTCCTTTCTTCTTTTATTTTTCATAGGAATGTTTTCCTCGCAAAATCATGTGGCCTAGGCATACAACGCAAAGACTTGGGGGTGAATATTCCCTGTTATGAACTGATGGTTTTAAAACAACCAGGGCAATTCCATACTGAATAAGGAAGAAGTCAGTTGTTTTCCTACTACTTTAATTTTTTTGCTATGGCCACCTATGATCTGTACCCCTTTCCTTGAGGAATATTTTGTCCCTGAATTCCAGGTTGCTTTTCACTGGATCACTAGATCGTTAAACTCTATAGTCACCCACACACACTCCCAGTTTGACCACAACTCAGTTCTTTTTCACCTTCATGACCCACAGCTGCCCAGTCGGCCCCAGCAGTCACGCTGCACAGCACTGGGCACAGCTCCTGGAACCACTAGAGTGCACCACAGCTCGTTCCCAGCACTTGAAATCCTTGGAGAAGAGAAAAGTGAGCACTTGACTGGGTGAAACTGCTGGCAGAGGCAGCTTATGGTAAACCCCCCCTCTCTGTGTATGAACTCGTTCTTCCCCATGTGCCTCCCCTCAGGCTCAGAAGAGCTTTTTGAGACTTTCAATCTCCACTGAGCAAGACTCTGAGCAACCACATCTCATTTTAAAGTTTGTCCTGCTCTGCTTTAAGCAGGGGCTGGACTTAATTCTTTCAAGCCCACGTTAGCCCACGACATGAACAAATCCTCTTTAGATAGCAGGGGAGGGGCCAAGAATCCACTTTAAATGAGAGGAGAGCTGACGGCGTGTGCAGAGGCAGGGGACTGACTGCATGCCTGACAGCCCACACCTGCCTGGGGACAGCCTGCACACCCAGCCCTGGTGGGGAGGTGGCCAGGACCGGGCTGTGCCACTGGCAGGCACAGCCTGCCCTCCCCAGGCAAACAGGTCACCCAGCCCAGCTCCCAAGGCTTTCAGGGACACCCCAAAGATAATATACTTAAAGCATATGGATTTTCAGTGTTAATTTTTTTTCCAATTTGATGGCCAGCTGAGAAATTGAATTTTTTTTGAACACAAGCATCACTAAAGAAAACTGACTACCTTAAGTATTTGACAGCTTTCTTTTAAAAATAAATGCATTCATGAATACAGCCAGCCTTCAAGGCTGGAGAGGAAGAGGTATTATCAGCTGTGATTGCCAATGGTGCAACAAGTCCCTAAGAAACCTTGTTTAAAATCTTGGATCAATTCCTTTTGCTTAATGATTGTACAGAGACTCATCAGACTGCCTTTCCTGGCAAGAGAATTTGACTTTTGAGTGTGAGGCTGAAGACATTCAAAGTTCAGTACCTCTCTCATTTCTCCACTGGCAATTAACAGCTAGTGGTTATATACAATTCAGTTTGGTGCCAACATTTTCAGAGCCTAATGTTATCTAGCAACAGGAATGAGGTCAGGAAACTAGTTCAGATACATTACTTTCTAGTGTCTTCTTGATCCTTAAACTTACTGATGCCAATTAGCAAAGTACTAATGAACCTCTACCCGTATTGAATGGCTGCTGCAATTCAATTGCAAAACAAGCCATTTCCAAACCTAACTCTCTAAGAAAAAGTGAATTGGATCATGATATGCATGGTAGTTAATGAGGAGTATTTAATGTAGATCTTCCTGCAGGGTGCTCAAGTGGGTCACAACCAGATAATTGTACTGACATTTTATTGCAGCCAATCTTTAGAGTATTGATAGGCTGGTTTGTAACAGTTATTGTACACAGAGCTCGTGGTAGTGAGTGCTCCACTTCTCCCTTCACACCTCAGTTCTGGATACTGATGATTGACTGCCAGCAGCCTTGTGAGAGTAGTCTCTTTATTTGGTACTGCTGAACTCAGAAATCAAACTGCAGGGAAGACTTTCACCAGTGTTAGTGTCTGCTTTCATAGAATCTTAGTACCCTTCTGGTTGAAAGTTACCTCTGGAAATTATCTGGTCTAACCCACTTTTTAATAACAAAACTTCATAGAAGAAGAAGTTAACAGCAGACAGACTAGGAAAATTCAAATAATGGAAAACATTTACATATTTAATCATAATATCTATTTTATGTGGCCCTAGTTCTCTGACACAAAAGCCAATGTTCCCTTTTCATCATAACACAGGGCTTTGTTCACACATTATTGAAATGTACTTCTCTGCCTCGTGCACATAGGCATGACCTTGGTAACACTGAAGAGCTGAACTCCTCTTTCAACCTGATCATAATTTAACTACATCTATTAAAAATATATCACATTAGATGGAGAACAGAGAATGCCGTCCCTTTGCTGGTGTCACAAAACACCAGTGCCTTTCACTCCCACTTCCTTTCCTTGATGTGTCAGTTTATTAATTGCTGTAAAAAAGAAGAAGCAATTACCATGAAACTCAAAAGGGTTTAGCAGGCACTGCCAGTGAGAGGTTCCAGGCTGTACAGTACTGTACAGTGTTCCAGAGAAAGTCACTAGGTAAATGCAAGAACCTTGGTGCCATTTTTAGACATCCAAACAAAGCTTTGAATTGAGATCAGTGAAGGTTAAAATTAGGAATCTGTTCAAGAACAGATAAAACCTTACCCAGATTAGAAAAGGACAAGAACTGTAGATGTAGGGCTGTCATCAGGAATCTTGACACTTGAGAATTCAAAAAGTCAGTTGATAAGATTACAATAAAATAAAAATTTCCAAACTTCTCCATTGGGTAATCATCACATTGTAAGAAAATAGACGCCAGGACATGTAAGACTCTGCCTGGGAGTCTCTATGTTAGAGCATTTCTAATTTGATCTTTTACCAATTTTGTTTTGTGTAACCTTAGTGTACAACATAACTTGATCGAAATTCTCCTGGATCCAAAGAGTTTCTCCCTGAATAGGCTGTATAGGCCTCAAAAAAGCCACACCAGATCCTGCTCAGCATCCAAGAACTTCCTTTGGGATCCAGTATAGGACTGCAGTCAGAACTTCTCAAAATCCCCAAAATATACCACTAATAGAGCAACTAATGAGGGATGTTATCCAAGATCAAGGAAGTCTGGATGTCCAGCTGCTCAGTAATACACATAAGGACATTTCATACAATTCCATACAATGCTGAATTACAGCACTGTCTGTTCATCTTGTTATTTTGATGTCAAGTGTGATGGGGCAAACTCAGAAGAAAGAAGATAACACAGCTTTGGTATGAATGGAACTGAACACTTCCAGAGAAGTGCTGAAAACAACCTGGTAACTTCTGCAGGTTTCCTGTTTCTCATTTGATTGGCTTCAGCAACCACAAGGTGAAAACATTATTTCAAATTAAGAACACATTATGAGTTCCAGAGTTGCAGTCAACCTAGACCAAGACACAGTAATAACACGCCTAGATAATGAAATCAATTTTTGGGGTCATTCTCTTGGATGAGTGAGAAGACAATCCTTTGAAAGCACTTGAAAGTGCACTTAGTGGTAGATGAGGCATGAAACACTTTTGACATCATGCCTCATTCAGCATATAAAGCATTAGCAGAGTATCAAACATCTTTCCTGATCATTCTGGGATCTGGTTTAGTCTAAGGATGGAGTGATTACCCCAATAGCAAAGTTAAACACACAATATGATGCCTCCCCACTTCTGCAAGACACTGCAAGAGGTTTCAGGTGTTCATACGCTGATCATTTCTGGAGTTGTTTCCTGGACGCCCACATCAAGCCCAGCAGAATCCATCCTTCCTGAGCAGGCTGATGAGGACAGAGGAATACTGCCACTTTTTTCCTGCTTCCACACTTTATGCTGCCAGAAGGAGGCATTGGGAGGAGGTGGCAGCGTCAGAAGAGTATTAAGTGCCAAAGACAACCTTCAGGCTCATCGCCTGCACAGGGAGGAGCAGCAGAGAGAGCACGTGATCACCAAGAGCCGTATCCCATCTTTTTCTTACATCAGCCTCCAGCCCAGAAGTCCCAGGAAGAAGCAGCACTGTGGCTTCTCACAGGCTCTCCTGCTTTCTGCCCTTGCTGACATTTCTCCCAGGACTATTGCTTTCCTCAGTCACCTCTTCCGAGCTGGTCTCCCACTCTGCAAGTCCCTCACAACACAGTCCTATGGGGGAATTCTGTTCTTCAGTGTAAGAAACACTAAATGAAAAATATCTCATTCTGGACAAAGACAGTGGGAGAAGAGAAGAATGAACTGTGGAACAGATGAAGAGTATCTCCTCCAGGGTTCAGTGTGCCTGGATTTAATTCAGGAAACACTCAGTAAAGCAAAAAGATGGTGTGTGGGTGTGTACGCATAGTATTACACCTCCTCTTGAGGAGGTTCAAATGTGGGAAAAAGCACAGATCAGCTGCTCAATGAAGACATCTTCAGGCTCAGTTGACCTCAGATTAATAATATGCTTTGATGGCAATTCAGTTCCCATTCAACCATACTGCACTTTTCAGTCCCAGATACCACGTTTTCCTTATATAATCTATGTTTTCCTGATATATTTGTAAATACTTTAAACATTTAATTCAACTAAGCACAGGTATGTTTACTCATAATACCCTTTTGCATTCAAGAGAATTTCTACTATTGTTTGGCAGAGTGAACTGAATAAAGGAAGACTTTCTGAGCGGGCAAAAGTTTCATAGTCATCCCTTGGATAGTGTAATTCAAATTACAGAAGGCAGTGAAGACACACTGAATAACTATTTAGGACAAGTTCAGGGTTTTTTTATGTTTTGTGGCGGTTTTGGTTTTTTGTGGTTTGTCATCTATTTTCAACCTTTTTATAAAATAAAGCCTCATAAACACGTACATGTTTCCTATTTAAATCATGATGGAAATAATTGTTTTCAAATAGGTAGAATACAAGAGCTCCTGACTAAAATATGAAAGAACAAGGATAGCCTGGTTCAGTCAAGAAGTTGCCTAGCAGAGCTCCCCCAAACTTCCTCATATTTTTTGAAAAGAAAAAGTGAATTAAAGAGAAATTATCATGGGTCTCATACTGAAAAACACTGAACAATTTTTTCCCATTCCACTACGAAAATCTATATCCCTAGTTGGTTATTCTGAGAACAAGCACAAAAAGCTTCTTTGAACAGGAGGAAGGACACAGCTATACAGTAATAGCTACTACCTTTTTTTACCAGCTAATGAAAAGCATGCAAAAACATTCAGAAGGAAATAAAGGAATCACTTTGAAAAAGTGATTGTGCCATTTCAGATGAAAATATTATCATATTCTCCAATTACTTTGTTGCATCAGTTCTGCCCTGCTGATTTCTGCACCTTTCACAGGATCACAGAATCAACCGGGTTGGAAAAGACCTCGGAGATCATCAAGTCCAACCTATGACCCAATACACCACCTTGTCAACCAGACCATGGCACCAAGTGCCACATCCCGTCCTTCCTTACACACCTCCAGGGACAGTGAATCCACCACCTCCCTGGGCAGCCCATTCCAAAGTTTAACAATCCCTTCTGTGAAGAATTTCCTCCTGATGTCCAACCTAAACTGCCCCTGGTGCAGCTTAAGACGACGTTCTCTCATGCTGTCACAAGTGCCCTGGGAGCAGAGCATGACCTCACCTGGCTACAGCCTCCTTACAGGTAATTGTAGAGAGCGATGAGGACCTCCCTGAGCCTCCTCCAGGGCAAACAGCCCCAGCTCCCTCAGCCTCTCCTCATCACACCTGTGCTCCAGACCCTTCCCCAGATCCGTTGCCCTTCTCTAGACTCACTCCAGCCCCTCAATGTTCTTCCTGAACTGAGGGGCCCAGATCTGAACACAGCACTCAAGGTGTGGCCTAACAAGTGCCCAGCACAGGGGGACAACCCCTGCCCTGGTGCTGCTGCCACATTATTGCTGCCCCAGGCAGGGATGCCACTGGCCTTCTTGGCCACCTGGGCACACCTGGCTCACATTGAGCCACTCTGAACCAGCACCCTCAGGTCCTTTTCCACTGGGTTTCTTTCCAACCACTCTTCCCCCACATTGTAGCACTGCGTGGGGCTGTTGTGGCCAAACTGTAGGACCTGGCACTTGGCCTTGGTGCACCTCAGAACACATTTCCTTGCACTGCTTTAGCACCCAGATCCGAAATATCCTCTTACAGCACACAAAGGTTTCAGCTGCCCTACCACTGACTCCACAGCATTGCCAAGAAATACATTTTGTAACCAAAAAGCATCTTGCATCTGAGACTCACATATGTAAAGAGCAGTTTAAGCAGAGGACTGGAATAATTATGCAAATAATAAAAAGATTTTAGTACACTTGGCATAGTTATCTATAAAATAACTCAGACTTGGAACAACATGAAATATAGTGTAATTGTTCAGCTTAAAGCTTTATCATAGTACACAAATCAATAGGTATTACAAAATTAAATAGACTTCTTGTATTCAAGTTTTCTTGGCTGAAACTTCTGCTTTGGAAGGAAGACATTTCATTGATATTAAACACAAACCTATTTTGTATGACTCAATTTTTCACTCCCCAGGATGTGTTTCCCCACTACTTATGTATGCCAGTAGAACAGTTGAAAATGATGGATTACACTTCTTAAATCACAGGTACACCATACTGCATAACAGAAAAAACGCCTTTTGATATTTTCTTTTTTACCAAAAGAAGCAATCAAACAGACCTGCAGCCTCAGAGGAGTGCACATTCCCTTCATATCATTTGCTTGATTAATAAAGTCCATCAAAACCTAAATGCATAAACATGGATAATCTTGACTTTATTTACACAGACCATCAAGATGTGAATATATATATGGGTGTACAAAATAATATAAATACTATAATAAAAAAAGGTTACTTTTGAAATCTTTTCTTTGAAAAACTAGACTTATTTTTAAAGGTGACTGTACTGCAGGAACCAAACAGTAAATGCCTTTTCCCTGGGCAAGTTCTGTTAATTTTTTATTTGTTTGTTTCTTGGACAAGGGATGATGCCTTATCTCCTTGCCTCGCGGTAACAAAACCTATAGCCCAGGAGGGGATATGTGAAGGATCTCACTATTATTGTTTTTAATATCTTTAGTGTAAGTTTTTGGCAAAATATTTCTCAAATTAGTGCAACACTGTTACCCCTAGTCTAGAAAGCCACAGCTGAATCCTAGAGGGAAAAGGAATTTTATCCATGGCCATGGAATACAATATGAGCCAACCTGAATTCTAAACTCCTAAGTACACGACCACATTTTTTTGTCCAATGGCCAAGTTCATACTCATGTCCAAAAAGCAGTTCCGACTCTGAGCCCTTCACCTAAGGCAGCACAATGCCACGAGGGATCCCGGTGTCCCGGGGTATCCCAGAGGGCTGATGGGATGTTGGGAGGCAAACCTGGGTGGTGCAGCCACTGGCAGAGAGCCAGGCTGCTAGGGCACAGCCATACAGCTCACTCACATTAAGTAATATGGTTGCAAAAGAGATATAAACACACTCATGAAGAACAGTTTCACATAATAAACAACCAGGGGGCTTTGGTTTTAAATATCAGCCTTCAAGGAACAGAAGCAAAATAATTAATAGCTGAAAAAACCCTTTTCCTCACCTTCATTTCACCTCTCAGCTACACAGATTAACAGTCATGTGCCCCAAGGCCTCCATTTCATTATTCTTATTTTTTCCTTCAAACTACACTGACATTAAGGAATAAGAAAACAACCAAACCACTGCAGAACAGAGTTCCACAGAGGCCATTTTACCCTGCTGAGAAGCATATTTCTAAACCCCAGCCAAATTTTTAGAAGAAGATCACAGAGGAATGTTGTTTCCAGCTACTGTAACATGTGTTATGAAAAACAGGTATTTTCTGCATATTCATCAGAATACTTCTTTTCCCCCAATTAGGGGAAAGATTTTAATGATGTTGCCTCCTAATGCAAGAAATTGCATTTCTTTTCCTCTCATTAACTCTCACTGTGATACAAATATTAAAGATTCATTTCTTTTACTTTGCTTCTGCAAAACACCGCATTTATAAAAGTGGCATAAGTAATATATAGTGATGGAATAACTTATATTTACTGTAGTTTCACTTTTGAGCGAGGAAAAAGTTATCTGCCCCATTTCAATCCTGAGTCTAGAGAATACTATCTAGTCACTAGTTTTGAACAACTAATTTTCATTAAAAGAAATTAAAAATTTAAGCTGGAAAATATATTTCTGTGATATACATCACATAACAAGTATTCCTTAACAGGAAATTTTTTCCTGGGAGGTTGGTGAGGCACAGGTTGCCCATAGCAGCTGTGGGGATGCCCCATCCCTGAAAGTTTTGAAAGGCAGGTTGGATGGGGCTGTGAGCAGGTGGAAGGTGTGGAAAGTGTCCCTGCCCAAGGAGAGGGGAGTTGGAACCAGATGATGTGCAAGTGCTATCCAGGGCATTACCTCATGTCTGTCACCCACCTGACTTTTGCCAAGTAGCAACTAAATTCCTATAAAGAAGGAAAACCCCGTCAGATGGGCTCTTGCTCTCTTCACTGGCACTGAGCCATTTCTAATAGCAGTTGGCTTTATATCAGAGAGTGTGAGGGTTACTAGATACAAACATAGCTGGAGACACCTTCCAATTCTGTTTAAAACAAGGCTCTGTGTTCAAAGAGCCGCCGTAACGTGAAAAACAAAAAGGAAAAAGCAGCAGGAAAACACTGAAGATCAGAAGCCATCATAAAGTACAGAGTCAGGAACGACCAGCAAGAGCTCACGTGGATGGCGCAAATGCCCAAAAAGACCCAACAAATCAACAAAGCAACAAAACCCCCACCTTTATGTTTATAGAATGCCTTTCTGTTGTTTGCTATTTCTAACACAAATACCATTTTGCCCCTTAGACCCCTCAAAGCTCCCACAGTATTGTTTTCTTCCTCTAGAAGAAAGCTTTCCTCTGCTTGCACCAGTGGTCATCAGTTATCAGCAATGCTATTGCTACTGCAGCAGGTTATTGCAGATTATAATTCTTATGATAGGAATGATTATTTTGTCTCTTGTAAGCTTTTTTTTGGATGGGAAGGCAGAAACAGGGCTACAACCTCCACCCTACTCCTCTCAGGGAATAAATGCCATGCTCTGCTCTTTAGAGATGCAGCACAGTTTCTAGAACTGGTAGGTCTCAACCTGTTTGATCAGTCAGAGAGGTTATTTGTAACGTGCTAACAACACAAACAAACCAAAAAAGAGTAAAACCAGTGAGATCACAAAACCCACAAGGGAATTTCAACTTGAAAAGATGTGAGATAGCTTTCTGCTCAGGGCATAACTCGTTCACTGGCTGAGGTGAGGTCAAATGAAAAAATTACTCTAATTATCCCATCAATACACAGTTACATTCTTGTATGCATCTTTTACCACACTTTCATAAGGCAGTAATTCTTGTGGTCTGTGTAGATATACTTTCTGTTAAATTTAAGCAGTCTTTCACAGTGTCAGCTATGCAATTTTGACAGCCTGAGGCTTAGTTTAAAATGCAAAACCCATCCAAGAAAAAGGTGGGTGGATATGTGGCTGATTAGCCAGTGTGAAGTCAGGTCAGTCTTCTCAGGACTTATCTAGCACCTAGTCAAGATACAAGTGAGCAGCACTTAATTCATTACAAATGTATCAAGAGAAAGACTTCCAGGCTAAAAAGACTGCATCCATCTGCATCTTAAACTCTGTAATAACTTCAATGACAGTAACACCAAAGGGTTTCCTGGATAAAGCAGCATAGACAAGAAGTGCAAGTGATAGGTAATAACAGGCAGAGTAGGTAACAAGGAGAAGTTGGAGAAGAGAATACAAGCAGCAGCACATGCCTCTCCTAGAAAACTTAGAGCAAATACACATAGAAAACAGCAGAGAGCCCAGATTGGGGTTTGCCTTTAAGAAGACAATGAGATTTCCTTAGCTATCAAGATGATGTCTGAGATAATCTAATCCACCTTTAAGTTACTGCTGTTCTGACATAAGGCACTCCTAAGAACCCTTCATTTTCTTAGTCTTCTCCCTACATTTATTTTCCATTCCATCTGTAGCATTCAGTAAACACAGCAGCTGCCTGCAATCCATCTAATCTGAAACACAGACATTTCACTCTGAAACATTGAGTGCATGTGTTTTGAAAAATAAGTCATGTAATATTTTACATTATTTAAAAGCTTTCATCATTCTTTGAAGGCTACTGTAAACAGGAGCTGCAGGGGAGTTCCTTTCAATATATTCACTTTGAACTGCAAATTGTGTACAGTAGAAAATAGAATGACACATCCAATTTTACCTTTTTTCCTGCTAACTGTTGTTTACAAATGTTAGAAAATCTGTTTTAAAATTCAAGGCTATGTCAAGTTTCATGCAGTTAATTATCAGCAGTGGAATGAATACTATGGGCTCATAACAATTGATGGGCCTTGGGGGGGAATTAAGTGGCATTTGGATTAGGCAGACAGGATTGCTTCTGACCAAAACACACAAATCCACAAGAAATTAACCACTGAGATCAGGATCTGTGCCCACTGATAAGCACAGACAGGTGGAAAATGTGGAATATCCCTGGCAAGCGAACACTCCTGATTTCTTTGTAAGCCATTGGCATGAGCTTCACAAAGAGACAGCAGCAACTAAGCCAGCCGTGTCACTGAGCCCTTTCGTGTCTCAAACTTAGCACGGTCATTTCAGCCCCAAGTGAGCATTTTGGGAAGCCTGATGTAGCGTGAGTTGAATATCAGGAGGACATTTGGAGTGTGCCACAATCACTGGTACCATAGAATTTGGGAATAACAAAGCACCCTGTAAGAGATGCCCCCAGCACCATCCACAGGACCACACAGAAAACACATACAGGATGAAGTAAGATTTTCTACTAACACAAAGTTCAAACGTGAAAGTGATAATGTTTTACAGACCTTACCAACCCCCAGAACCCAGATCTTGTTGGTAATGGCGCTGGCACTGCAATAAAGCTGGGTCACTGCATTGCAAGAGCATCCCAAAAATGATTAAGATTAGTTCTATTTGCTACAGGCAAAATCACTTTTTGATGTTTAATATGAAAATGTTATTAACCACGACACAGTAATTGCACATTAAGTTAACACTACTCCTCAGTTCTTAGATTAAATAACACACTTTGATACACTTATTAGCAATATATCAGGCTAAAAATAAAGAGCTACTACACTGCTGCCAAAGAAATGGTTTACTGGAGGTAGGAGAATTAGTAGAGGAGGAAAAAGTGTGACACGTGCACAAGAAGCCACTGCCCAGCCAGGTCATCAATGCTGATCACTGATGTCACAGCAGCTGGTGCAGCTCAGGGGAGCCAAGGGACCCTTCACCCCCAAAGTCACACAGTGCTCAACTGCAACTTGGGGAGCCCTTGTCTGAGCCTGTTCAACCTTCACAGAGAGAGAAAGTGTGACTTGTGCAGTGGACTGCAAGCCATGGAAATGCACCCTCTAGCTATAAAACCATGGGAGGAATTGGGAAAACAGGAGAGCAGGGTGAGGTGCCTGGTCAAGGCTTGACAGGCCTGTGCAGACCAGCCTGCCGGGAATCTTCCTCAAAGCACTCGCTGTGTGATACAGCACTGCCTTGCTGCTGCCTGGAGAAGCAGGACTGTCACATAAAATGGTAGTACAAAGCTGTATGGTTTCACAGCTCACTCTTGTTCCAACCTAAACATCTCTCCCTTCATGAAAGGCAGCACAAGACTCAAGTTTCATTAAGGACTCTGGGCTTACTGTGGTAAGGCAAAGAAAAAGGATGGGCGAGAAGAGCAGCTGCAGCTACACCACAGCCTGGAGACACCAATGCCACCCAGAGGCCAGCCTGACTCCTCACCTCGAAGTCACAAAGGAGGTACTCTAAATGTATTTTTTAGTTTTGAGACAAGAAATCAAAGCTAAAAATCCAGGCTGTAGCAAACAGAATTGGAAAGTAAAATGTTCTGCTTTGAACTTGCAGACAACAGTTCTTTGAGCAGCTCCTTATTTTAAAGAGCAATAGCTGGAAATGCAACAAGCTTGCTCTTTCCTATCTCTCCCTTTACCACATGGATGCTTTAAACCTGAAATAAGAACTTTTTTCCTCAACTTAAAATTACCTGCCTCAACATCTGGTTTGCAATTAGAAAATTAGATGGCCTTGTTTAGATCAGAAGAGTATGAATTGAATTCAGTAGATCTTATTACCCAATACATCTGCAGTTTGCTTGTTTAATTCTACTTCTCTCTCTTTTTTTCACGTTGTAGTGCTGCTCTCAGCAGTGCAGACCAAGTTCCAGGCACAAAATAGTTACAGAACAAATCCTAAGGAAGACCTGGATTAAAGAAACCTGAAAACTTTCCTCAGATAAAAATATGTCAAAGGAATCAAGCACTGTGCTACCCCTTAGACAAATCCTGAGTGCTAATTTCATTGGATCCCTTGGAGAATCTCAGCTAAACCCTCAATGAGAAGGCCCAGGATCACATTTTTTCCACAGGCTTGTCAGATGTACCCACTGCATTGTGTTTTGTGAAGTGTGTGCACAGGGAAACAGCACTGGAAACAAAAACATTTTAGCAGAATTGCCTCAATACTGATTTTAACAAACATTTTGGCAACAACCACTTCAGTAGTGTCCTTGGATGAAAACTCTGCACAGATAATTAGTTTGTATGCATCAATAATTACACCATTGTGCCAGTTTTCGAGGGTTTTTTCTGCCAAATGTAAAGTGTTTCGGCAACACTGTTTAGACACATTAGAAACTATTAGTGCAGTCAGTGACTTCCACTCTAGATCCAAGCATGATTGGACAGGATTTTTTTGGGTCAAAATAAAACAATGGCTGGTGTTGAAAGGAAAATATTTGAAGGAGAGAAACAGCAAATTAATATTTGTTTGATCCAAATAGGTATATGTTACTTTTCCACTTGGTGACCAAGCCTAAAAGGTTCTCTTATTTGCATTTTGTGTAAAGCCTCCGACTTGCAATGGGATTCTGTGAATCACCTCTGCCTGACACTTCAGCTCGGTAATGCAGGATAAATGTGCCACCATCTGGGTAAGTACCTGCACTCTTTGTTACAATTCATCCCAGGTTTATGAATTTTTCCTTGCTGACATTAAAAAATACTGGACTATCTCTTTAGAATAATTGCTCTTTATACAAACTTTTTTGGAATAAATACCTTCTAGGATATTTCTAATGAAGGGATGCAGTGAAAAGTTCAATTTCACACCCTCTTTATGATTCTACCTCTCTGAGAAGCTGCAAACATTGTCCAAAACATGCCCAGATGTGCATCAGATCTTCAACAACTACACATGACTCAATATTCAAGTCTTCTTAGTGTTTGCCAGAATCTTTGGCTTCTGATTTTCAAGATGACTCGAGTAAATTAAAAAAAACCCCAACCTTAACTTCCCATTCTATTTAGATATATAGTACCCTGAAAGCTAAATAAATCATTGAAAACAGCCATGTACATACATGTTTTATTTGCAACCAGGAATTGCTTTCTTTGGCAAAATCCTAAGTGAAAGGTTTCCTACATGAAATATTTCACAAGAATTTTATGAAATACCTTGCCTGAATATAGCACGTGGCATCTTACATAAATATTAAATGTTTACAAAGATTTGGATCATTTATACCCCAGATAAAAATGATAATTGCTTAAAAAGCCTCCAACCCCCCTCAGATGGTTCCATGGGCCAGTTGGCACTGAGGGCTGCTCATGGAACAGAAGCTCTGGCACACAGAGCTGATTTAACTCTGCTGCTCAAGTGTTTGATGGAAGAGAAAGACCATTTTCATACAGCTTCCATGCCCAGAGAGAGGCTCCAAGTTGGTCTCTGTCAGGATTTATTTTCCCTTATTAAGACACATTTCAGACACTGAGAGATTTTTCATAACAACTTCTACTTCTAACTTTAAAAACAGGAACATCCAAAACTGTTTTCCTAATCTGATTTCTAAAAGAAGTTATGTATCAGAGCCATTACATTTATTGTTAAAGAACCTGAGCATGCACCCCTTATTTCTTTCCATTGCATAGCCAAATTATAAATTAAAGAGTGCCTAAGCATACATGCCATTAACTGTTTGACCACTGAATATCCAGAGTCATGGGGTTGACTGCAAAATAACTTAATTAAATGAATGCAAATATCATCTGAAAAGTCATGAATTCTGCTGCCACGGAAGTTCAACTGATCCTCCTACAACAGCAGACAAAACATTAGAAATAAGTCTGTGAGCAGTGATATCATACAGGCTGATTTCCAGTGTCTCATTTAATATATATTCTCTCATGTAAAATAAAGCAACTTTGCATTATTGCTTTCAGTGGAGGCACTCTCATGGTCTATCTCCCATCTCTCAAAATGCATGAAAACATGAGCAAAAATAATGAGGAGGATCTGAAAGAAAGGGAAAAGACTATCCCATTTTTCCCCTAATGGAACAGAACCTCAATTTGACTCTCACAGGAGGCAAAGATAAGGACCCTACTAGAAGTTTTAAGAATATTTGCATTTCTGTATCAGAAGTTAAAACCAGATAGTCCATGGGGAACGCACAGCTTTACCACTTCCATCTGCCACCAAGTGAAATGTAGGATAGCTGTTTGCAGCAGAGGCTGGACCAGTGCTCTTTCTCCACTCCATCAGCCTTTTCCATACAGGTTTTCACTCCCATTAGACACAAGATCCATAGTTATAATTTCCAGCACTGGAACAACTGGTACCTGCAGGGCTTGAATTTTGCACAGCACTGTCAGTTCCAAACAGGCTCAGAGTCTGCAACAAAGCTGGTGAACAAATCTGTTCACGTTCAACCAAGTATTTCAAGCTGTTTAAGCAGAACACTTAAAACTCTCCTTTCCTGGGAGTAACACAGTGGAAGTGTTTAACCATCAGACTGCAGATTTGCCACTCGGTGATCAAATTTTTACTTATTTTCCCATTTTTCCTCATAAAACTGAAAAGCTTTGCCAAGAACAAAAACACTGGAATAAATAACCAGCGCCTGGACAAGGAACTTGTAGAGCTGGTGGCAAGAACAGCTCCAAAACAGGACTTGTCTAAAGGATTTGAAAACCTCTTGTAGAGCTGTTTTGCTCAACATTATATTTTCTGCTCTTCTCAAACACTAATTCTTTGTTGTCTCTGAACATTTGATGCCCTCTCAGTTTCCTTCAGCACTTCTCAGCACTCCCCAGCTCCAGCCCGTGCACTGAGCTCTCACTGGATGTTGCTGTTTTCCTTTTCTACTACTCTGAACTAGTTTTTCATCTATTCCACTTTCTTGCTTTGCCCACCCCACCCACCATCTGCTCCCCTCCAGTCCCCTTTCAGCTTCTCTCTCCATTTGTCAGCTGTTCTCTCTCAGTTCCCTTGGCTGTTTTCATCCTTCTTTCAATTCCCACAAGCTTTCTGAATTTCCCCTTACCTGCTCTGTTATCCTGCTTTATTCACTGCTTTCCTCTCTATTACACCTACTTCTTCCTGCAGCACTTCACTCTATCACAGCAAGAGCATTCCCTTTGGATTCTGCACACACAATACTGTAATTAGACAATTATGTCTCCTTCCTGTCTCTAATCTTTTTACCTCTCTTTACTGCTTAGTACTTTTCGGTTTTAACCATTTGTTGCATTTATTTTCTTGAGACCAATACATGTGATCAGAGAAGAAATTATAAAAGATGACAGAACAAAAAAATCAAGGGATTTCAAAGATGATGCTGGTAAAAAAACATGTAGGGGTTTCTCTATTTCTATTTTCATAGCATCACTGAAAGAGGTTTGGAACAGATGGCAAAAGACTAATACATCACATCCTTTCCATTAAGGACTGAAGAATATTGATGTAATCTATGACAGATATTTATCAAACCCATTTTAACAAGCAACAAAGGAAATTCTTTAGCCTCTATAGTTAGCCTGCTGTAGTGCTTTCCTGCTCTTACTCTTACTGAAAAACATACAATCTAAGGTATTTGCCTGCATCCATAAGGACCTTGACTTTGCTAACACAGCACACAGACCCACAGCTGGTTCTTTAAAAAAAAAAAAAATCCCCAAAAATACCTTTTTTTTGGCAATATAATTTTTCAAAAAGGTCTTAAGTTTTTGGAGACCCCTTTTTAAACCACTGAGGAGAAAGTCCCTCAGATTACACTTCATCAACACAGATAGGCAATGGGGTAATACACAACGATCTGCCCCACCATGAATGTTTGGTGGCTGGTCCTGCTGTCATTGAGTGAGGAACTGTCACTGCTCCAGTTTTGCAGCACAGAGGCAGCAGTTTGATTCTGACTCCTCAACAAAAAGGTGGGCTTTGTTCCTGACAGCTTTGGTTTAACACTGCAATGGCCATGGAGTGACACAGAACTGGGTGACATTCATCCCTCACGTTAGACAGTGGCATGATGGCAGCAGTTCCCCAGTCCAGGAGCTGCTTTGGAGCACTCTCCCGAGTTGGTGTCTGGTTTTGTTGGCAGCAGCTCGACTGTCTGTTCCACATCTTCCTGCCGGAGCCAGGCATGGAGCAAGGAGCAACTGAGGAGTCTCCTTGTCCTGCCCTCCCCACCCTTCTGACTAAACAAACCTCCTTCCTTTCATCTTCCTTCACTGGTCATGATTTCCGTTTTGCTCTCCTTTGAGATTTGTCAGCGAGTTTGACATCACCATGTCAGACACCATCAGCATGATGTCCAAATCTGAGCAGTGTTTCTGCCTCATGAGCTCCAAACAGCACAGATTAATTACCTCCTGATTCTTACATACAGAACTCTTGTTAACACATCTTGGAGCGAGATGGGGCTTTATGAAACACACCCTCAATCTCCTGACAAAGTGGCACACAGCCTGCCATCCAAAACTTTGGAGGCTTTTGGCAGCACCAGCACAGAAGGAAGGGCAACAGGAGAAGATACATCAGATACACAGAATCTCAAGACAAGCTTCTAACTCCAAAGACTATAATAATGCTAGTTTCAATTAAAAAAAATCAACACTTTTTATTGATAAAATAGAAATAACTACCATAAAATGAATTATAAAAATTATGATTTCTGACCAAATGTGCATTCAAAATGTGAACTGTAAAGGGAAACTGAAAAATGTGAGCTTTATCAGTGATTGATGTCAGCCTTTTCAGAATTCTTCATAAGTCCTTTTTCAAGGACCATCTCCATACTTCACTTCTATTTGAGAATATAACACATTTGAAGTTCTTTGACTTTCTTAAACAACAACTCTACAGAAAAATAATAAATGCAAAGATCAGGATACTTGTGATGTTTCTAGTGTTCAGCTATTAAATGGCAATTTTTGGCTGCCAGAAAAAGAAAATACAATGAATAGATAAAATATTCTTGCAATACTTCAAACAGAGATTAGCAGAGATTCAGGAATGAAAAGGAAGTAGCAATGAAAGATTTAATTCATCCGATGAAATAAAAATAGCTGCATTGAGCCTTAAAAAAGAAGTGCTAAAAAAAATCTGATGAGTTTTGACATACAAACTTAATTACACTCAGATTTTATTTTTTTTTGTATGTGTATCTAAATGTGGATACAGGGGTCTATTTTTAAAGATCAATTCATTTTCAAAATCAGAAAGATTCTGACATGCTCCTGACAGCCCCAGAGCTCTGTTACTCCCAAAATCATGCTTCTCTGTCTCTCTCAAGGTACATAAAGAACCCAGCTGAAGATCCTGCAAGTTTTCCTTTACTTTAACATCTATCCCAAGTGGATATACCTGCCTTTGATCCACATCAGAGGCAACATGGCTGGGCTCCTTTAATGCTTTTCTTTTTTAACCTAAGGTTGACATCAGGTATTTTCCTGAGTAGTGACATCTAGAAGTGAAAATAGATATGTACAAATAAAATGTGTGAACTTACATAAGCAAAGTGCAATGATGCATTTAGATATTTCTTTTCAAGCAGAAGTATAAATGAAGTACTTAGGTTTTTGTGTTTGTCTCATTTTGTTCATGATATTCCTGTTTCAAACAGAAATGACAATCTATGGAATTATTTAGTTAAAATGCTGGGACTAGCTTCACCAGGAGCATTTCTCATTAAAATGACAGCTCTTTCAAGACATCCTTTCATTCTCAGCCTCCATGTCTTACATTCCTACACTGAATAGAAAACATCAAAACAGGATGAGAAACATGAAAGTAGCTTTTAATCCTGCAACTGTCCACAGAAGTGACTTGCCCACATGAACAACTTGGAAGAAGTTCCAAAGTCAGGATAAAAGATTTCCTCTAAAAAGAGGAAAGGGTTCCAGGAAAAAGTCTTCTGAAGATTACTAACAATTTATGGTCCCAGACCAAGTTCTTCATCCCTTGAAAATAATCTCTTAAATTGTACCCATGAACTGTCTCTCCTATAAAGAAGAGGACTGAAAGCAGGTGTTGTGCTGCTGTCCTGGACAGCTCACACTGCTTGGAGCAGCCTGGAGTGACCCACCAGTGAATCCCTGCACTGGGAGAAGGCCTGAAGACAACAGGGAAGGACCATGTGCTCACAAAGCTCAGAAGGCAATTCGGGAAGCAACCACAGCTACCAAGAAGGAATCTGAACAAAACCAAACAAACCCACTCCAAGTAAAAAAAACACAAACAAAAAAATCCAATCAAAAAAAACCCATCCTTGTACAATAATGACATTTTTGCTGAAAGCCTTGAAAGAGCAGACAAGGTGAATTCCAGTGAATTAATTTCTGTTCTCTACTTAGAACTCCAAGGCGAGAGAGAGAGAGAGAGAATCATCAATAACATTTTAAGTGTTTTGTGGATGCTACTCAAGTTGTGCATTTCTCTTTACAAAAGCTTAGATTTCTAAGGTGGTTTGCATGACAATGTGAAGTGCATATCAACTAAAACAATTCACAATCAGATCAGTACTAATTACTGTAACATCTAATGCTGCCAGGGCAACTTCTCACACCCAATTTTCACTCAATATGCATTAAAAAGTCACTGTCACCTCTGAGCAACAGTGTAATGAATCATCATTGGGATTTATAACAAATTTGACAATTCGGCAATCAAAAGACATTTGAATATTCTACTGATCATTTCAGAGCCTGCAAAAACATAACCATTTCACGTTCTGGGGAAAGCATGTCCATGGCAGTGCAGAGGGCAGTGGTGACATTACAGAGTGCAGCACATGCTCAGGAATTCATGATTAAAAACCACAAACAGAGCATCTGACACTCTTCTCTTAAGATTCAGAACACGGTATCTCAACAACAGCACTGAAAGTTTAGAATAAGCACTACCTGTAACTACAATTCAGCATGACTTTATCACTCAGTCTCCAAAATGTATTTGAAAATATCCAGTGAGTATGGAAGGATAGGTTCTTCAGTATTTGATCTGCTTGCTTGCCTGCAATGGGGGAAGAGGGAGAGCAGGGGGAACAGAGGAGAGCTTTTAAAATTTATTCTTTGCCCATAAAATCCTGGAGAGCCAGGAGGCAGCAGCACTGACAGGCAGCGCAGTGTCTCTGGGCACCCCTGGGTTTACAAACCCTCCAGGCAGCACCCACCAGCGAGCCCAGTTCCATTGCAGGATCCATCTCTAACCCGGCCCAGGACAGCTGAGGAATGATCTCCCTCCCACTGCCCTGACCACTGAGTCAGAACAGCACAAAAGCAGGAGTCAAAGGCTGGTGCAGGAGACCACAGAGCCAATAAAACTCTGAGTGTCACGAAGGCTCTCCCCCAGGCTCTCACTTCTCACCCGTAATGAGGAATACATTTTTAACTCATCTTGTTTCATACAACAGAACATTAGAACAATGCAGGCAGCCTCCCAGGTTAAAACCCTAAAAATAGTTCTTATTTCCATGTATCTCTTTCTTCCATATATCAAATATTACTATTTATTGTACTTTATCACTGTTTATCACTGAGTCTCATTTACTCAAACTTTTCAGTAATGGGACCCTTCCACTGTACATCTGTATCCAACCTCACAGGGAGCTCCAAGCCTGACTGTGTTTATACAGCAACACATGCAGTTCATATGATGAGTAGAATATTCCATTAGTGTCCCAAGTGATCTGAGAAGTCCATAATGCCCTGTTTTGGCAGAGTGACTATGGCTATGCTCACTAGAATGTGCTCCAAACTTTGAGAATAACATAAATATTTACAAGAAATTTGCTCTTGAAGAGGAACATCAACAGAACTATTCAGGAATTGTTTGGCTGTGTTGAAATAGAGATTAATTTTTCTGCCTGGAACCCTCTGCAGCTTTCACCATGACAAAAATCATTACACAAGAAATTTTTGGGAGGTTTCCAAAGTCCATTCATTCCCCAGCATTCATAGCTACTTAATCCCTTCAAGAAATGCATGCCTTTAGCTACAGGAGATGTCTGAACTAAGAAGTACATCATACCTTTAGTCTAGACAATTAATTAAACCACCAGAAGTAATGCACAAACAGCAGGAAACTGTTTTCTATTCTTTAATAAAAACACAATAATGTATTCAGAAATATTCAGTAAATTACAGCTACAACCAAGAGGAATATATTTAAAAGAAATGAGATTTTACATTAAAAAAATATATTCCTCATGCACCCTGCTGACAACATACAGATCATAAATTTTAACACTTTGGGCCTCTCTCTCTTTAGAAACAAGCCAGATGCCAGCACTGAAAGTACTCCCCTCTGAAATATAAGCAACTTCTCTTCATTGGAAGACTCTGGTTTTTGTTAGAAGTTTCATACATGTACTGGAGCACAAGATTTGGGTCTCAGCTTTGTTTTCACTTGTTTCATTCAATTTTGTAGATTAAGTCTGATGTTAAACATCTTCTTAATACCTTTTGCAAATATGCTGTTCAAAACACAAGAATTTACCACCTGCATGTCAGGGACTTCAAAGCTTCTTAAAGTCTAATCCCATAAAAATGAAACCATTAAGTTGCAATGTTGGACACCGGGATTGGATCCACGACGAGAATTCAGTAACCAAATTAGAAACAAAAAGGGACAATTAAGACAGTCAAGAGAAAGAAAGGCCTGAAAGAGAGATAGGAAGAAAAAGGTATGAAGGTCTAACCATTATGGGTTCCTCTCTGGACTGAATCTTGTATTAGGGTTTAATAAGACACACACAGTGTAGATCTATTGTATGCTACCAGCCCCGTGCCCTGCTCCTGGGCTGGGAGCTGTGCCCTGACCATACTCATGGACAGCCCCTCCCTGGGCAGGCCAGGACACCTCCCTGTCTCCACTGCTCCCAGAGCAAAGGGGGCTCCCCTGGCCAGTCACCTCTGCTCACTCCCCCTCCTCAAGTGCAAACACACCTGCAGAAGGAGATGCTACACCATGTGAACTCGGGCACAAGAGTGTCCCCTTGCTCTCCTGGCCCAGATGTGCACCTTCCAGCCAAGTTCTTGATCCAATGCAAGCAATGTTTCTGTATAAACAGTGGCTGGGAGTAGCACAGCTGCAGAAAATTAAATGGCTCCTATCTCTTGGTGAGCAGGACACATGATTTATGTTGGATTACAAAGATTAGGCCCCTTTCTTATTTAATCGGGATTTGTCTTGTAAAGTGTTTGATAAACCTGTCAAATCACTGCTGTTGATTATACACTTGAAGGACCTGTTGTATAACTTTAATGTAATGCAATTAATTATATTTCTGTAGAATTTGCACTGATTCAGCCTAAAGTCATGCTAGAGACTGCTAGCAAAGGGCTGGCCATGCTTGCTCCAACAGGAGGTCAAAGGAAAGCGTGGGGGCTTTTTTCATTCCTTGAAATCAAAACCACCTACTCCAGAATATAATAGAGGGCCTTTTAAGTGAAATACTTCTCTGGCATTCCTAGCAAGCCCCTGCCTTATAGAAATGATTCATTAACTTTAAGCGGTATGTTTTCTTATTTTGAGCATTCATTCCAAAATTTTAAAGATCCGTTGACAGATCAGCCCTAGACATTACCTATTAAAATGTTAAGCTACACTTGATGAAATGTAATTATAGCACTTCTGACATCTTTAGGTAACACACACGTTTAAGTCATATTAAAGAAAATTAAATTCAACAAAATATAAGTTGAAGTTTTAAAGCTCTGAAGAAATAACAACATGTCAACCTGAAATTTAATTTGAAAATTGCCTACACAAAACCACAATTAAACCTATTTCTGAAGGTTTAAGCCCAGCAACATACTTTGAAATGGTCTCTCACCCCAAGACTAATGGCATCACTTCAAAACATAACAAAAAACATCATTAGTCTGGTCTGGCAACTGCTTATCCAAGCTGTCCAGCCATGGCAATATCCTGTGCATTCCATTAATAACATAGAATTGAGGCACATAATTCTGGGGAAACATTTACAGATTGATTGGTAAATAAATAATCTGATCACTTAGTAGTTCCAGAATTTGAAGAATTCTGGTTTGAAGAATTCAAGTTTGAAGTATGGAACAAAGCTGCCACTCTCTCCATCAGTATAAATAAAAAAAATAAAAAAAAAAAAAGTTCTTTTTGAAGAGGCAAATATTTATAGTGGTCTGAGTGGACTTCCCCATAACACTAAAATAGGTTGTATTCAGAGTTTACTGAATGAATAACAATGAGTGTTTTCTTTCATATGCATTTGTCTTCTTGGGAAAGCAGTCACTGCATCACAACAAATGTTACTGAAACTAAATCTAAATGTGCACTAACATTCACAAGTCACAAAACCGCTATAAAGTTCAATTAACCTGAATCCCCCGCTGCACAATCCAGTATTTATGCCTTATTCCAGGGCATTCTTTAATGCATGACCTAGAATTGTTTCCATTCTTTTACACCCAGAACTACCAATGCAAAAAAGCTCCAGGGTCTTCCTTCTTTTCTGAGGTACCTTGGTGCCCATTTCCAAGAGGGAGCACAGGCAAACCAAACCTGTTTTAATAAGGAGTATTCCTAGATGCCAAGTATACCCACTGGCATTCTGCAGGACCGAAAACAGCTTGAGGAGAGGGAGGAAACTTCTCAAGCTCCCTTCAAGGTTCCCTGTGCTCGATGGTTTCCCTGGTGCCTCTCAGCTGGCTTTGCTCACTCCAGCCTGATTTCCCTTCAGGACGTGATTAATTCCTTCAGTGCAGCTCTCAACAATTTCAGTGTGGGTAACAAAACACTTGGTGACTCTGCGGTAACAAACCAATTCCTCTCTGGTATCAATGGCCAGCTATCACTTAAGGACTTCCCTGCAAGACTAAACAGTCCTATTTTCTATGGAAAATAAAAGCTAATTAGTTGTTCCATTCTACAAGCAAAATTCTGCTTTCCCCACTCTGCTCTCTGCAATTTAGTCTTCTTTCAGTTGAACCTTCAGGGTTTTTTCTGCTCATTAATTACAAGAGATACATAGGGGCTCATCTATTTTTCGCTAAGATGAGGATATATCCTTTAGAACTGAGCTCCCTGGAGTCACCCAGGAAGTGGATTAGGTCTGTAATTTGCAGGAATTTCAGTATGTTTCTCTTTTATTGCACAGCTTCCTAGCTACATATTGCAGTTAATGCTCCATGTAAATCTATTCCTTGAGACTTCAGCTTGGCAGGCACATAAAAACACAGTCTTGGCCTATATTGAAGAGAGAGCGAAGGAAACTGGCATTTTATACTGGAAGGCCAATTACAACTTTCTGAACTGGATTCTGCCAGCTTCTGCTGAGAAACAGAATATTTCTCCCAGAAAGTACTTCCAAATCTTGATCAGAGCAGCCACAGTGCTGTCACACTAAATTAAAAGTTACGTTTAAATTTACACTATAACAGAGTTGCATTTATTTGACTGAAATCATGTTTGTAGCTTTTTCTAAACTTTTTTTTAATAACTGTTTCATTAAAAAGAGTATTTTGATGACTTTGTCGCTAAAAAATACCAAAACCAAAATAACAAAATTAAGTGGTGCACAAACTGAAAACAAAATAAATTACAAAAGCAGAATTTCAGTCTTCATATAAATTAGAGGGCATGAATGAGACAGGAAGGTATCACTGCAGCTTGTGAATTATTACAGATCTTGAATTTCCCATCCTCATGCACCAACCCCTGAGCCCTGCAGAGACCACAAGTGCTGAACGCTGCTGCTGTTTGTGGCTGCTGCAGTACTGATGGACAATATAACCAACTCCCCCTGCAGCTCCCTGGAGAGATCAAGAGTGAGCAGAGATTTCCGTAAACAGCACCTAAACAATCTCCTCTCCATTCCTTCAATTAGGGAAAAACTTTGCCCAAGATATACAGGAACGTGCCATTACTCCACCTTCACTCCTATGCACACCTTGCATTTCTGCTCAGCCGAGTTTCCAGTTACCACTCCCAATATCAAAGATTTTGTTCTTTGAACAAGCAAATGACAAAAACTACCACCAAAAACCCAGCAGCTTAGCCAATGTTTCAACACAGAGTGCAGAGGGATAGTGGTGCCAGACTGAAAAATGCAAGTTATGATTGAAGAATGGAAACACAACAGGAGAGCTTGTAGAAGTAGTGGCGAGTTTGTAAAACTGGTGGAAGAGACTGAGGATCTGGAAGCAGTAAATAAAAAGGTTTGACAGCCGTTTCATTGCGCCAGGGAGAACTACAAGAGAAGGGAACTTGGGGTCCTGGAAAAGAGGATCTGGTAGGGGGCACTGAATAGGTTAACTGTTGTTTGGGATGTGCTGTTGGGAACTGAAGGTGTTGTGCCTGAGGCTCAGGAATGAGTTGGAAAGGTCCAAGAGCTCCTGAGTGATCAGTAAGTGGAACATGAGCAGACCACCTGCAAGATACTGGAGGGGAGTTGAAGCAGGGTTAAACAGGTTCAGCAGCCTCCTACCAAGTGTTCCTTAACACTACTCTTCCTTTCTAAAGACACAATTCCGTCATGCTTGTTCTCTTGTTTAGCTGTTAAAAATAGGATGAGAGGCAAAAAATGCCTGGTCTTTACAGTCATGGACTATCTGACACAAATAACCCATGGGTTAGAGCCCAGCCCAGTTTCCTTCCTCCGCTCTGACACCAGCCAAGCAGATAACTGTGCACCCCGCAGTGCTGAGCAGGCACAGCCATTGGCCACGGCTGTTTTAAAGCTGCTGGTCCCACTGTCAGTGTCAACCAATGACTCCCATAAAGCTACAGGGACTTTGGGGACCTCTTACTAAGTATTAATCTACACAGACAGTATTACGGCTTCCAGTCTGGGTGAACATATACCTGTTTTGTTATTCTTATTTCGGCTCCCAACACTGGACAGTTTTGTTCAGCTTGGCCTGGATTTCCTGCACATAATATGAGCCTGAGCAGTCTCAGCAGCACCCCTGTGCACTTGGGGCCTATATAAAGTGTCTGAGTTCTTTACTGAGGTCTTCCAGGTGCTGAACAACCATTCCAGTGTTTTTATTTCAGTGAGCACTTAGCTAAGAGTGGCAATATAGGTCACTCCTCACTTGAGCCCAGAAGGTGTTTTCATTTCTTGATTGCCACACAATTGTCACCTACAAAGGCCAGCAGTGGACTTGGCTTCAATATCCTTATCTCAAGTGTGCTGCACTATAGGACTACAAATATCAAAATCTCTCCAAAGTTTGTGTTCAATTTACACAACATGTAATTGCAACTGAGGAATCATCTTTACTTTCAGAATGCTTACTGGACTCTTTTTGGCCATACCAGGTGGTTTATGAGCTGTAATTTTAACAGTGCAGCCATACAGATGCTGCCTCAAATCCCCTCCAGTGTCTTGCAGATGGTCTGCTCATGTTCCCCTTACTGATCACTCAGGAGCTCTTGGACCTTTCCAACTCATTCCTAACTCTTACTTTAGTAAGTTTTCTTGCAAGTCACCACCCTCAAGTACAGCCTTTATAAAGTTACAAACACTGCTGTGACATCTGTGGCCAGTAGAAAAAGCAAAAAAGAGGAAACTGCTAGAAAAAAAATAGGAATCCAAAAGTAAGGCTAGCTACTAAGAACATCATACCACATTTCTGGAGCTTGGCAGCCCAGCCAGTTCACAGCCAGACACAAAACTGCTCCCTATTACATCCAGATTCAGGAGGCCAGGTAATAAAGAGGTGACAACACCACTTTTCTCTCTCTTTAACTTCTGTTTAGCTGCTTTGTGATGTAACTTCTGAACATAAAATTAAAATCTGAACGAAAAAGTCGAAACATACATATGGTGTCTTTTTAGCATCCATACAGAAAATGCACACCAAGGCAGACAATTTAAAATGAACTCCTCTTACGTGGATTCCTCATTAAAACAGTGGGAGATTTTTTTTTTCCCCAAATAAAATGGTTGATTTTTTTACATTCTTCTTAAAAACAACACAAATGCTAGAAAGAGGGAGAGTTTGATTATTGCTGTAAATCTCCTCCTGCATTTAATACAAATGAGTGCAAAAGAAGACTCTGATAAACAATATGTGCAAGTACATTGATAATCCTTATGAATCCAGGGAGAGAAAGAACTCCTGGCACATAAATGGCACCAGAGTAGCTGTGCTGGTGAAGTGTCAGTGTGGAATGGATGTTCCACGGACATAATGTGTTCAGGTAAGACAATGCCCCCTTTTCATGGCACGATTCAAACTGTTTTTAGCTGAGATAGTTTTGATTTACACCAAACCATAACAGGAGCATCTGGTGATCTTAGCTGGTGTTCCACTGCCTATTGCTAACAGTGGGTAAATATTAATCATCTCTCACAGATCTCAGTCAAATGGCTCACTAAGAAATGGCAGCTTGAAGTTTTTCTTCATATTTTTCTTCCTAATCCCCTCCTCAGATACGTCTTCTGCCCCTCCAGGCATTTCTAGTATTATGGACAGAGAATGAGTAACAAGACAAATATTCTCCACAAAACCTTCTGTGGCTGTGGCCATTTCAGCAAAAATTTACAAAATATTATTTGTGACAAGATTTTCAGAGTCCTACTTCTCAAAATAACGAGGTATTATCAGAAATTTACTCCAAGCTTTCCATCCCAACTGACATTCAAAATTAATCTAATGATCCTTCCTGTGTTACCTACCCGAGCTAAGTCTGGCATCCTCTCATACTGAGGGCTGATCCTTCTCTCCCAAAGGAACTGGACTGTGCATGGCCTTGATTTGTTACACTAGTGGGTACCCTGAGCAGTCCGGCTGCAATTTAAGAGCCAAATTCCCGAGCTTTGGGACTCCTGCTGCCCACAGGGAAGGTGAGAGCAGAGCACAGGCACTGGCACTGCTCCAAGTTGTGTCTCACATTTGTCCCCCCTCTTCTTAAGTTGACACTGAACATTTTGTACAAAAAACTGAAAACTTCTTTTTCCCTCCTGTCCCCTTCAAGAGCTCCTGTCAGCAATTTCAAGTAAACCAAGTTCATCATTCCTCATTGCTGCATTAGAGACACTGATAAACACAGAAAAGGGATTTTACATTTTCCAGAGATGCTTGGCATGTTGTTATCAATAGGAAGATTTTACTTGAAAAATCAATGGTTGCTAATACACAGACAATAACATGAAATGTGAAGATTAGTTAAAATTCCCAAGCCAAGCTCAAAATAAAGGGGAACTCCAATCTCACAGTTACTATTGACAAATGCAAAATTTTCCTCAGTACCTATTTGGTAAACTAAAAAGGCCAAGGCAGCTGAGAGTCCTAGGCCAAATGAATTGTCTAGCAGAGAAAAACCAAGGTACTGTTGTATAATTCAGTCTATGTCTCTCTCAAAAAATAAAAATGGCCAAATAACAAAACACTTAAATTCACAGAAGAGATGGATATTTGTAATCCTTGTGTCTAATTAAGGTAATTAGAGCTTTGCGTAATTTTTACCAGCAACTTGTTGTCTTCATTTATTTGCTTTTGATATTCCCAGCCTAGATGGCTGTAATCCCTTATGCTGAATCCCAAATTGTTTCTGGACAATAAGCTGAACCCAAAGGGTCAGAAAAGCATGATTAATTTCTAAGGTCGTTTACAGAAAGATGGATGACAAGAAAATGCAGCAAACATTTCTGTCCTTATGGTACCACCAAACAAAGCATAGGCTTGTCCCCCTTCAAATCAGCTGTGAGAGATTTGGTGTTCCCCTGAGAGCAGCTGTGACAAAGTGGAAGTGGTGACTCACTAGTGACACAATAAGAAAAGTCTTCGTCAAAGTGTAAACAATCCTTTTCCCTTCCCAGTCTGTTTGCTTCTGGCTGACAAATACACATTTCCGGAACAAAAACCTAAACCTATTATCTATAGGGGCAATCATTTTGGGTATCAAATAATCCGTTCAAATTTTTGTAGGTGATTAGAGTGAAAAATAGGTGCCATGTGAACACGAACCAAAGGCAGATGGACTGCTGAGAATTAGTGATGAGTCAAGTTGCTTAATGACGAACTCACGCTAAGTTCTAGTCAGGACAACAATTGATTCCCTTTAGGTTGTCCCCGAAGGCTCTATCTATCAAACACAGCCCTTCCAACCTACTTGACAAAACTGCTTGTGGCATAAAGATTTTCTTTCATGTTTATCACAGAAATTAATCGATTACTTGACAAATACTAGTGGTTGTTATTCTGCCTTCCAGTTTCTAATGAATCAAAAGTTGTCTGTGTTGACCAGTGACCTTTACCTTGCATGCCCCTGATCTGTGTTGAAACGGTTTTTTTAAATGTCAGCATCTAACTCCTGCTCAAAAAGAAAAGTGTTCAAAATATTTTATAAATTGTCTTTCAATGAAACACACATTAATGCCTTAGACACACAGGCTATTACTATAAAGGGACAAATATATGACAACTACTAGATATTATTCAACCTACAACTGAAGCTAAAAATAATGAATTGCAACAGAAATATTATTTAACATTCTATATGCAAAACTCAAAATTATAACATTGGAAGTCCTTCCGTATCAGCACACCTCTGCATATTCCCTTTGCAAGGGAATTTTTTTTTTAAGTAGTTCTTTACCTGTGTTTATCAGAAAAATAAACAACCTTTCAAAACTATTTCCCTGACTAAATTGTAAGAATATTTTCTCTGTGTGAAATCAAGCAATGCAGCAAGTGCTGAGTGACTTCCAAGCGCTATTAGTTTCAAAGAATACATTTAGGGCACACCTTCAGGTATGGCAGTAAGTCAATAAACTGCTCCCTGAAGACTGTGTGACCTGCCTGTGGGGCCTGGGCAAGTCCCTCATCTCCAGGGCAATTCCTGGGAACAGCCACTGCTGTGACTTCCTTGCCTCAGGAAGGTCAGCTGGGGCATCTGCATGTCCTGCCTGGCACCAGGACCAGCCCACCCAGCACCAAGGAGGGTGCTTTTCAGCTTCTCCAACCAATCTTCTCCAACCAACGCAGCATTTAAGACACTCAACCAACAGACACTTCAGGAGGGAACATCAACTCTGCACTCTTTCTGGCAGGGCTTCTAAGGGGAGATCGTTCTTGATTTCAATCTATGCACTCGGATTTGACCTCACCTGGGAAAGATACAACTCACGTTTAGCAAAACCTGTTAAGCCTTATGATTAACGGGAGGGAAAGATGCTTTTAACAGGTTTCAATTTTCCCCTAACTCATTTTTCTCTAGGCAAAGAACAGTTGTTTGGAACAGTGAAATCTGGCAGACAGTTAACCTTTATTTCAGAGAGACAAATTACTTTTTCATCATAGTTTATCAAATCAGCAATTCAGCTCCATAGATCAACACAGTAGGAAAATTTTATCAGATCTGAAAGAGGACTTTACTGAGAACAGATTGGCTCAAAATAAGATATGGCTGCTTCTGCAAGGAAAAACACCAGAGGTTTTCATGGTACTCAGAAATGAGGAATGGGAACAGGGAAATCAGAGGAAGCAGAATGGTTTGAACTGCCACAAATCTTTTCCTGCAATCTCTTAACATAGGGAAAGCCAGCTGTCTATTGTGGATTAGAGACATAAACCCTGTCTCCACACAGGCTTCTTTCGCTGCTTCACCTTCCCAATATGAAAAGCAAAATAGCATTGTTTTCTATAATTATATGAGGAGAGGACTGACAAAAGCATATGGTAAGCACAGAAAGCTTGACACAAACAATTAAACTAAACTTCGGTGTGCTGAAGAGACACAGGGGGAAATGCTTCAGATAGAATTTGTGGGTACCAGACACTGAGATGTAGGTTGATTTTAGTTCCCATTGCCTATGTGCTCCATGAGAGCAACACAACACAAACAGGCTCCTCTAGTTTAACATCAGTTTCTGCAAACCTGCGTGGCCTGTTGCTCATTCTCACCATCTTTTCTGTGTTCTCCCATCACGTCTGAAAAGCAAACACGAGATTGGTTCAAGTCCTTTCCCAAAGAATATTAGCTCTCCAGGCTCACGTTTCCAACTCTCCAGCCACACACGACCAAACTACAATAAGCAAAGCCACACAGTTACAGTGAGAACAGGCAAAATATAAACATACAAATGGCAGCAAAATTTCCTTTGCATAAAGGACTGACAGTTCTCCTCCAAACCGCATGCCTCTGCCTGTTCATCTCCCTGAGTTTATTTGGAAAGGCTTTTTTTTTCCTCTGTGTTATAGGTAAATTACAACTTCATTAGTATCTGAGCACTAACATCAATCGCCTATGAAATAGGTTTCACACTGTTGTCCTGGGGTACAGAAATAGAGTGCATATACTCATAATGAACTAACTTTTACATCTTTTACTAAATTCTGCTGCAGTTGGATTCTCAGGAATGTTCAAGTTGATGACTGAATATGGTTTTGCCCCTGTTAAAAACAAACCTCTGATGTTGTAGAAATGCAAATTAAAAAAAAATTCTAAAATAAGTTGTGCTTTATTGCTTCCTGATTTCCAGTGCAGTTACTGCTCTTGAATACCATCCTTAATACACCTTGAGGCTACGGTGAAGTTGGCTGATTCCCCTGAGTTCTCTAGACAAACACCATTTGGGGAATGAGAATAAATAGCTCTGAGAATCTTGAATTATTGAAATAAAGTTACATCTGAAACATTTCTTCCCAGCTTCTATTTTTCTTCTTCCAAGTTTTCTGGTGATGGAAAAGACTTTTCTGACTCTTACTCCACATAAAACCAGGCAAGTGCCTTTTTCCTTGCCCAGCTCAGCACAGAGCAAGCAGCTGCCACGGAAAGCCAGGGAGTGGAGGTGGATCAGTGCCACCTCCTCCCATGGGAACATGCTGGCAGAGCCACATGAGCTGTCACCAGCAGAGCTCTCTAGGAAAGGGAAACTCAAAAGTGCCCTGGAACATGGGGCCCTATGGAACCCTAAGGAATACTCTAAAAGCCAACAGGACTTAAAGAAGATTCAGCACTACACATATTTGCAAACGCTACTGCAGAATTGAGGACACTGCAGCTTGAAAGGAAACATTCAGTTTCTACAGACACTACTCTGAGGAAAACGAGACTGAAAAAATTGCTTGAGAATGTCATTGCTGTCAACACAGGTGGAGAGCGAGGGAAACCACTTCTGTCAAGAAAGCATATTATTCTCTTTTCAAGCAACTCTTCATGCAATCAATTTTCTCTGTGCTGAAGGGGACAATGAGGCTTTGCCTAAAATAATAGTACTGTGGATAAGCATCAAAAAAACCCTGATTATAGGTCAGGTGCCGAGGAAGATGAGAACAGGAACAAAGGAGTAGTGACATGCTGTTGCCATGTACACCACAGATATTATTTTGCTCATTAATTGCTCACTACATCCCATTAAAGTAGTTGTTGCTGCGAATTCTGCCAGCACTCCTGCAAAAAACAGCATAAAGCAAAATTGTGATTCACTAAGAGTAACAATGAAAAGAGTTTTACCAGTTTGAGTAGTGGTTCTCTGAACCAGGCTTGGCTCAGTCCTTAGCAGGAGGGCAACTGTCAGGATCATAAGGAACTTTTCAAACTTCACTCTCATCATGCAGAACAGTTTAATTCTTTCAAAGGCAAATCAAAAAGCACTTTTCAAACATCAGAGATTTAGGCCTCAGAACACCCATGGAATTAAAGTAGTAATATCATCTTATCTATTGTCCTTCCAATTGCTGGGAATGCTGAGGGAAGAAAGAAGAAGAGCCAGCAGATCAATAGCTGGCTCTGAGCCTGGCGTGAGCAGCAGAGTTTTGGGGTTTGCGATCATGGGTCAGTTCCCACAACGGGTCTGCTGACAGCACACAGAGTGCACCTGTGTCCAAGGGGGAAGGGATCTGTGCATGGGATGTCGTGGGATCACTGCCAGAGCTTTAAACTAGGTTTGAAGGGGAAGAGAGACGAAAGCAGGCTCACGGGAGGTGCGGCTGGGGGCAGCAGCCAGCATTAGAGGGATGATGGGCCAGGGAGCTCCCTCAGCCTGCCCCTCAGGGGAGCCAGGGCATGGAAGGGCACAGACATCACACACCAGGGACACTGTGTAGTGGGCACCAAGGAAACACAGTGGGATGATTCCCACAATTGAAGTTCTGCAATGGATGGCCCTAAACTCCTCAGCACTTCGTTCTTCTCTCAGTTCTGGCAAAAAAAGTGGCTGCTTAGCTGTGGTTGCTTGCAATTCCCCTTTGACAGCATGCCCATTTAAACTTCAATTACCATTTAGCTTCAATTACTTTTTCTTAGATACAGAAAATACACTTTCAAGTAGCATATCAATTAATTAACATATAATTAATGATATACATTCTACCATGTATATCATCATATTGTCTTATACTTTTCCTATGAAATCTAATGGAAATTCTGAGAAACTACACAGCATAGGGTGACACTCTGATCTGAATTTAGATCAGTGTCTGTGGCACTAATAATGGATTCATTTATAAACTTACACATATCCTAAACATTGAGAATCTTTGGGTTTAAATAATAAACAGAGCAAGTGAATTGAAGTTCTGCTGCAGGAGGCGGATGTATTTGTAGGATACGTTCCATGAGACATACCAGCTCTGAGGCAGGTGGCCCCCTGTCAACCGGGAATTATATATAGCATCCATTACTGCCATGGAGAGAAGTACAAGTGAATCACCCATCACCAGATTAATTTATAGTAGGAAAACACCTGCCTGCTCACCTGTTTCTTTGCATTCCTTTGTGCAATTAAAATGTGAGCTTTGTTTTAAAGGGCTGTTTGCTAAAATCCATAGACTAGAGGGAAGGGCTTGTTAAACTGAATAAGAAACAACTGAAAACACCAACAGCCTCCTCAGTCAGTTCTGAGACACCTTCTTCTTATCCAAGACCAAAATTATTTTAAACCCTGAGGTTTCTTCCAGTCTGAGTTATTCTGTGAATTGTGTGGTTACTCAAAATGCAGGAGAGAACTCTGGGTGACCTTCACCTGCATTACTGAAGAAGAATTGCTGTTGGTTTTTTGTTTTCCCTACAGTCATAACATTCTATTGTCATTTGGAAAAAGTGCAAAAAACACACACAGTAGGTATAGAATTATTTTTTAAATGTGACAACTGTGCAATTTTAGAGTATTATCTCTAGCATATCAGTGCTCCATTTCTGGGCCATGGAAGACAAAAGTCAAAAAATGTGAATATACTCTTAAAACATTAAAGATCCTGAAGTCTACACATAAAAAGCATTCAGCTATTTCAAAATGAGTGATTAGAAATTACAGATATTTTTCCTTCATCAACCTGTCATTTCAGGGTATGGGACATAGCTGTTGCTAGAAGCACTCAAATTTGGGCAGGATAATAGTTATCTGCAACTTTTCTTCAAGAATGAAAAACAATGTAAATTTGCCACCTACTATATATACAACAGAAGGAGAACATGCAGGCATAGCATAATCACTGCTTTTACTTTCTAATTAATCTCACAACTCTTGACTTTGGCTCTTATTTAAATCATTTCCTCTCTAACTATAAAAACATCATCTATATTTTTTATAACTGGATACTTGAACGTGGGGCAGGAGGTACAGGTTCTTCTTTAAAATATGGCTACAGCAAAAAGAATCTCCACATCATTTGCTGTAAAAAACTTCCAGCTAGACACTACGAAATAGTTTAGGAGTGACAGATTTGCAAAGCTGCAGAAAACGCCAACAATATTGCATTAAATAAATCTTCCTCAACATCGATGGCCACTATCTTGCCATGAACTGGAGAACTGTCTGTTTGGCACATACAATTTGAAATAAGAGATGAGCTCCTCCAGCTCTTTCTGAAGATGTTTTTTCAGTTATCAAATTCAGTATCTTTCATATGCAGGAAGCAGGGAAAGAAAAGTTTTAGAGAGAGGGAAAGAAAAGCCCCCAGTAAATCCTGCAATTGGGCAGATAAAGCTCTGCACACCAGTTTCTCTAACAGTAAACTAGAGGTAACAGTTACAAATCTTTGTTAAATTGCTCTGTAATAACCAGGGATCGTTTCACACAGTTCAGACACAAAACTATCCCTAGGGTAAAACAGAGCAGCAGTTTAATGAAGCACAGCCACGCAACGGAACACAATTTTGCTCCAGAAGCAAAACCAGAACAAAGCAATTTTCATTTTCCTTATTTTTGAAAGGAGTCTAAGTAGGCAAGGAGCTATGTGAGTTTTGGTCAAGACATTGGCCTTTAAAATTGCATTATTGCAGAAAAACATACCCTTTCTATAGGGTTTTTCTTTTAACTTGCCCATACACTTGAAGACTTTTCCATACTAGCTAAAGTTTCTGGATGGACACTTTCACACTCTTACACCACTCATCTAAAAGGACACTGTTCACTTGGAAAATTACATTTGTGGGAGAAAAATGAGGGATGAGTGCAAACAAGTACAAAATTCTGCTGGCTCTGCTGGTTTACAGAAAAGTTCACAGATAAATTTCTGAATAAACCTGAAGTGTCCCACATTTTTTTCAGACCACACAATTGCATCCACCTTTAAAACAAAATATCATAAGACTATCCATCTAGAAATTCCTTCTGAGCCTAGACAATATATCCTTCCCCTCATCCCCACAAAAGAAGTTAGCAAGGGAATTTTCTTTTGAGAATTGAGGATCACTGCTCAAGAAAAACTTGGATGGGAGTCCATAAATCAGTGTCACTCAGCACAGTCCTTTGGATGCTTAGTTTGATTCTTAAAGACTCACAGAGCCCCACCATGAGAGAAAAAACATTAGAGATTTTTTACAAGCATTAGAAGGGAGCTCAGGCTTTATTGGCAATACTATTAGTACAAAACCAAGCCATCTCCAGCTGTTATAAACTAGTGCAGATTCACTGGAGTCAACTTAATGGCCTTATTCAGGATCACCGGAGAATCTGAACCAAAATGACAACAAATAGTTTGAAACAGCCACACATTTCTGAGTCTGCAGAGACTGCTTTTAAAGGTTCTGAGCATTTGGAAACTTGCACATATATATATATACACACACATGTATATAAATCCTTGTAACATTTTGATGATCTAAGATTAAGACAAAACACTATTCTAATCCCAAAATAGCACATTCGTGATGCAACATACAGGAAAAAAAGCCCACCTTTTGAAAGGAATAAATTAAACTCAAAACATATTTTGAGCTTCTTTTTTATGAAAGCTACTTTGGGATATACGACCAACCCTTAAGGTTCATTCATTCATTGCTAATGAGACAGGTGGGATTACTCAGGCAGGAAGCAGGGCATTAGTGATTCCAGCTCAGATCCTACTGAATATAGCAAATGTTAACGGAACGTCTGAAAGGAAACAAGGGATACAGAAAAGCTTGAAATAAGTGATGAGTCAAAGAACACTAAAACAACTGTCCTAAGCACTAAAAAGTCCTCCCACCCCACCAGCTATCAAAAGAGTTGGAAAAATATTTGTATATACATCCTGTACCCCTGATCCTTCATCCCCCAGGAAAAACAGTTTGTTTTTCAAACTTGCATCTTCTCCAGCCACGATAGAATTTTATAAGTTTTTTCAGCATTGATACTGCCTTTACTGAGATGTACACGGAGTAATTACAGTATTTGCATGCAGTGGAAGAAGAACTTCTTATTGGAATCGGCCAAAGAAATGAAATCTACAGTGAAACGACACTGCAGCAGGACAAGAGAGATTCCCCTTGATATAAAGTCAAACATTCAGTAAAGCCACAAGCCTAAAATCTCCCAGGCAAATTACAGCAAGATAAGCAGCCCCTGGATCAATGGAGATGAGCACGTTCTCCTCTGAAATCATTGGTAGCTTAAAATAAGTGTTACTATGCGGAATTGGCTCTAGTTGCCCTTATTCCCAATTGCCCAGGCAATTGACTGCCCACATCCTGGAGCACCAATTGCCAAGGATGCATGTGTCCAAACAGCTGCCCATTCACCCAAGAGGAAAGAAAACGCCTGCTAGGTCATAGATTGAGCCCACTGTAACATGCAAGACTCTACCCACTAACATCACACAGTAGTTTGTGTTTCTAAAAATCTAGAATATTGGAAAAGTTACACTAAAATATGCTCACATGGAAAAAAATCTGAATGACAGATGACTGATACAGGTATGATATTTACTAATGGCCAAGATGTTGAAGTTCAGTGGATGACCTTTCATGGCAGCTTTTAGACTAATCAATGAGAAAGGTTTGACAGAATTCTGGTAAAGTCCCTGTTGCTCACTGGCAAAGGCAAGTGTTTCAAGTCTCTAGATTGAAATGCTAACATTTCAGCAATTAAAAAACACCATATAAAGGTACAAGTGAGAAAGGTAAAAGGATCAAGAAAAAAAAAGTGACTTTTTGAAAATTCTCAGGAAGATACTCTTTTGTTCTTGCACATTGTAGTCTCAGATCTTGTTACAGTAAATACATAAATATATTGTAAAATAATCACCACTTATCTTCTGCAAGCAAACAAATCACCTCAAAGTGCTTCCACTGCTTCAGAGAAAATGTTAGTTCACTGCAGCTAAGGGTACTTTAGCAAACAGTTTGATAAAATAGGACCTAATCAGCAGATCAAAGCCAGTCAAGAGGTCCATGTATCAACATACATTATATGACATTCAAGGGTTTTACTTCAAAGTTTACTTTGTCTCATCCTCCGGACTCAGTGTTCTCATCATGGGCACAATTCAAAGCTGTTCAAACTGCAAGTCCTTGGTTTGGACCCTTATATCTTCACTAAATGCCAAAGCAGGGTTCCTGCGCACCCAGAACAGAATTTTTGGTCTTGTTTCTTTCAAAAATAAGGTAGTACAAACACAGCAGAACCACTCTGCTCTCCCTAAGTATTGGAGAAATGCCTGAAGAGGTGATATTCCACCACCAAGTGTTCCTATCTCACATTTATCTGTAGATACATGACTAGTATCTAGTCACAAAAGTGAGTCATTTGATCAATAAAATCATATGTGCATTCCAGAATTGTCGTTCCATATGTGCATGTCCAGAGCTGGAATGCTGTCTCCTGGAGGGATGCACTGCCCCTGCCTGTTCCTGCACTCAGCTAATGCCTACAGACCTTCCCCCAGGCACTTCCTGCCAAACCTCCCACTGGATACAGTCAATCCATTTTACTACTGGCTTTTCCACACAATTATTTTCTCAGGCTCTTTCTCCTCAGCTTCTGGCCCTCTGCGGAGCGCACAAAGCCAGAGAGGCTTTTTTTGGTGTTTCTTACAGACATACACAGCCTATGAGATTTTGTAGTGATTCCTGATAGCATTCATCAGGCATTGACAAATTCTAATATTTATGCTTATATTTTAAAAAAATAGGAAAAAAAAGTTACAGGCTTTCCCATAGCATTCAGGCAAAGAGAACTGAGAAATAACAATATTTCTACATTTGAAGAGCTCTTAAATCCCCGGTTTTGGTATGAGGTAGGTTTTTTTAAAGATTGTAGGGATTGAGGTTCTCAAGCCCCGCCAAGGAGTTTGGCACATAACTACCACTAAAGCTAAAGGTACTTGTCTGCCTTTAAATCCTTTTTCCCTCTGAACTACCACCCCTAAAGCTTGAGCTTAAGCCTGCTGCTTTACTCAGCAAAACAGAACTATTGATTTCAAACTGTTCACATCCCAAGCCCTCAGTTATGTGAGGAACTCCATTCCTCTGCTGCAGGAGAGGTACCTGTGGCAGCAGCAGCTTTGGATTGGCTTCCCTGCCTTCAATCAAGTGCAATCAGCCTGTAAACAAATTTCCCAGCAATATGAATAAGTGGTGGTGGGCAAGCCAAGCCTGGCAGCAGCTACTGGAGAAAAGGACTGATGAACTGTGCTCCCCAGATAAGGAGAGGCAACTAATACAGACAAACGATGCTTCTGCACAATTTATGTGCTGCTGCTGCTTCGCAGGGTACTGATTAGTTCAGAAGAAAGTGTCTTCCAGCAGGCTGGGAGGGGTGACATACCGCGGGCAGAGCAAGCTCCTTGCACATAGGGAACGGTGCTTTCTGCGATTACCACCCTGGCTCAGCAGGGAGAAAATGATGGACACACATTACAGGTCACACAGCCAGGAAAAGGAAGGCAACCTCAGGTACTGGTGCCCCTGTGCTGACTGCCCAAACCTTCTGTAGTCTGCAACAGGTACCAGGACTGGCCCCTCTGTTTTCCTCTGGATAACCCATTAACACTTTTCCAACTGTAAAGCTTCTTTAGTTGCAAGAGAAAAATTTAAAATGCTGCTTTCAACAGGTGCTGCTGCTGGTTTTAGCACCTTCAACTGCCCCTCAGTATCCTCCTGGAGAAATTCCTGGGGACAGCTGTTAATTCATCTTCCCATTAATTTAAAGGCTGAAGGAAGTTATCACATAACAGTTTCAGCAAGCAATTTTTTTTACCTAAACTCATCTATTCCTTATGTTAGCTCTGAGAACTCATATTATGTTTATTCATGATAGTTCTTAAAACTAGGCCTTTATTATGTAGCTGTGTCACTTGTATCCTATGTAGAAATCCTTCTACCTTTGTAAAAACCATGCAGTAACTCTGATTCAGAGAAGAAAACACAAGTTGATTCCTGGCCTCATTTCACATGAACAGTCATTTACATAAAGAGGATACAGTCAGAATTGTCCAAACCCTTAAACCAATGTAAATAAAATTGGAATTATATGCTGGGGAAGGGGGCCAATATTCTCCAGGTATTTGTAAGAGTCACGTACTGCAGCATATTCCTCTTCAGCAACTCTGGCACTGCTGGAACCACTAACTGTGCTCTCCCAGGAACAGGCACAGCTCAGTCGCACAACATTAAGGCCATAATCATGCAATAAGGGAACCAAAGGGATTCTCAGTTCCTCTGCTATAATAAACTCATACAAAGACTACAGTCTTGCTGAGTTCTTTTCCAAGTTAAATTGAAATTAAAAATGCGGTCGAGCAAGAGTGAAACAACACATCAGTGTGGAAAAATAGGACCCATCCCACGAAGAACTGTATGCAGTGCAACTACTGTGTATCATCAGGCACTACAGTCAGGGACAAGGCAATCAATCCCATATGCCAAGCTGAGAGAGTTTATTCTCTTAGAGCATAGCATCCACACCTTTAGAAGATATAAGAAAAACTCCCCACTACATGTTCTGCGTAAAGAAGTGTTTCTATGTAAGAGAAATGTGAACACACCGCGGTCAGAACCAAGGAACATCCTATTCTTTCCTAAGGGGTATCGTTATCTACCCATCACTTAGCTACTGCTAAATGACTTCACTTTGGATAAAAAGAAAGGCCTCAAAATGCAAGAAAAATTCAGCTCAATTGAATGTATTTACAAAAATGTGATTTCTTTGGCTTCAGTGTGAAAATTTGTATTTATACATATTGGTTTGCTTGAGTTCTTTTATGCTTAGGGTAGTAAAGGAGCCAATAACAAAGCAGACAAGAGGCAGGGTCTACACACTCCAAGCATATACGTGGTTCTATGTCCCTCCAGGTGACAATGGCATTAACATCCAGAACATTTGAAAAATTTAAAATCTCTTTATGCCAGATATTCTGAACAGATGTTCCCAGACATTCACCTCTCATGGAACTGTCACTGTCTTCTCACTAAAATCATTGCTAGAATTTAATATTCAGTCTTGCAGGGACAGAAACAGTCCTGGTCTAAGTGGAAAGAAACCATCCCACTGCTGCCAAGCTGGGACTGTCAGAGCCACAGACACCCAGCAGAATTGGTGGATCTCAGTGCTCAGAACGGCAATGAAAATGCAGATTTCTCAGCTCACCTGTTTAGCTTGCTTACAGTTTACAACATCTGAGTAACACCTGAACTCTTTGTAGGACATTTAACTAAGTACTCAAAGTATCAATTTGTTTATGTCTTCTCTCACAGAAAAACAAACTTTTCCCATGTTTTATATCTATGGGAATGGTAAGCCAAGAAATTTTGCAGAGAGAAGGATTCCATTTCTTTTCACAGAACAGGGTTTAATTTTCTACAGTAATATACTATTTTCTGTCTTTTTTTAATCACAGTTTTTTGTGCTGCCTCTACAAAACAACAGTAAAAAATATACCCCTTCCAGTTCAATTCAACCTCAGTGTGTTGCTCTGTCACAAAGATATTCCCTCTACAAGTCTTTCAGAAATATGGGTCCCAGTGTATCAAGATATATTAAATGTAATATCCGAGGCTGATGAAGTGAAGGAGTCATAAATACATTTAGTAGATTTTCAGTCATCCCTCCCTCCACTTTCCAGCAAAAAGATTTTAGTGCCCCTTTTGGTTTCTGCTCATGGTGGTGACGAACAGCTTAAACCATTACACCAGAATTAAATGCAATATTTCTATCTATTCTTAGTGCAGGTCAAAGACAGAAGAGTTACTGTTGCCCATTTATTACATCATGTTATTATAACAAGGATATAAAAGGACTGAGTCTGGTCAACATTTATCTGAAATACACAAGTGTTTTCTCAACCCTGAAAGAAGTTTAAAAAAAAAAAAAAGAGAAAACAGAGACACTCTACATACCACTTAGAGCAGTAAATACATGAATGTGGTACCTGCTTTAAAAAGGCTTTACTCTGTGCACTGTCTTTGGCTCACTCACTCTCTTCTCAGAGCATCTCTACTGAAGCGCTTAAAAAGCTGGATACTCTTCAGCTGGGCTGAAGAGCACATCATCATATGTAAAGAGTTCTGATCCAGGGACTGCACGATATAAAGGAAAGATGGAGTTTGTTTGACATGACAATTTGCTGTTATTGTTTTGGGATTACAAGAAACCTACAGCTAAACTAATTTTGCCATGATGGTTAAGGTTGTGTCAGCACTTTCCTTGTAAACCTCTTATCCAGTGGATTTATTACTAAATAATAAGTTTTTCAGGGGCTGAAACCTGGCATGAAAGACTGCATTTATCTTTAGAGACTCTGAAAGAGAAATTCAGCTTTTCTTAATGGAAGGAAGAAAGAAGATTGCTAACTTGGGATACATAAATTTCTACTGCTAATCTTACCACCACTGTGCATACTCTCCATGCTTTAAAAGATATAGGGAAAAATACTTTGTTGTATTTCATTTCAATTTAGAAAACAAAAATCCCATGCAAGCCACCTTCCCTTTTTATGGAGATTTTAAATTTTTTACAACACATGTAATGATTTTTCCCTGACTATCCAATATAGTGCCACAAACAGGCCCTAATTATACCCTCTGGTTACACAAAAGACTAAAATAACCTATGAATTACCCAACATATGTTTATTAAGAAAAACACAACCTCTTGTGGTAAGCACTTATTTCTCAATGACAGTGTTCGTGGTTAGAAAGAGCCACCTTAAATAGAATTAAAAAAAACAAACAAACAAAACCCATTTGTTATATGGCAACAAGGACAAAAAGAATGAAGCCAAGAGAAAATTGCTGAATTGGACTGGGAAGTATTGTGAGGCATTTACACCAATTTAAAATTCTAGGGAATCTGGGATGGCCCAAAGCAGTGGCCTGGCTCCTGGTTGGAGCTCCTCAGGCACTTGACAGTAATACTGAATTGGATCCCATACAAACCTCACATGAACATTTTATCTGCAAATAAATTCAAAACATCTTAGATTCAAATACTCTCTACACTGGTGACCTCAAATTTAGCTGTATTTTGTTGTATTTTACAAACACCTATTGCCAGCCCTGCCAACTCACAAGTGGATGGAACAGCCACACTGACTTTTCTCTCACACCCCCTGTCACCAACAGCAAAGGTCTGAGTCTCAACAAGGCCCTTCTGCAAGTTCACTTCCTTTAAGAAACACAGAGAAAATGATAGTTTTCTCAGTATTGCTCCTCCTGGACTCCTGTGCAGGTATAGCACTTCCCATGCAGTTCAGAGCTGCAATGGAAAACCAGTACACTGTTCCGCACTGGAACTCAGGAGGACAATTCTGGCACCAGTAGTCAAAAAACTCTGGTTAGCTCTTCTGCAGCTGTAGCACTTGTGCGTGCCAAGAAGAGTAAAAATAAAATAAATAAATTTTTAAAAAAAGCTTTTTGAGTCAGTAATTCAGCAGATACAAATGAAAAGATCTGAAATGCAGGAGTTCAGTTTTAATAAAGACACTCCTTTTAAAGAGCAGTTTAATGTCTAGATCACCAATGTGACCTATCCTGCAATCTATCTATTGGAACATGGCCAGGGGATGACAAAAATGGTTCAGCAAAGGCTTTGCACAGCCCTTTCTCCTTCAGTGAAATTCCTTTCTAAAAGTTTTATTCTTGTTCAACTAGATAAAACCTTGGCCTCCTTTCTATCTTTTTTCTCCTCTCAGTATTTCCTTGCTGTAAACACACATTTCAGACAAAAGAAAACATATTAAAGAGGGACAACAGAGCAGCAATCACTACCTGAGCACTGTTTCATGTAAAAGTGATTTTACAGAGTCAGACAGTGCCTGTTCTCCTGAGTAAATGAGTGGACCCACGCCACCCCACCCAGGAGATGAATGTTCTTTATCAAGTGGAAAAAAGGCTCAGATGAGGCAGACACGGTACTATCAACAGAAGCATGCATTATTTTTGCTTCAGGATGCATGTCAGAATGTGTAAAGCCCTTCCACCTCAAAGGGCACTCAACCTTCCCAGTTAGGACACGTGTGTTCGAGGCTTGGTTCAAATGCAGTGTCTCCCCAGCCTCATTTACCTGCCTGCTGAGTCTCCTTTCCATTCCCTGCCCTTTTGCTGCACAGCATCTGCTCCCTGCACTGCATCAAGTTGAAGCCAGTGAGTCTGCTCAGCCAAGCTTGGCTCTGATCCTCAGAAACAGCTCATGTTGTACCCTTGTGCATTTATTTAAGTTTGTGTCCACATGCACACACAATCCTCATAGCTTAAAATTTAAAAAGCCCCACAGTTACAAATTCCTATTTGTGGCATATCACATAAAATTCTCCCTTTGTTGCCAGAATTTTTTTCTTCATTTAACTGACATACACTACCAAGTTAAGTTTGCATAGGAAAAATAAACACTCATTTTACTGCAGAGAATAAAGTGACAAATTATTCCAATTTGAGGTTTTTTTCTTTTCATCTTTTGTAACTACAGTAATTCAATCCCATATTAAGTAAGCATTGCTTCTGCAGCATATTCATTGGAACAAGGAATACTATATAATCAGAATAATGTTGTTCATAATGAATATAGAAGAATTTTCAAATTGTCACAGCACTGGGCCATCAACATCCATAGACTTCTGCTGGATATTGGAACCCAAGTCCTCAGTCATCTACCAACAGAAAGCCTATTTAGAGTCACCAACATTAAGAAAACATTTTAGTGGTACCATTTAGAAAAACATCACAAATTTATGTGCCCTGAGAGCATCTATTCAAAGAGGAAGTAAAAACAATTAAATTCAAAACTGGTGTTGGAAATGCACGTTATAAATACAAGAAAACAGTGGGAGACTGACATAACACACCCATATGCATATACTGTAAAGATTTGCATACACAGGACCACACTGCACAGCACTCCCAGTGACTAACACCCCAGTAATTTCTTTATATCCTCCACCTCTCCAAGCATCTCTGAATAGCTGTCATTTTGTACTCAAAATCTTGCCCTAAGAAATACAGTTTCCCTATAACTTCTAAAGTAGAGCACTTGAATGTAACAGAGACCAGGGCAGGAAGAAGCGAGCTTTGCATTGCTTACTGCAGGAGGATTACACACGCAAACAGGTTCCAAAAGCTTTGGGAGGGCAAAACACATCTTATAAAACTCATTCCTGGGAAACAGAAAACACAGTGTCTCTAACACATGTGCAAGGTCTTCAAAACAGTAAGAAATAAACAGTTGTTAATTCCCATCACAAAATTTCCCAGAGTTCCCACAATCACAAACTGTTTGAAAAGGCCTTTAGGGAGCAGGAGAAGTGGGATCCCAGCCCTGAGTGGGACAAGGGAGGCACAGGCAGTGTCCCCTGGCTGGCATACCTGAGCAGGGAGAGCAGAGCTGGCCAGGAACAGGAGCCAGGGTCAGGCACAGACCCAGGCCTGCCACCACGGCCTTACCAGTGCAGCAGGTCGGGGCCAAGCCAGGGAGTCACATCAGTGGGTCAAGATCAGGACAAGCCAGAGAAACGGTCCAGAACAGACAACAAAGCTCAGGCAACTCCCCAGCAAAACCAGGGAGGTCTCCAGCACAACTTCTCAGGGCTCTTCCCACAACAGCCTAGCTGAAAGGAAACAGCTGCCCCCATCAAACTGGCCTTAAATACAGGCAGCAAAGCCTGAGGAGTGGGAGGGGGTTGCAATTAGGGCCTGGCACCTACTAACTGAAAGTAGATGTGTCATGGAATGCAATGTAAGTTGGCAGCACCAAGCCCTTGACTATTACTCCATCTACTTACCTAGGTCTTAATTAGCTTGAGCTTATGGAAGATGACAAATTTTGAATGCTTTTACAGCACTAAGAACACCAGAGTATCTGATAAGATGCAGAAAGTTGTGAAGCCCTGTGCACAGAGGCTCTGAAGATCCTGAGAAACTGATTGGAGCTGCACAATCTAAAATGTCATCAGATTATTTTTTTTGACAGTTCTTTCTGATCTGACATAGTGCGTCTTAGAGACACACTCATAATGGAGAACATGTGTGAATTATATGTACACACGCAGACCACCCCACATACACAGACTGCAGAGCACCCAGTTTTCTCTTGCTGCTATAGCTTCAAATGTATAACCTTAAAATACTTTTTGTCTTTTAGTTTGTGTTGGTTTGCTAGGGGTATAGAGAAATCTTTTGCTGACACGAGACATCAGTTTGGTATCCTGGAACACTGGTCTGTCACGGTAAAGGTGTGAGGAACATGGACAGCACTTACAGTATGTTTGTTCTGCCACCAGAGCTTCAGTCAGAAAACAAAACACCCTTCTTGAATTAGAGTGGGTGCTTATTACTGAGTTACAACCTTTGTATGCAGTGTGCAAGGTTATTACTGCTACAGGGTAATAAATCTGCTGTGGCTCAGTGAAGAACTGGAATTGCAGTTACAATTATTGCCTTCTCCTCTGCTTGTGCTGCAAACCACAATTCATCCACACAGTTTAAGTGTGAGCAAGAGAATGTGGAGATGATATTTCACACATTTTCAAGGAGGGAGATACAGATGTTCTCCCCTCGCAGCTGAATTTGCCAGGAGTAATGATAGAGAGGGAACACTTTGCTGTACTGTACCTTTGGATTTGTGCTCTGATGAAAATAAATCTTTCAGTTTGTCCACGCCACGGTCTCACACAATGTTACTTTACACTGGAAGCATTTGTACTGTGCTAACTACCTTAAAAAGTCAGAGTTATTAAGTGCTCATTTAAACTAACATTTGTGATCTGCCAAACTACTTAACAGCACACAGTGAGAAGTTTTAAGCCATTAACAAGCTTGCAGTTATATATAATAGGGAGGATGGGTTTAAATAAAAATCACTTCCAAGTAGGGGAATGATTAATCATTGCTGCTCTCTCCTTCGTTTATATTCTTAGCAAAAGTTGTCAACCTTTGTCCCAGCATTAATGGTGAGTTTTATGTGACTGTTCGTGGTATTCTTAAACTTGATTAATTAGCAAGGCCACATTTTATTTGAAAGTGCAGAATGGAGTCACATTTTCATTCAGTTCCCTAGGGAACTAATTATAAGGTCTGCTCCACATACATCACAACAATATCTCCTGTATGGCACAAGTAATTATTTAGATACTGTAAATATCCTTCCAAATACTTAAAACAGAACTGGTTCAGCTACTTTAAAGTTTCATTAGAAACTGGTGCTAGCCTCTGTTGGGAAGTTCCAAATATTCCCTGTTCAAGAAAAACAGCAGGTACTCAGCATCATGAGAATGTAAACTCTCTAATGGGAATTTATCACATTCATCTTTGAACCAGCACAAAGGGGAAAAAATGGAGAGAAAGAGAACATGGTAGTTAAGATTACACAGCCCTTTAAAAAAAAATGAACATAAATGTTTAACAACCAAATGATGTTGTTTTTTCTCCCTTAGCTCCAAGGCAGCAATCAATTCTTTCTATTCTCCACCCCCAGTACACTGGAAAGTGGCAGTTTTGCTGCATTAAAAATCAGAATAGAATATGCAAAAGCCCATCTTTAAAAAAGGAAAAATCCTTCTCTCCCATCTTGCATGAGTCTTGGGGCAGTGGGTAGGAGGCTAAGGAGTGGCGATGGCTCTGACTAGCCATATTCCAGTAGCTTTAGGAATGGAATCCCATCATAGCAGATGTACAAAGGCATCAAAAGAAGTTTTGCACAGCAGCACTTACAGTCTAAAAAGATTAGACAGTGTGTGGGAGAAAGAAACCATTAATTTGTACCTGGGAAAACGACACCGAGAAGTTTCCCTCAGTAGCACAAGACTTCTCTGTAACTCTGGAGCAGAACTGGAAACTCAAGTGCCACAAAACTGCAGTTTAGCACTCAGAACACAGGCACAAGGAGCATTCCCACTCCCTGGGAAAGGGGCACAGTGCCTGCAAAGGAGCTGGGGAGCTGCACCAAACATTAGTTTACTGGTTTTGGGCTTGTGGAATTCTCAACTTGCTTAGACTGTGCTCTGATTCTCAGGATTTGCCCCCAAAGGTAAATTTTAGGGGGGAAAAAAAGCTATTTGATTGGCTCCAAAGCTCTTCTAAATTGGATGATACAGTGAGCATCAAGCAGCAGAACAGCTCCCATGGCAACACACACTCTCTGTCCTCAGTTATTTCGGGGGCATCTGTCACTGACTCTGCTCCCTGAAAACAGTTGCAGAGTGAAGGTTCCTTGCAGACTCATAAACAGCCCACGTTAGTTCAGAAGTGTATCTGGATTATTGTCAGAGTGCCCCTTGTGAGACAGCAGCAGCAAACTGCTCTTCCAAATTGATTATAATACACATTTATATTTCCCAGCATCTCCCAAACAAAGACTTCAGAGCAGTCTACAAATAGGCTTAAGAGCAGTCTACAAAACACCCTGCAAGAGCCTAAAATTATAGATTAAACTTTCTGAAGCCAGAAAGATTAATTATACAAGACCCTGCTCCCTAGAATTACACACCACCTATGTTGAAGCAGTCTTTTCACATCGGAAAACAATGTGAAATATTTCTAAAATCTTCCCCAAATCCACTTTTTCTGAAGGAGTATCATATAGGTGTAAGTATTAATTTATCTTACCTTCACTATAAGGCAAAACAAACAGTGTAATTTGAAGTCCAACATACATGTCAAATGACAAAAACTTGTGCCATTATAATGATTTAGTTAAAATTACTGTATTTAGACCTTTAAGATTTTCTCGTATTAGCTCACAAGTTACACAGCATCAGTAGCTCTCCTTATTTTCATCACCTTGGAAACACTACATGCAGAAAAACAAATACCAGAAAAATAAATATGGATTTATTATTTGTAATTCAATAAATTTTTAATCCTCAATCTTCTGTTTTATATTCTGAAAGAATTTCACAACAGTTGAGACATTTTTTTATCCAATAAACCTCTTCTGTAGCTGAGTGATAACAATTGTGACCATAATTTTGAAGATTACGAGTATAGATAAATAAACAATGAGGTCTGATTTTTTCCCTCCACAATAAAATCACAGGTCTTCTGAATAAAAAGATGAATTGCATTTTAATTTTAAATACTGCTTATTTTTAAAATGTCTGAAATGGACATGCAGCAGAAAATACCAGTTACAACTGCTCTAAATAAGAGTCTCAGACATGTCAGCAGCTACTGAAATCAGCAACAATTAACACTATAATTTACAGGAGAAAAAATGTAACTAATGTTCTCTTGCTAGTTAATATTTTGCTAAAATAGACAGACTGAGAAGCTGTATTATAAGTAGTTTGGTCTGGTTTTTAGTAAACAACCCTGAACAGTCACCAAGTATACACATCAAGCACACAGTTAGTACTTTAAATGTTTTTGTCTTTGGGGTATTTTCTAGTCCACTGCCATATTCACTGAACAATGAGTCAGTAGAGAAGATACCAAATGTTCTGCATCTGATATAATAAATATATTAACAAGGAAGAAAACAAAAAGGAATTTAAAAACACTTAATGTGAAAAAGAAGAAAACTCAATTTTTTCTTACCCACTCTTCGTTCAAAACAGTCAGTGTGTGCTGACCTTCAGGGCATGCAGCAAACTTTATTTAGTTTTATTGGCATTTGGAAAATGCCAGAATATGATGAGACTTGCAGACAGCAAAACTTTGTAGGACTCTTTACCAATGTTTCCTGTTGCAATGAGTTTAATTTTTTGCTCTCACTTATGGCAGGGTTGCTCATGGTCTTGGAAACAGTGTTCAGGGTTCAGCAAAAGGGAGAACACCCACAGAGTTCAAGAGAGCAGAGGAGACCGAGTACGAGGACGAGAGTGTCAGTGAGAGAGACACTTAAAACAGGTCAGAAAAGCCTCATTATGGTAGAGACTGTGAGCAAAGTGCCCCAGTTAACACTCTTTGCTATCAACAGTAACTAAAGGAATCGGCACCAAAATGCAAGCCTCCCCTCGCTCACGTTGCTGGCCAAAGGAACTCCAGCAGCAAAGGCTTTTTGCGATGGTTCTGTCCTCAAACCCATGGTAAATGAAAATATGTACTGCATCGAATTTGAGTGGTTAAAAGGGAACTCCTTTTTAAGGATTGGAAATTATAAACAAAGATATCTTAGGGGGGAAAAAAGGTAACAAAAGCCATGCCTCTATAAAACTCTGAGTCAGATCTATTGGCCTCAGCATCCCAGAACTGTCTGAGGCACATGCTCCAGAAAGTTTTCCACAGGACCCAATCATCCAACCATCCAACCTCAGCACTGACAAAACTGAGGTAGCAAACGCCCCTGCTGAGGTCATGTGAGTGTTGGAGGAGGAGACCCAGCAGCCTTGCACCGACTCAGCCCAGGCTCCACTTGAGTCTGGGCAAGGGAGCCTTCACTTACCCTGAGAAATGTGCCATGGAAGTGGTGCCATCAGCTTCTCAGAGGCCTGTAAAGCTTGCACCTTCTGGCTGAGCCTGAGCCCTTACCTGGAATCACAAAGAATTGTTGACTGGGATAACAAGGAATTGTTGCTATTATCTACCTGTTTGCAAATACAGCCAGACAATATTGCCCCTCCAGCTCTAAGCTCACAGCAATCATCCACATCAGATAGAGAACCACCACAGAACTAAGTGCAAGAAAACTATGACAGTCATCCTTCAACCATAATATATATATAACAGATAACCATAGCAGATTTGAAAGGCTACATCACTATGTAATAGCTATTTTAACACTAATTTCTATTAGGAAGAAACTTCTTACTCTTATTTCTCCTTTACCAGAAACAAACTTTGCCCTCCCTGTGACCCAGCAGAGAAGTGAGGCAGGAGTCCCCCTGTTGCTGGGGCTGGGTGTCTGTCCATCTCCCTCTCTGCCCAGGCTCACTGAGGGTGAGCGGAGCCTGGGGTCAGTGCCAGGAGAAGGGCAGGGGCAGGGCAGCACTTCAGCGTAGCTCCAGAATCACACGGATTCACAGCAGAACCCAACAGGAACCGACTCCTATCAAAAATACTAAGATAGCACCAGATAGCAGATCAGAAGCATTCTGTTCCTTTGGGAAGAAAACATGCAGCTCTTCCAAATACCTACCAGTCACTTTAATATTGAAATGTTGGTTTTCTTTAAAAATCCAGCGTGTAATTCTCAAGATTAGGCCAGAGATAGGAAACATCATTTCAGCAATCATAAGATGATGCTTTCATATAAAGACAAATATTCTTAATAAAGTCATCCTCAATAGCTTTATGCAATCAGTTACCAGTCCAAAGCCAAGACAAAGTGTAAGTAGAATAACTAAACATTTTAAAATATAACATAAACCCCATAAGTGTAATGAAAAGAATACTGTCACCTCTTTATTTCAGTTGCAAATCTGAAATAGAGAAACACACCTACAAAACTGCAGACGTAAGTCCTCGTGCAAGACTGACTGGTGAAAATAAACATATTTAAGTGCTACTCAATGACAGAGATAATAATTGCTCTGTATCATTCTTCATAATCAACTGCAAAGAAATTAAAACCATCAGGGAACAAAAACAGCAAAGGAGAAACTCTGCCCCAACCAGAAACAAACTACTTCAAATTGTACTTGTTACATTTTTGTTTCAGCAATTTTTGTAACCCCCTTTGATTTGGAAGCATCACCCACAGAGGAACAGAGAAGTTCAAATGACAACATTTAGAGAACATAAAACCAAAGACAGATCAAGTGCTATGAATTCAGGATTCGGGTCACCAGCACAAAATGGAAGCAGCAGCAAATATCATCTATAACCAAAACACTGTCAGGCAAACAATAAAACTGAAAAAGGACAACCTTAAACCCACTTCCAAAAAAATTTTGTATTATCAGATTGCAAAGATGAAAAGGTTTTTTCCTCCAGTTAACTTGAACTGAGACAGATGAAGGGGAATGACTGGAACTGAAAAAAAAAAGATACAGAGAGTTCAGAGAGAGTTATTCAAGTTGCTGCAGACTCAGCTGGATACCAATAATGCTGGAACAAGTAAGAGACATTCCAGATAATTGGGAAATTAGATTTAGAAACAAGAGCATTTGTTTCTAAACCAGTATTTCTAAAAAGAAAGAAGCAGGATAAGAAAAAAAGCATAAGGAAGATTGACATTTTCTTTGTTATTGTGAGAAATGAAAACTTCAGTAAAACATCACTTAGAACCTTCTAGTAAAGCTTTCCAGAAACAATCAGTGATTCTCAGTGACCAACTAGACTTATCTATAAGAGTCCTGCTACTCATAAAGCTTCAGTCCCCTAAGTAAATATTTGCTGCTACCCAATGTTTTTGTAGATATACAGGCACTCCTTAGTCTCCAGGAGTGATGTTTGCTTTTCCAGACCAAAAACCCAGCTGTAAAGTAATTCTGCATCTACCAACGAGAGCCAAGAATAACGACAACTTTGCTACGCTCATTTGAAGAACAAGTGAACTTAATGACCTTGCTATGGAAAATAATTTGCCAGATACATCACGTCATTTATAATATCCCCCAGCTATAAAATAAAATTTAAGTTCCTCCCAAATTTAAGAATCAGGGACTAAGATATTACAGCAGAGCGTGTAAGTGATGTTACACTGTCACTGCTCAGGTGCCACAGGGGTGCTCCCAGCAGGGCCCCAGAGGAGCAGCTGTGTAACCACAGACACCACCCTCTGTGCTGCAAGGGCCCGTGACTGGTGCATTTCTCACTGAGCTTCAGCTCTACTTCCACAGACAACGGAATATTCCCGTGCCATGGCAGCAGGCAGAACCTTCCAGTCATTTAAAGAAAAATTCACACAACCCTTATAAATCTTCAGGTGATCAGTATGCCTAAAACTATTTTACAAAGGAAATATTTAAGGTAGGAATGAAGGAAACCCGAAAAGAAGCTCACATTGTGATCTCACATCACAGGGCATGGGTTGTGTGTTCCCTTCATTTTTGAGCATCCACAGAAAAAGAACTCCTGAGACCAAGTGGCAGAAGATTAAAAAGTCATCATGAAAGAAGACTTTTGACACTACCGCAAAAGAAAGAAAAAGAAAAGGCATTTTTTAACATGGTCTCTGGTTTAATATTTCACTTCTGCAATGTTCTGCTTCACTGCTACTGAGTGACAGAAAAGGAAATAACAAAAAGTTTTTGGCATCCATATCTTGATTTTTTTCTGTGTGTTGTAAGAAGAAATGACAGAGCTGATAATTAAAAATATTACAATTAAGTCCTGCAGTCACCAGATGTACAGCTGAAAAGAGAAGTGGGATCAATTCTGAAAATTATATCACAGTTAAAGAGAAATTAAAACTGGTGAATAAACAGAGGAAACCATTAGAAAAAAACACATGTAGCCTCTTCTGCTAGACTGGAGATCAGGAGGTGGCAAAGTGGCAGTATCATGTTGTTTGAATAATCTAGTTCTTTGTTATGCACTTTTCTATGAATATGTTTAATGCAGCCTTCATGCAGGTTTAATGCAGGCTGCGGTATAACAACAAATAATCAATTTTCTATTCCTCCCATCCCAATTCAAAATTATAACAGTTGGAAATACGTGGAATCCGAATTACTGATCCTGAGTGGGACACTCACAAGTTTGACAACAGCCACGGGATGTGTTTGCTGCTCATGGACACATGGAACCTCCCAGAGAAACAAAGAGATGAGAGGAGGCATCAGACATGGTTTGGATTTTTGTTGGTTTTGCTACTAAGCAGTAACTAAAATTTTGAGTACCCTCCATTAGGTAGTTAGCACAAGTTATTTCGGTGGCTGCAAATGCATATACAGGTAGAGAGCATCAGCCTCTCCCTTCTCACGCATAAAAGTGAATAAGACCTTCCCCAGCAAGGCACTCCTCTCCTCTTATTTCATTTATTTCTTCATGTATGTTGAATTTTGGGTTGTTGTTTTGCAGTTATTTTTCTGAATTCTGGACCCTTAAAAAAATACAGTTGGTAAAAGAGCACAAGCTTAAACCAGTTTGTCTCAACCTCCTACACCATCCTTTGCGCTGTTCTCATATATATTCTCATATATTACAAAAATATATTTATTGTAATAAATATTTTTCTCAGTTATTTATATCATATATTTAATTAATAAATTATGAAAAATTCATCTTTGATAGGTAGAAACAGACAACTTCCACCAACTGAAAGGACAGAAAGATTGATTCAGAGGAGGGTATTAAAAAAAGAAAAAGAAGCTGACTAACTTACAATGTGTATTTTTCACAGTCAGAAGAAAATTGAAAATCCACATGAAAGACACCTGGAAAGGTTCTAATATAATTTTTTTTCCACCTGACAGCATAATTTCAAATGCATGTAAAGATATTAAAAATTTGAAGGAGAACTTATTTGAATGTGATTAGGGGAAAGAATTTCAGCATGAGGCCAACAGATATAAAAGTACAATTCAAACCTGGTCACGAAAATCCCTCAGGCTGGAGGAAACGTGAGGAGAAGCCCTGCTCTGTCAGGAGCACAGGAATTCCCCCTGCTCACTCCCCAGCCCTGCCCTGCACCCGCTGCCCACGCTCCTCCACTCCACCTGCTGCTCTCACGGTTGCTCACCAACTTAAATGGATTCCCTGCACACTCCAAGAGATAATCACCTCCATAAATCAAGACAAATAAATTCCCACATATTAGTTATATACATTTTATAATGCCAAATCTCTTACAGACGCAGGCTGGAAGGAGGGTTTTTTGTGGGAAACGAGGGCTTTCAGACAAAACAATTTAGAAACAGAAACAAAGATAAGGATACAAACCAAAACCTCAGTGATTCAGTTCTTCAAGTGTTTGGAATTTGGATTTTACAAAGATATCAACATTAAATAAAAACATAAAAAAGTCTGAAACTTCTAAAACATCTACATGGTCTAGTTGTCACTATTTACTGCCCCACCCTCTCCCATTATGCAAACACAAATTCCCTTGGCAGTGCACATCTGGGGACACAACACAAGCAGGTGCATCCCAGCTCAGGACAGGGTTACCTGCACTGAGACCCTGAATTGCCCACAGAAGAGCAAGTGTTTCACACCCACACAGAGCCCAAAGCACTCCCCACGCGACACCACTGCCTCCTGCAAGTCTTTCATCACTGAAAACCAGGGGAGATCTCCAAAGAGTAGGAATATTCCATGTTTTCAAGCTATGAAAGCATTCCACATTGACTAGAGTGGGACAAAGGATCAGGTCAGAGCAGGCCCAACTGATGCCCGCTGTATTTTGGAGCCTTTCTTTAAATCACAGCTGAATTGTAGAGCAGAGGGAAATGCAACACACAACCATCCAAGGATGGAGAACTAAAATGCCCCCGTTTTTGCAGCAATTAAGTGTCATCAGGAAGAAGCCATCCTGCCTAAATACAGACCTTTGAGAAATTAGAAGCAAAACAGGCTTACTTCGGTTTTTATTTTAAAGAAAGGTAAGGAAAATACCCCAAACTAGTAGACACATTTTTCTTTAGCAAAGGCTTTTATCACTTATCTCATTCTGAACTCAGTGAAGAATTGTAGAGGCTGCTGTGAACTAGAGCCAAGCAGAGCAGAGGGAGCAGAGAGCAAAGGGAAGGCTGCTGGCAGATGGAGCCATTAGCTGCACTGGGGGAATCCAGGCAGAGCAAGGGAGGATAACTAGCAGGGAGCATGGCTTTCAAGGGCATTTCACAGGAAACTTGGATTTTTTGGCCTTTTTTCTGTATTTCTAAATTGATATTTTACTGTAGTTCCTTTCTGTTGCCTGTTGCCTCTTCTGCTATTGCAAATCCTGGCCTTACTGTTGCAAACCTGGAAAAAGGGCTTATTTCTGAGCTACAAGGAAATGGAAAACCTTCTAGGTTCAAAATTATACTAAGCATTTTAATAATAAGCCCTTAGAATTGAAGTGGTTCTCATGTTGCTGTTAGTCAGGACCCTGATTTGTCTGACCATCTGCTTATTTTCCTGGTCTTACTGTCATACATGATCAAACAAAAACCATGATCTTTTGAGGCACTATGTGCAACTCCTGCTAATTTCAGTCTAGATTTAGGAAGACTGTATGTTCTGGAGATGGATAAAAATGTGTCTCAAAATTGGTAACTGAGCAAACATGAAAACTCACAAACACAGCATTTCATACACTTATTCCGGCAATTTTTAAAACTTCTTATAAAATTAGTATAAAAACAATTGCCTGGAATGTATCTCAACATTTTCCAGCCAACTAGAAAAATACACAAAGATGTAAAAACTTCCCAAATACAAACAGTCAGCTTCTTGAATGTTAATCAAAAGTTTAGCCTGGTTTTACAACCATGAAAAACTTCTGCAGAAGAGTAGTTCATAGCACCACTTGTGTTGGGCAATTTTTCAGCAGACTTTGTGAACAAAATTTTGAAGTCATGCACCAATTCATCAAAGCAGATGCTGCACTGGGAAGCAGAATGCTTGGATTCTATTTCTGGGGCTAGGCAGACCTCAGATAAATCATTAACCTCTTTCCTCTCATGCCATCATCTGTTTTGCTGCTACAATTGCAGTAATCACGTTTCTGCAGTGACAATGGACCTTCCAAACTGCCCAGAGTCCATATTTTCTGGTTTGACATTAATTGTAGCAGTAAACCAGGCATCAAGTGTTGATGCAAAGGCAAAAATGTGTAGCTGCCTGGCCATCAAAAAGCAATCTGAGGGTAAGCAATATATTTCACTTACGCTGTTGCAAGCTTTGGTGAGATAATCCTTTCTTATTGCCTGCACACACACGAGATGCAACACAGAATAATCTTTCATCTTATGGCATTTACATGCTCCTTAATTCAAAAAGTTCCTAGTTTTCCAAACCCCTTTTTGCTGTGTCAGTTTTACTGTGTGAAACAATGGAAATTATAGTCTGATGTAGAAAGGATGCCTACTGAAGAGATAAAATATGCTTTATTAAAAAATCAGACTTATATGAGCTTTGTCTATTATTTTCTAATTAACTGTCAAAGGAGCAACTGAAAAAAGCATCTCAAGAGACATCTGAGATCATGAAGCTGAAATGGTGAGAACCGACAATGCCTCACTAGGCACAAGGACAGGTTTTGTCAGCATCTGCTTCTCTTCTTATCAGATGTTAAAACGAAGTATGAGATCTATCAAGAAGGGAAATACTGTCCAAACAAATAAATTCCCAAGTTGGCAGGTTATCACATCTGAGAAACCGTCTCACACACAAAAATCATCACATGCAAGGAATAGAGAACTTTGTATGAAACAAAAACAAAAAAAGAGTTGACATTTTTTAATTTGGAAAAGAACCCTCCAAATAATGGTATAGATGGCAGCTCGTAATATGTTGGCAGATACTGTAGGGATTTTTTATAATTAACACAAGATGTGTCATTCTCCTGCCTGGGAAGAACTAATCAGAACAACTTACAGAGCCTTTCATAAACTTTTGGTGTTTGCCATCAACTTTTCCGAGGTTCCTCAGATCCAAGCTCTTATTTTCCAGAGAGCGGATGCTTGTGACACATTGTGGAGTGTATTTGTAAGGGCTAGGCAGCAAATATGCACATATGTGTCATCACATGAGGGAAGATAAATGCCCTGGTTCTCTAAGACAGGCATTTCAGCTTGCCTGGGAACAGGGAAAAGACTTAAGCTGCCATAACTGCCCCGGGCAGGAGCTGGATCCCACTGGGGTGTCCCCGGGGCAGAAGTAGAAAGACAAACACAGCTGCAGTGCTTGACCACACCAAACCACAGAACTGAGCTCTCTGGGAAACTCTGATCAGGAAAAGGTACTACAATGAAAGGCAAACTTAAAGAGAGCTGCAAAGAGCAGGGGCTGGCTACAGCCTGCCTTCTTCAATATGCACCCTTCCTACTCCAAGCTGGCAAGGGAGTTTTTCTCCCAACATGGGGCACCACGTGCATGTTCTTCACTGCTGTAGTTTCCTGGAATAGCTGAGGATACAGTAAGATACGGGGCATTGGCAAAGGAGAAGAGGAAAGAGGTCACATTCACAGGAATTCCAAACAATCTGAAGTTCCATTTAAAATGCTTCAATCTATATTCCTGGAACTGATCCTGCTAATAAGAGAAGAAAAAGGAAGCATACAAGCCACTTCTTATTTTTTAAATAACCCTTTTTGACATGTCACAAAGTATTGCCCTTTATCACAACAGACAGCACAAGGATTTTGTCCTTTCAAATGATGTTGGCAGGGAAAAATAAATTTAAGAAGTTGATATAACCTCCTAGTGCAAGCTTTCCCCATGACTTAGCCAGGTAACTACTGAATTCTAATTTCCTAATAAAAGCTGCTTAGATATTGTATAACATTCAAGCACACATGACATTGGTAATACATACTAGCTATAATTAACTTTTTTATGAAAAAGTGTTTATTTTTTTAATGAAAATAAAAGAGTATTATCATGACTGAAAGAATGATGTAATCTGAGCAATTTAGATCTAAATATATAACACTTGATAAAGAGTGTTATGGCTATCTATAGTTCAGGTATTATAGCAACTGAAACTTTTCTTTTTCATGTGTTCATCATTCTGCAAAGGAAACTGCACAGAGAGAAGGTGGCTCCCTGGAGGATTTCCTCATTTCTACAAAGAGCTGATATCTTTCCTTGACAATAATGTGAATACCACAAAAAGTTCATTTGAAAGAAATCTGGAAGTTAAGTTGACACAGTGTCTGGGAAGCTGCTGTTCCATGCACTGTGCGTAACACAGCAGGGGAGTTCCAGGGGCATAAAATGCCAGTCAAACACATCTCACGGCTACTTTCCATTTCAAGCCTATATTCTTATTACATATATTGTATAGCTTCCAGTTATTATTATTAAGGTGCTGAAGCATCCCAATATGTAGTAAATGCGTTGCAAAGCAGTAAAACAACAAAGGCTGCCAAAGCAGCGAAGTTAGGACTGACAGGTTATGTGGAGAACTGTGCCTTTGCCAGACTCCTGTAAGGAGACCGCGCTTGTCATCCAGTGAAGCAGGGGCTCCGTTATCTAGCTCAGGTTGATTTAACCAGCACCATTTTGGGACAGTCAGTTGCTAATACTGAAAAGTTTCCACTTCCTCCAACTTCCCTGCGGTGGGAGAAGCAGAGGACAGACGCTAGAAAGGAAAAGGGAACAAAGCTGGCAAAGAAGATTAACAGAACATTGTAGGAGGGAAAGGGTTGGTGCTCTGGTGGAACAGGAAGGAAGGAAGAAGCAGAAGGATCAGAGAAGGGCACATCAGAAACCAAAAAAAGCTCACCTGAGCAGTCAGATCTGTGTCCAGCTGGGAGCTGTACTTCCAACAGCTGCATTATTGGAACCCTTCCCTTCCATTATGTACATCATCACACTGCTGCTAGTAATGTATCCCCATTCCAACATTCCAAATATATGGAAAGCATCCTCATTAAAAGTCCTTCCCTTATTATAGGAAGGTTATCAAACAGAAAAAAAAAGAGGTTAGCTTATCCTGAAATAAGCTGTCAAGCATAAATACAGAATATAAATTCTAGAAGAAGCCATAAAGCATTTGGATAATGGATCAGTTTGCAGCAAGTAAAAATTTCTTAGGTGAATTACATAAGGAATGGAACAACTAATACATAAGCACCCACATATACATGCCTTAGAATACACACACTAAGAACAAATATAAGCAGTAAAGAAAGCAACAGGTGATGTTAAATCCTGTTTTACTTTTTGCCAATAGCAGGATAATATGAAGATTATGACAGTCTACATGAGGGACATGTCTTGGCAAATGGAAGAGAAAGAATAGGCCCAAACAGAAGAAAAGGAAAAGAAAAGGAAAAGGTAAACACTCTGCACCGTGATTTTTGAGGAATGCTTTCTGTCAGTTACTTACAGAGCCATTTTCCACATGTGGTAATCTTCCCTAAACAGGTAATGATGCAATGGTATAGGTAAGTAACTTGCAGGCATTTAGGAGAAAGAATGATTTGAGCCATCTTATATATATGCGGTGGAGGAATGTTTAGTAGCACTTTCATTCAGTAAAGTTCCAGCCTAAAACAGGAAAAAATGGTACCTACATTGTAACAATTATAAAACTGAGTATTTGACAGCAGCCTATTTGATTAATTATAGAGAACACTTTTCCTGATATATTATTCTCCTCTCTTTCCCTCATAGTTAATAAGCCAAACAACATTAACAAGTTGCAGCAACACAAGATTTGGTTGGGTGGAGGTTTTTGTTGGGGGCAGAGGGGGTTCTTTTGGGTTTTGTGCATTCTTTTTCCCAAACCTGTTACAAATACAAGCATTTTATGAATTTCCAAATGATCTGCATTCAAAAGTTATCAGAATAAAATACTGAAGAGAAAAGGAATTTTCAAGCAAAACCACATTGCAGTTAATCCCAAACACATCCATGTGTATCTCAGTTCTTGAGCAAATTGATATTTTGTTCTAAATATCTTTTAATGTAGCTTCTACACTGCAATGTTTCACACAAGAAGGTATTCTAATGCAGAAGGGTTGAAAATCCTGTTTATCAGTCTACCTGTTCTGTCAGCTTCTGTTCTGATGCTCTGCAGAGACCTAAGTTCTAAATCATAGTAAAGAATAAATAAGTTTAGAAACAACCCATCACACACTCCTGTAAAGAGAGGAACCTAAAACCAGGCAACGTGGACTTTCAAAACCGAGGGGTACCTGGACATGGAAGAACATGACTCACCCTTCATTCAGCTGAAACCAAAGAGACTGAACCAAAACCAACTCTGTCAACAGAACCTTTGAGAACAAAGGACTCTGACATCGATTCAGGAGACCTGGTGTAAAGACAACAGGAACTGAACACATTCCCAGTGTCTGAAGGAGCTCAAGGGTTTGCATTATCCATTGCTGTTCAAAGTGTTTTCCACGTTATTCTTTGATGAGTGAACTGTCAATAACCAAACCACACAAATAACAAAACCCCTTGGATGCTGTTCTTTCCCATTATGTCCATATGAGAATGCCCTGCTGTTACCCAAGCACACACCCCAGAGCCACTGCAGGAGCCGGTTTTCAGAGCTCCAGTCACACCCCGTTAACTGGCAGCAGGACTCCAGCACTGGAACAGAAAGGTATAATGTTGCAGAAGTCAGAACACGTCACAAAAGAGATTTAGCTTTAGCATTCATGAATGTGTCTGATTTTCTGCTTCCCCACCCCCTATTTTCTCACCAGGAAAGAACATCAATAGTGACCATCATTGCAGTTTCTTTCTGTGTATGAGGAAGATATTCTTTCTAGCACAAATAGACAGTAATAACATTTTTAGCCTAAAAAATCATAAAATTCAAGCATCTCCTTTATGAATCTTCATCATCTTTAAAGAACTGAAAGTCACAGGAAAATGTGTGTGATGGAATCAGAAAAAAAATCAGAATATTGTTTGTGATAGGATGCAATAAGGAGCATTGCCCATGCTTCAGTGTAACTGCAAACATTTTTAACAATAGTATTTATAAAGTAAGACAAAAACAGAGCTTCTAGAGCCAGCATTTAGAAAAGGTTCCCAATTGCAGAAATGAAGAAACAATCAATTATTCCATTTTCTGAAGTACTGGAAATATCAAACCAACCTAGTAGCTCATGGTTTTAATTCTTCATGTCAGAATTCAGAACCATAGAGAAAACAATTTGGTATTTGTTGACTTGGAATAATTGAGATTTTTTTTTTCTTCTGGAATCTGTGAAACAGACTCTCTTGACCTCCTTTGTTCCTGATCCCCATTTTAGGGTGGCACAATTTAAACAGTGCATCCCTCACTGACAAGTTCCTTCATGCTGCCGAGGAAGAAAGTTGCAATTTTTCTTTTTATTTTTCAGGTCTCCTTATGCTTATTTAATGAAGCATAAATATGGATGGCACCTTTCTCCTTACAGCAGTTGAAAACATATAAAAATACATTCAGCTGCAAAAGCACCTCCTTTTTAGGCAGCCTTTAAACAGTTCCCTTGGTTTCCGTTGTTTTTGCAGACACTTGTGCTTCCTTCACACACGGGAGCCACAGAGTCTCCAAAACAAACTCGCCACCTAAACTCATCACACTGATGTCAGGAAAAAAAAAACACGTGCAGCACTCAGAACAAGAAAATCCTTTCATGGAGCAAAGACAAAGAAATATATACTAGTATTATTTACTTCATTTTCTCTTTTTTTTAGTCAAGTGCTCTGTACTGACATCTCTGTGTCATTGTTTCCTCTTTAGCTGTAATTAACCCTACAAAGAGTCTGTCAGGAGTGCTTTAAAGTACTTGTTATTTAAAATATTGACCTCCACATAAGTTCTCACCAAGATATACCTAGAAGTACCAGAATTTTGTGCATGTGCTATTTTCTATTTCTGGAAGAAAATAATGTCTCTTGACAGAAATATCTTGTCAAGTGTTTCCTGTGCCATTGCCATAGTTCAAAAAATGAGGGCACACCTAAAAAGTCAGAAAAGAGTTTATAATAATCTACAGCTGGAATGCCTGCAGGAGACAGCCTGTGCATGTCTTTTTTTCTTTTCCTTCAGTTTTATAGACCTGCATCTCTTGTTTGGTAAACATATTATATGAGTAAAGTATTTTTTGTCTCCTTTTTTCCTCCTATTCTCCCTCCCGTTCTGTACCTCAGGGCCATCATTTGTCTGTATGTGAGGAGATGTGGATCTGGATTTCAGCTGGATCTCTGAGGCTGAGCTTCTGCCTTTCTACAAAGAGGAGGATAAAACACAGAAAGGAAGGAAAGAAAACAAAGCTCCAATTCATGTTGAGTGAACAGGCAAACAGGTACTGCTGAGCAGGGATCGCCCCTCACAAACAGTCATATATTCTTTTGATGACAATTAATTATACTTTTCAAAATATCTAAGCTCTACACAACAGGAATTTCATTTCAAAGAAAGGGGAACACAGCAACTCACTGCACGAGAGAGTAATGCAGATGAGAAAGGACATCTGTGAGTCACAGCCCAAAGCTCACTAACCCTGCAGCAGATTCTCCTGCCAACCACATCTATAAAGGACGGACTTTGAAGCATTTTTGCATTTACTCAAAGTAAAACATTCATGAGCCTGCAGTATTAACACAACCCCACAGTGATTCCCAGAGACACAGCCCTGCTCCTGGACATTCCATTCCAAGCTGACACATTCCATTACGGCTTCATTGTATCCACACATCGTTTTGGGTACATTGAGAGCTCAGCTGATCAAAGAATGTATATTTTACAGCTGGGCTTTGTGGAAGGGGACAGACTTCGTGTACTACATGGATTCTAAAGAGTTCCTGTAAAGTGTGAAAGAAGAGTAAATTCTGGAAACAGAGGAACATGTGGGACAGAGCCATTCTCGAAGTCTCAGCCAGCAGAAAAGGAATTCTCAGTGTTCACAGAATTCATTGCGGTCAACACACAATAAAATATAAGAAGGAGAGTCCTAAGAAGTTATTTCATCCATTAGCCTGCAAATTCCACCATTCCTGTGGGGTCAATATAAGTAAAAAATTAGTCCTGAGGAAAAAAATTCCTCCCACTGAAGGACTACAGAAAAATTACATTTTCTAGAATACGTGTAACGATTAAAAAGGTGCCAATTTGTTCTTTCTCAACGCTCCCGTCTTCCTCTAGTATTTACGCCAGTCCAGCCATTCTTATTACAACTAATGCTAAGAATAGTTACCCAACCTCAATGCCCACAGGGCAGGATATTGTAAATCAAATATATTCCTTAAAAAAAAAAAAGAAAATAAGAAAATAATCATACTTCAGGCAAAAGCACCCTCAAACTCCCGGAAGAAGTGACTTAGAAAACCACTGACTCTTTCTGTGTCACAACATTTTCTCTAATGCTACCTTTGGAGTAAAAGAGCTGCAGACACACAAAGTGTGTGTTACTCAGTGAGAACAGAGGTCCCTGGGGAGCCTCCAAAAAGCACGGAAGGCACTGCTCAGTTATGGTTTTATTGCAGGTGGAGCCTGGCTGCAGAAAAAAAGTTGTTCCACAACTCATCAGACTTGCCCTAAATTGATTAGGAATACATTTCATCTTGTCTTGGATAGGGAGTTATTACAGGTTATCTGCATTCACACTAGGAGCTCTTTGCCTCTGTTCCTACAGAATTTCAGGAATAATCTGCATGTGAACAAGCTGAAATAGGCCAGAGAGACTTAAATATTTAGCTCCACATAAGAACATATCGTCAAACCTCAAACGTATGGGAATTCTACATCAGAGTCCCAAAATGAATTTTCATTTACAAGTGAATAAGCAAGATACTGCATTCTGGTTACATAAACCATTACATTCTAAGACACCACTTTCAAGCACTTTGCCTCATTCAATTATACAGCCTGACAACTGCCAACATACCTGCAAAGCACATACATGTATATTTTTCTTAGCCAGATTATCATAGCTGGCACTTGCTACCCATGAGCTTTGACTTCACCAAATCCAAAATGCAAATTCAGCTTAACCTGAGCCCATGGCTAACAATATGTTTGGGTTCCACAGTGCCAGGCAACACAGTGTGTCTATTTTGGTGTGTTTACTGGATGCATAAATACAAGCAGTGAGTACATGCATCTCTCCATCCTCCTCACAAAACCACCTTTCACGCTTTATTATCTCTTACTAAAGCCTACTGTTGGCTTGATTGAAGTGTGTAGGTTGCACTGTACTTACCTGCAAATAAAGCACCTTCATTTGGTTCTTAAGCGACTTCAGAAGCTCTCCCTGTTATTACATGCCTCCTTTACAAATTATGAATTTCACACACTTCACTGCTTTTGTGTTTCATTTAAAGTCTTGTTTATTGGTGGCACAAAAGTAAAGCTTGACTGGTACTGCCTGCCTTTTTCTTTTCATGCTTTCCCTTATGGGATGCAATTCAACTCACATTATTGATGTGAATTATTCATTTCTGCAAATCTTTCAAGTAGGTTTGAACCAAGCAGGTTCCTGTGTTTTCTACCCTCAGAAAGAGTGGAAGAATCATTTTACAGAGTTTCCATCCTTTCATATATATGATTTAATGACAGAAAGTACAGAATCATCTTTCTCCACAGATACTGTTGAAGTTAAAATCTGTGCCAAGCCAAAATCTGTCTTTCTACCACAAGATCACAGGATCGTCTCTTATGGATTCTTCAAATGTAAGGTTGTTTTTACAAACTAATGACCTTTACACCCCAAAAGGCTTTTTTATTTTCATTTATATTGTGCCTACAATATTCTAATTTCTTTAAAAAATAAATCACTCTACTTGCTTTCAGAAATGTACAATTAAAGAGGAGACAACTCTTGTAAGATGTCTAAGTCTGTGTCAGAGTTCTTATGCACAGACTGCAAACTGAGTAACTGGATGATCCCCCTTGTTTATGTAATGTTTAGAGAAGCAGGATTTTTCTTTAGTGCTATTTTAAAAATTAGATAGGTCTGTTCACTATAACAGAGAGCATATTAGATCTTAGGGTTATGTAAAAACACAGTCATCATCTGTTATCAGCTATTTCCTTCAGCTTTCCTCTCTTGGCAAAATGTTTGCCACAGGAAAAAAAAAAAAGGGTGGATAATCAACACTGCTGGAACAAGGAGTGTGTTTGTGTTTGGTTTGGATTTGGGTTTTTTTTGAGATTGGCTTTTGTTAGGTAAACAAACTGAAAGACTGCCAGATGATGTAGTTTTTATCCTCAGGTACTCCTGTAGTGCATGTGGTTTGAATTTCAGTTTATATATATCCATAGGCACACAAACCCCAAATGAGGAGGATTCCCAACGCTGTGCCTTACAACATTAGGTTGTGCACAATTTAGCTTGCTCATGTGATGTTGTGCAAGCTCAGTTAAATGCACGTTACTGAATTCTGACTGCCTCTTCTGAAAATTAGAAAACTTTGCTTTCCGTGCTAGTTTTGCAAGGAAATAAATTACACAGATGCACTGCCAGCCTGCCACTTCTCATCCCCTCCCTCCCAACTTTGGAATGAATTGGCTAATTTTGATCAAATTTGACAAAAGGACCTGGTCTCTATGAAGTTCCAACAAGTTTCCATGAGAACTGACAGTTGAGTAGGAGATGAAGACTGACATGAGTCTTCCCAGTGAGGCAAATATTGCTGTGTAAGCTCAGCAATTATCTATTATGCCTGACATCCCCACCAGTCACTCATTGTGTGTATCAGCCACACAATCCACTTGTGTAATTTGGAAGCAATCACGAGTCTCCATTTCCCTGCCAGCCACAAGCTGGAAAACAGAGGAGTGGTTGGCAGTAAATTTTGGAATCAGTGGAGAAGTTAGGATTTAGCAATAAAAAGTGAATGAAGAAGGAAGCTGTAGTTTGATTGGGCATAATCTCACTTGAAACCAAGCTTCAGCATAGCCACTGCAACCAGAGGAATTCTTTAAAGTTTGCAGAGTGTTTGTAATCATTGACCCACTGGAATCCAAACCAATAAAAACCAGGAAGAGATCCTAAAACATCACGCTGGCTGTGATTTAGGAATGCTGCAGACAAGTTGCTGTCTCCAGTGTCCACTCCAGCAGCCCAGCACTGCAGGGTGCTCCTGAGCGCTCCCTCCAGCCAGCACTTGCTCCGGGAGGCCACAGGCAATCCCACCCTTTGTTGGCCCTGGTGGTAATGGCACAGTGGGCTCTGGGGTTGTTGGGGACACATCCCAGGATAACACCTCAGGAACTTGAATCTTTTAGAATTCTTGGAATGTTGTGCAAGAACTCTTTTACCTTTCCAGGCCTTTGTCTGCGTGATTCTTGGCCCACATTAACTGAGAGTGACACCAGTTCCTTGGTTCTGTCCAGTCCTGCTGATGCCAGTCCCAGGCCCTGGAAGTTATGGATATGCTGTTTCCTTCTGGTCTCCTCAGCCAGTTGCACCAATGTCACAAAAACAAGCTCCCCTTGGTCCTTACTCCAGTTTAGGTTCTCTGCTTATTCAGGAAAAGGATTACATTACCTTTTTATGCAAAGGCAGCACACCAGGACCTCGTGTTCTGTTATTTTTCTACTACTATGAATCCTTGATCTTTTCCAGTCATTGCTTTCAAAGACAGTATTCCATTCTGCTGATGAAGTACTTCACTTACATCTGCTCAGACCTAATAAACACTCCAGAACTGGAGGTCCATCAATGTTACTGAAAATACTTGTTTGAATTATCATTTAAGCAGGCATATCCCTCCCTCATTCAGATGTTGCAGAGCATAAATAATAAGAAACCATTCCAAAGAAATCTGCATTGCAGTCATCATCAAAGTGAGTAAATAAAGAAAAGCTGACAGGACCTCACACAGTAAGCAAATCACTGTGATCTTCACAGAGAAAGGTGAAGGATTTCTTCTTATTCTTTTCTTTTTAATACAGCTTTTCTTCTAGATTCAGAGGCTTTCATGTTAAATTCAATATTTTTAGCACCCACACGACCATCTAGAATTAAATTGCAGCAGTTCCTTAGCATCTGAGTAAGAAAGCAGTGATAGATCACTGTGATTCTCCTGTCCTTGTACAGAATCAAAGAATCATTTACTAATAGACTGAATTGCTTCCCAAAGCAGAAATCACACAGCTCCATCTTGTGGAGGATGAGATTCCTTGTGTAACGTCACGGCTCAGTTCAACTTCTGCCTTTGGTAAGGATTTAGCCTTAGGTGTTTTTCCATACAGGGTTTTACTTACTGCAGAAATTTTCTTTCATGTGCAGTTTACACAACTTCACCAAGACCAGGAACAATCTGCACAGTGTTTTTACTTATATTCTCCTGTTTCATTTTATTTTCCCACAACAATTTCCCAAACAGGTCCCTGCTTCAACAGTTCATGTTTGCACCAAGTGGTGCAGAACCAGCTATTTAATTTTTTTCTGTTCTCCTGTAAGAGGTTGCCGAAGTGTCCTCACTGAACATACCATGCATTAGTAGTAAAAATGTTTGATTTTTCAGCCTAGTGGTCCTTCTTAGCAGGAAGCATTTGCAACGCAGTTTACATGACACAAAAATGCAGAGCAGCAGAGTTTGTCTCATTCGAGTAACACAGAACCCTAATCTATAACGTTTCCCTAATCCAATGCTATTAAAGTAAACCATGTCAGATGAACCAGGTAACCTTCCACAACAAAAAATTGCTCTCTGGATTTTGGAGACAACTGTGGGATTGGTCCTCATTCCCTTGTTACAGAATCAGTGTCCTACCAGGAGCTTCAGAAGGAATCACACCCCAGAAACCTCCATGCCACCATAGGCACTCCACACAAACCATACCTATGCCATGCTATCAAGAAAACTTGAATTTTTATGGTTTTGACTATACATTTTACTTAAGGCAAGCACATTAAAACATGTTTTATCCCCAGAGATCTACAAACTGCGATTCCCCAAGGTAGCAGCAAGTAACTAATTGTAAAGGCTTCACAAGATATTTTGATGTTTCGAACTCTACTTTGTGTTTGGAGCAGAAGGTATTTCTCAAAAGTCTGATGTAACACTCCTCTAACAGATTCTCCCAGCCCACGTTCAAGAAGTTTTCTGAAAAAGCAGCAAGTAACGTGGCTCCTGGGACTGCTCACAGGCAATGCCGGGAACTTATTTCCCATTAATTTACAACTGAAACGTGTGAGGGGTCGAAAATGACCGCAAACATTCCCTCAAGTCTTCTAATTTAATTAAAAGGATAAATGACCCTAAGTATTTTCATCTTTTTAATTAGTTTTAAATTAATTTTCAGTGTGAGAGCCAGAAGTCCTAAGAGAGAAAGTAAGGAATTGCTCATAGGAGCTTCTACCAGATCTGCATGATGAATGTCAACACAACAACTAAAACCAGCTGCTTATTAAAATACTGGTTTGGACTACAACAGCCAGAGACTGTCTGAATTAACACATATAGGCAAAAAAAATGCAATAGAGAAAAATCTCCTTAAGATAATCCAAACCCTGTGTTTTTAACTAACATGCTGGGACTTAAGGGGGGAAAAAAACAGAATAGCATCTTGATTGTTTCCCTACAAAGGATATTCCATGCCCCTATGGAGGTGATTCATCACCACTTCACTCCCCTGAATTCATCTTCCATACTGAGAAACATTATGGCATTTCTCCCTCCTGGTAGAAGTCAAAATAGCAACTCTCTAGATATGAGTGACAAGAAAAAATACCTCATCTCTTCTGCTAACACTCCTTTATTGTATGAAATTTCAGGAGCAGTATTGACTTGATGTCTTTTTATTAAGTCCTGATGTGATTTCTGTTTCTCTGAGAAGCATTAGTATTTCTCTGAAACCCTGAAAACCAAAATCTACTGGAAGGATGAGGAAAAAGAACCGAAGGAAAAGGCCTTTCAGGGTTCACGCCCCACCCCACCAAGAGCTGTCAGTGCTGACAAGGAACAGCTCCCTCTGACCGTGGGTGGGTGCAACTGTTCATCTTCATCCACTGAGCCTTCGGCTGTGCTGCAGAACCTGCGGGAAGGTTGGCAATTAGTGCCAGTCACACAGGTTTGTCTGGGATAGGGACACCCAGTCAAGAGACACCGGGCTGAGCCTAGCAAACCACTTTGCTCCTGTATGTAAAGACCCTTTGTGTGACTTGGTAACCTTCAGTTACAGCCAAGATTAGCCACAGAGACATTCAAAACATATTCCTTCATCAAAAAAACACCTCCATTGTGCAGTTTTTAGCTGGAAGTTCTCTTGGGCTTCTCAAGGAAGTGCCCAGAGACACTGCCAGAAACACAAAGTCAGTTGTCCAATAGGGCTACAATTCTTTCATTCTCTAAAAGTAGGGAATTAAAAATTATGTTAATTAGGATAAATATTGAGAAAGTATTAAATCATTATTACAAGACAAACCAAGCAACAAAAGAGTTGCTGACTATTACAACTGCTACAAATAATACTTTATAGTGATACTCTGTTCTGCATATGGTGCTTAGAAGCTACCTGATTACACACATTTAATCATCCTTAACCTATGTATTTTCATTACTTTGGTGCATACCATTAAAATTGAAATGCTATCAAAACGTGGCACTGGAAATAATTTAGTATTTCCTATTTCAGACTGAAAAAAAAAATAGATGATTAAGTGCTACCTATGAGGGAAGTCATGCTAGTTAAAAACAGGACAAAGTATGGCACAAGCACCTGAATCTGCTTGTTTCCCACTTGTCTATTTATCTATTCCTTTTCCAGTCCATGTGTATTTTGAACAAGGCATTAAAAGTGTAATCCTGATTTTCCCAGTAATCTAAATGGGAGATTTGGCTGCAGGAGAAATCAAATCTCAGCTTTAGGGCAGAGAGAAATAAAAAGTAAAATGCCTAGAAGACTTTGCAGGTAAGCAGTTTTAGTATAAAGGCTCTTGTTTTATTATGCATGGAGTATGACTCTTTGGATTCTAAAGTACTTTAATCAATGTTCAAGGGTTTTTAAGAACCTCATTATATATCTCTTTTGCAGGATTATGAATATTTGCAAATGAGGTCACGTAGTAAAGCTTCAAAGGCTAAAAAGTTAGATCAAGATATATTTTCTAAAACTTCAAAATATTTCAAAATCAGAAGTGCTGCCCAATATACATTGCCACATTCAAAGTGTCAGCATTCTCTTTAAATTCTAGAAACATCTTTTTTTAATATATATATATTACTCTTCTCCTTCTTGCTGTTTTCCTATGATGATGATTACATCTGCACCATTTCATCCAAAAGTAAGCAGTAAGAGTTTAATTTGAATAAAATTAAGGCACAAAATTAAAGCCCCATATGCTAAAGACTGAGCTGACTAATTTAACTTAATTTACTAAGCAACAGTGTGCAAGGATCAATAAATATAATGAGATTATGGTTGAGCACCTCTATGGCAGTTTTGTAACTATCCTTTCTAAGGAGTTTTCTGTTTATTAGAGGAACAAAAAAAACCCCAAAGCTGGATCAACAGGGACTTCATAGATTTATAAAAATATCTTGGAGTTACAACTTCAGTTTTCTAAATTTATGTATGGTGGGTCACTCAGTATTTTGCACAGGTAAATGTATTCAGTGTTCAGCTATATTTTGTATATATTTATATATTTTTAGAGAGAGAGAGAGAGTATATATATATATACTTGTACAGGGTGGAGGGAAGTGAGAAGTTCTGTGAAAAGTCTCCAGAGGGGAGGGAGTGGTTGGTAACAGCACAAAGAAAGATGGGAAGGCAGATTTGGTACATTCAGAGTATGTCAAAAAAGGCAGAGCAGAAGAAAAAATACTTACCCATAATGAGCTATTAATGGTGCTGAAATTGTACCATTCATTTGTTAAAATGAATATGCTTGACTGTAGATATTCTTGTCAGTCTATATATTTCGATTATATGCACCACGCAGCTCAGCAGTAAATTACTGCAATTAACTTTGATTCCTTAGGATCCACAGCAGAAGCATATCCACATCTCGTGGCAGAATCTAGAATTCAACTCTAAATTCTTGTCTGAAGTGCTTGTGCAAAGCAAGTGGTTACTTTGAAAAGTGCTGACAAACTTCAGCAGAAATTCTACAGAGATCTAAGGCAATAATGGTTGTTAAATTTCTCATAAGAAAACAACTTTCTAAAAAAATCCAGAGAAAATTTAGTGTATCCATCACAGCAAAGTTTGGAAAAGAGTTGAACAGCTTGAGTTAATTTCTTAACAAACACCTTATGCACTCAGCCACCATTTTTGTGTACCAAATACAGACACTTCAATGAGAATCTTAGCTTACAGATAAGATGTTTTCCATGCTGTTCCTTTGAAATTTGAGTAGCACATCCCCTGTGAAACCAGCACCGTTCCATCTGTGCAGCTCTAGAGTCAGACACTTCTCATAACAAATCTGCGGAGCTCGCTCGTTTTTGGCTGTGTGAGTACAAGAGAACCTGACACAAAACAAACTGCAAATAATCAGATGCAAGATGCAACTCTCTAGAAGAAACTTATAGCCCTACTTTAGTGAGGACAAACCACAGATCAAGTGTCAGGAGAGGATGGGCAAGAGAAGGGACAAAATATCAGAACTAGGGGAACTAAGAGAGACTCCCCAGTAGAAGATGTGCCAGGAAACAGCAAGTAACACAACAACTCAAACTCTGAATTAGATTTGACAGTATGAGAAGAGTCCAGACAGACGTTTATTTCTGCTGAAGAACTCCAATAGTTCCCATGTATGACACATCCTCTTCTGGTTTTGTTTTCATAACTTCCCAGTGAACTACTGGGCAAGTCCCAGCACTGAATGAATTTAACTTACAGAGTAAGTGTGCTTTTCTGATTTGTAAAACTTACTGTGTGGAAGAATTAACTGTGATAACATCACTAGAGTATAATTCAGAAAATGATACAGAGATAGTAGAAATAATGGAGAATTTTGTCATAACTCACAAATCCTGTCAATAGATCATTCACAGGCAAAAGGCAGCAGGAACTGGACCGAATCTACGTGTCAGTACTTGCTTTTGATATCACAGTAGAGTTTAGAGACCACAAGGAGCACTTGGTCTTCTTTCGTTAGTGCACAAACGCGAAGGGTTTTACAAGCTGTGACACCACTTACTCCATTTGACTCCACTCTGAAGAACAACCAGCAAAATTAAAACTGTCCCCACATCCCAACCACTCACAGCTCAAACTGTGGTGTGGCTGCATGAAGACACTGCCCTGGGAACTGAAATGGCTTTGGCACACTTACATTTGCCATTCAGCTCCAAGGTGGGGAGATGATAACGGTATTTTTTAACATTGCCAAATTATTCACTGGGGTTTTGACAAACACAATAAAACCACGGCTAAGATAGCTGCTCCCTTTCCCCAAAATATCAACAAATACCCCCTCTGTAGCTCCTTAATGAAGTTAACTTGCACCATTCATCTGGTAAATAAAAACCCTTGGAAAACGGAAACAATGAGAAAGCAGTGCCATGCATATTCAGAGTTGTAATTGCTATGGAAACCATCTCTAGTAATAGAGACTTGCTTCAGAGCATCAGAGGCAAATCAGAATAAAATGACAGCAAAACAAAGTGTAATACTGCCTGAGACTTCAAAGTTCAAAATTGAACAGGGAATTAAACCACTGCATAGGAAAAGCCTTCATGTTCTCCCACCTTCCAGGTTCTTTTTGGAGCATGTTTATGGGGATGAGCTCTTTGGTGTTGTTTCCTGCCCGGGCTTCCCAAGTTGCTGCTGAAGTGGTACTGAGGGCTGGCAGAATTGCTACAGTTCTTACAGGAAAAGGAAACTCTTTCTTCAGCCTACAAGTAATTGTAATTTTACTATTAGAAGTTTTGGGAAACCTGAAAACATGTAACTCCATTCTAGCAATGCTGTTTATTTTCAAGTCTCAAAAAGACTGATAACAGGGTCAAAGAGAGTAACAGGGTCAAAGATTCTGAGATCATTGATGGCAGCAATTAGCTTTAATTTATTTTAGATTTTAGAATATTATATGCCTTGCTTTCATTTCTTTTATATGAAATATTCTCAATTTATTTTACTGTATTTGTACTACATGAACATGTTAATGGCTGGTTCAGAGTATTTTAAACATTCCATGTAATTTCCTTGCAGCAGGTTGCCCACGGATACACCAGACTTATCCCACCACTGTTCCTAATCAACCCAACACCTATTTCTGAGTTTCATCATACCAATTTTCAATTTACTTGCTGAATAAAATTAATAAATACAATATGCCTACATCTACTAATCCAAATGATGTCCAAAGTCATTACTGCAGATGCACTAGCCTTGATTCTCTCTGTGTACAAAATTCCAAGAAAGAATCCAGCTTGCATATTTTTTCAGAAGTACATTACACGTCAAACACTAAACACTAATTTGCCTTTTTTTCAGGTACATCCCATCCCATTATAAGTGCATAAAGCAAAATTCCACATTTATTTAAGACTTAAAGTAATAAGTCATTATTGGAGTTGTTAATATGCATCAACTTCTGCTTTTTAAAAATTTACTGAATTGAAAATCCCACACACCTGCCTGTGAACAACTGTAACAAGGATTTTGGTTTATGGTCATGTGAACTCGGCCTTTCCTACCCTTTTTTTTTTTTTACTTAGGGTCTTCTAAGCCATAGAGACCAACCAACTTCCCATGAAAAACAAGCTCTAGGAAACACCTGTTTCCCATGCTACAGTCAGTCAGATGTGAGCCAACAACCACATTTTGTCAAGCAAAGCCCAGGATGCAAATTTTTTTCTATCATTCTTCTTACAACCAGGAGGCAAGCAATAACTATTTCTCACATGATGCCATTTGCTTTAGCCTTCATCCACCAAGATTTCTTTCCTGAGTGTGAACAGGCAGGATGTGAACCCCACAGACAATCCTGCCGTGTGATCACAGCCTTTTCTTGAGAGCTCTTGTCAGTCATAAAGCTCAGCTCATCATCCCAACCACACCCTGGGCCTTCTGGCTAAACGGGGACCAAAAGAGACTGCAAGTTACACACACAGTTAAACTCATTTGTGTACAACCCCAAATAACGTCTGGTTCTAAAAATTATTTCAGAAGGAGAAAAGATTTGTTTACAAAACACAACAAATGTAGCATCAATATAGCAAGGATATCGATTTTGCTTCTCTAAAATCCTTTCCTGGGATATCACCGAAGTTACCAAACTAATGTATTAAAAAATGGCAAAAAACCCCCAATACTTCTAATAGCACTCAGAACATGCTGGTTTTCATTAATATTTTTCACTTAGGGTCAGGAAACTCAAAATCTTCAACTAAAATTGCAAACCCAGATTTGCATTGTCAGTACTGTACCACAAATCTACGCTGGTCACATCGGTGCAAATGTTTGCAGGTGGAAATATTCCCCATTGCATCATCAACTGCTGCTTCTTTTGTTCATAGCAAAGGAGGAAATTTGTGAAATTATTTCTATTACATGAACAGCTAAACATAGCTGAGTGAGTATGACCATGTCCCTTAGAAATGTATGACAGACTTGAATTTAAGTAACATATTAAAACACTTCATCTATCTGTCATTGTTATATATTGCTACAATAAAGAAACCTCATTGTATTTCGTAACTTTTTCATCTAGAAACTATTAAAGTGGGATATTCTACACAGCCACCATGTGTATTATTTGTATAAGATGCACAAATAGGGGAGGGGGGGAAAATCAGAATTAAGGTTGTTCAGGGTACTGAAGTACAAACTGTATATATGTATCTTTAAAGCTTTAAACCCAGCTTTGTGATTGTGAACTTAAAAAAAATAAACTGTGGAAATAATTAACAGCTGCTAAGCTCAGTTGTGATTTACGTAAGACAAAGTGCCTCGAACAAACACACTTGCTGTGACTTGTATGGCAGTTATCCCTCGGGGGAAAGGAATGGGAAGGAGGCAGTAATTCCAGGGTCTCCTGGTCCGTGCAGAGCCAGCGTGGGATGAGAACTTACCTTTCCCTTACTAATGTCCCTATCCATCAGACCAGAGCCCAGATCAGTTCCTTTATTGGAGTCCATTTTTAACCCAGCAAAAACATGTCATATTTAATTTTTACAATAGCTTCACTGAAGAAGAGTAATTAGATTTTCTTTTCTAGGGGTAATATTTTTGAACATATAAAGAATGTCCTGTGTGGTGACTGCTGGAGAAAAATCTATTTCAGCCAATTGCAAATTACAGAAAGTACCCCCTTCAGAATTACATGTTCTAAGAACAGGAATAAATGTGGCTAAAAAAATGGATTATAAAAAATTCTCAGATTATGGAACACATTTTTTTCAATTTCTTACGTGTATTTATATACACAGACAAATATCGGTATTTCAAATAACAAACAAAATCAAAGACACAATAAAAAAATCCACAGAGTAGGAAATCTCACCACATTTTCACAGCTGAAAATACAGAGTTTTACTTCAATACAAAATAAGTTTTACGTAACTTATTTAAATACTGGTTTTCCTCTCACAGGGAGTCCTCAGCTCTTTACATGATCAGTAACAAAAGTTAATTAATATCACACAAAGGAACTGTCACTAGTTTTCAGATAAGGCTGTTGTCATTACACAAATGGGCAGATTAATGACTTAGTCATGATTTTTGCATTTTTCTCTTTCACAGTAAAGGCTAATAACTTGTCAAAATTAAAATTTAAAAAAAAGTAATTGTCAAAAGTGCATCATAAAGATTAATATTAATATTGGTGGTCCCAATAATGAGGCAAATAATCATCCCCTCTCCAGGGACTTGTTCTATTGCACTACCAGACAATTAACCTGACTTTCATCTACTGGTAATATGATGAAATAAATGGTCTGTTAATGCCTTTTTAAAACACCAAGTAAATGTCTTTCTTGAGGTTGATAATGGGCTGTACTGACCATCTCATATCACCCATCAGCTTGAAAGTAGCCTATAATTTGTGTGTGTTTATAATTTCATATGGAATGAAACTCCCAAAGTTACTCCAAGCATTCATTACACATATATATAACACAAGTTTTAATATGCTTAAAATTAAAAGCAACCCTTGATTGTTGAATACAGAAATGTATTCATGCACTCCCCTCAATATCATTCTCTTGGCCTATTATTGCCAACTCAAAAATTGCATATCTTAGCTAATTTTTAGACAGATTTTATTTATCCTGTTCCTACACAAGTTATTTCTTGTGGGTACACGAATACTTTTTAAATATTACTCTAATGTTTTGGAAAGAAAAATTGCACAAAATTGAATTGCAAGATTTGGGACTAAATTCTGGTCTTCTGAGGTAACAAATGACAGCCCTCTGCTGGTTAATAATTGTGTACCCACCAGAAGTACATTTCTCAACAGCTTTACATTAATACTATATTTAGCCAAAGTGAAAATATATAAAAATATATATAGTACAAAATAAAATTATACTACAGAGATGTCTGAAATATTTCAGCTGGACCATCAGAAAACATATTCTTTCTAATTCATGTAGGAAACAGCAGGTCAAGGAAATGGCTGGTTCCTAAATTACATGGACAATTCTACAGAATACTGGAATTCCTCAAAGAAGTAACCTTATTAGGCTACAGATTTCCATACAGTATTCAAAAACAGTGATTAATGTTAACGGTAATCATCGTGTTATTGTGTAAGGCTTTGTTTTGGTCAGTAAAATCCATAAAAATTAAATGCTGTCCAAATAAAAATACTGGTTTTCTAACATTTTAATGGTCTTAAATAAGTTTTAAAAGCAAACACCACAGAGCTTCCTAGCAGCCAGATAAAAATGAGAACCAAAGCATAGTATTTGGTACAACATTTAACAATAGGATCCAGTTTGCAAAGAAAAAATCATTCAGGTATCAGCATAAAATTCAGAAACATGGAACATGTATGAGAAAAATTAAGAATTAATTTTTTGCCAGTTTCTAAAGACTTGTTTTCTACTTTGCCCTGAGGCCCTGTACTGCCTTTTAAAATACAAATATATATATACAGATAGTAAATAATTTGAATTTTTCCTATGTTAATTTAAAATATTCTGTAGCATAATTCTGACCATGTGGCAAATTTACAAAGAAGGCACTGAGAAATGCATCTTCATTAACAGTGTCAGCTTAAACAAGTCTGCAAGTACAGACAGCTGTACACTTTATCTTCCCCTTACTTAGAAAAACACCAAAACCCAAAAGAAAACCCTGTGCAGCTGCCAACACGTGACAGTGCGAAACAAAGAACTGAAACTATTTATTTGAACGTATTTGACAGTTGACTCAATGACCCGATAATGGCATTTTACCAATAGAATATTGAGAGAAGCAACGGGAATCAACACCCAGTGTAAATAGGTCCCTTCCAACCCAAACCCTTCTGTGATTTTATGATTCCGTGATGCTAAGCAGGGGAACTCAGAGCAGCATCCTTCATCTCCAGCTGGAAGATGGAAGCTGGTCCAAGGAGTTCCTCACCCCTACGGGCACAAACAGAACAAACAAACCCCTTGGAGACCAAGGAAACAGTGAGGAACTGATGGATTGTGTGAGGAATGCAGGATAAGTTCAGCCAAGTGTGGGTTTTGCTGCTTAAGAAATTAGTTTACAAGTGCCACGGTAGAAGTAACAGAGTCACCCCGAGGCAGAAGGGACCCACAAGGATCCTCAAATCCCAGCTCTTAGCCCTGCACAGGACAACCCCAAATCTCACCATGTCCCTGAGAGTGTTGTCCAAATGCTTCTTGAGCTCTCTCAGACTTGGGGCCGTGTCCACTGCCCTGGGGAGCCTGTTCAGTGCCCAGCTACTCTCTGGGGAAATGAACCTTTTCCTAAGATCCAGCCTAAAACTCCCCTGACACAACTTCGGGCCATTCCCTTGGGCCATGATAAACACATAATAAAAAAGGAGAAGACCAGCTACCTCACACTGACACTCTGCGCTCACACGGCCCACACGAGGAGGAATCCTGTGGGTAGCAGGTGGGTCCTGTCCCCACCTCATTTTCCACGCCGGGGGGCTCTGGATCCTCCAGTCCTTCCTATCCCTGCTGTTCCAGCTCTCCCTACCGTCCTTGCTCTCCCAGCTCTCCCTCTTGTCCCAGCTCTCTCTCCTGTCCCAGCTCTCCCTCGTGTCCCAGCTCTCTCTCCTAATCCCAGCTCCCTCTCCTGTTCCCGCTCTCTCTCCTATCCCAGCTGTCCCTCGTGTCCCAGCTGTCCCTTGTGTTCCAGCTCTCTCTTCTGTCCCAGCTCTCCCTCATGTCCCAGCTGTCCCTCCTGTCCCAGCTGTCCCTCCTGTCCCAGTTGTCCCTCGTGTCCCAGCTCTCTCTCCTGTTCCCGTTCTCCCTCCTGTCCCAGCTCTCTCTCCTATCCCAGCTGTCCCTCGTGTCCCAGCTGTCCCTTGTGTTCCAGCTCTCTCTTCTGTCCCAGCTCTCCCTCGTGTCCCAGCTCCCTCTCCTATCCCAGCTCCCTCTCCTATCCCAACTCTCTCTCCCGTTCCCGCTCTCCCTCAGCCCCCGCTGGAGGACCGCGCTCAGGGGCCCGCCAGGGGGCGCCGCGGGGCCGGCAGCGGTGTGCCGGGTGCGCGTGCGCGGGCGCGCGCGGCGATGGCGGCGCTGCTGGAGCACGAGAGCCAGATCTTCCTGGACCTGTT